>JACCHZ010000105.1:13160000-13707500 GCA_018907045.1 Wiebesia pumilae
TTAAAAATTATGTTGGTAATTTTTTTTTGTCGTAGAAGATTTTTCAATAAAAAGTGGTTGATTCCTTTGTGTATATTTAATCATGCATAAATTTAGAAAAAATTATGCAGAAATAATCGTAAGAGCTGATAAATTTGTGAAAATACGTGGTCCTTGTAAGTAATTGCAATCTGTCACATATTCCATATCTCTTTCTAATCTTCGTTTATTTTAACAAATTAATAATAAATTGCAAGAAGTTAAGAAAATATGTTTGAATGTTCAATATTTGAAACAAATTATGAAATAGCATGGTATTAGTAATAAGCATAGTCTAGTACAATATTTCAATTCTAAAAAATTATAATACTGTGATACAATCAGAGATAATGTTACAAATACATGCGAGTTTAAGTTCTTTTTTTAAATAATCGTTTTCTGCTTAAGTTTGTTTCTTCAGCTCATAATAAAATATAGTAGATGCACGTATTAAATTAATTTAATTAATTAATTGTATTTAATAATTTTGTCCAGTTATTAGGTTGTACTTCTTAATCCTTATAACGTGCAATTATGTTATTTGTTAAGTCTAGATTACATTTAGGTCTATCTTGGTAAAGAATGATAATATCAATTCTAATTTTCTTATAATTGAAGAAAATAAGAGACTACAGCTCTCGAATTCGATGTTTATACAGTTTTTGTACTATAGAGATTCAATCAATGAACTAAGATCTGATTGGCGTGGATGGATTTGTAGATATTCATAAAAAATTACTTACCTGTAGAGCTTCAATGGACTTTTCACAAATATTCTTTCAATAATAAAAGTTGCCCGATTGATTATCTATGGTGAAACTAGTGTTTTAGGAGACGAAAGTACCGTTAGGGAAATGATTTCCGATTGGATGTGCCTTTGGTTGAAAGGCCCGACCTTCGCATCTTCAAAACTCGCGTTTCCTCACGCGACGGATGATCGCCTTGAAATCGCGAATTTGAGATTTTTCTATTACATAAAATGTCCATATTCGAGAAGAAAGTGACAATACCTTAAATTCTTATAATTTTTGCAGAATATTCGGTACGTAATAAATAATAATGCTGCAGAGTTTGGTAGGATCGAATTTGTCGGTTTGTGAAGCTCATTTTTTCTGTTTTGATTGACTATCGTCGTGTTACTCGAGCTCTGATTGACGCGGCAAAAGTGCGCAGTCGTGAAGGAAATAATAATATTTGAACTTTTAGAATTCCAATAATATTTATTAGGATATTATTGCTAACTAATGAACGATAATGCTACACTTCATTATATGAAATGTCCGAAATACATGAATTAACTAATAAATCGAATAACATCCAATGGCTCAAAAGTTGAAACATTTTTGAATGCATACGTGAACATACATTCACACAAACATAATACGTAATAAACTTAAACTAATGTAAATCCATAACGCAGTCTTGAAATTTGTTAAAATAAAAAACGTGTATTAATCTTATTTAAACATATATACTGTTAGTATACATCTATGTAAAATGTTATTTTTATAAATATAAGTACAATTTGAAAAATTTCAGGAATTTATTGTAAAATGGAGATACTGTAATAAATATTAATAACGGACAGAAAATCTAGTTGTAAATAGTGATAAAAGGAAAGTTAATAAAGTATTTTTGTATTTAATTTTATATTGTCTTCATGTAAATATCTGATGTATTCAAAACAAATTTTGTTTATTGGATATAAAATAAATTATAATGTTAACTAATTATATTATGAAAAAAATATGTTCAATAAATGTACTTTCACCATAATATTGTCGATGCTATTGCTATATGAATAAATGTTCAAATGTAATGTTATAGAATACCTATAAGTGTCATATTTAAATTATCCTAAAGTAAAACAGCTTCTATGTCATTGAAAATTCGATATTATTCTATTATAGCAATTTGATGTATAATAAAACAGAATGAGATGTTGACTAAAAATTCTTCATAGATAAATATACGAACATGATTTTAAATTTATATTTTTATACAGTTTAAAAATTTTTAATTTTTTTATATAATAAACGATGTACTTTTTTGTATATCTAAATTATAAATATATTAAGTATGCACCGTCGATTTGTTGAATGAGACAAGTTTGTTAACAAAAGTGTTAACAAACGAGCATTAAATTTAATATATTTATACATGTTTAAGGTGCAAATGGTGGAATTGTGAATAAAACATAATCCTATGGAGCCTCTTTATACGGGGATAGTTCATCAGCATGTTCATTTAGTTTGTAATACCGTTTACATGGCACTTTAACCACTCAAGTTGAGAACGTAAACTATATATATATTTTCTTTTAATGTATTGTACTAATTCATAAGTTTTAATAAAATTTGATATAGATTTTTTCCAGACTCATTATTCCAGTTCATACAATTTCTTATTTCTATGATGAAGTAATTCTGAAATATTATGAATCTTAAGTCCGCTATCTTTTTTAGTGCCACTGCCTCTTTTCGCGAACTTTCATTGATATTGATGTCTCTTCACGTATTCTTCACTTTTCTTAGATTCCTCGACGGTGCCTCTGAACAAGTCTGAAATACAATATGTTATTATTTCAAGCTCGAAGATAGCATTCGGTTTTGGAGTATCTCCAGTACAATACAGGACTAAATTTTGAATAAATAATTACAGATAAAGTAAAATATACTCGCATTCTTATCCATTTTACGATCATAATAATATATCGTTTTTTGTAGTTACTTTAAATTGTTAAAATTCTCTATTTAAAAAATTAATTTTAACATTAATTTATCTTTAAACCAACAATAAGATTTTCATCAATAAGTATTACGTAATATTTAAAAGTGAGCTTGAGAAAAATATTTTATAGTAAAAAATAGAAATACCTTTTATGGTTGTAATGCTTCTCATTACTTTCATGTCGTTGTTTTGTCCTTTATCTGCCGATGTCTCCTAGCTTACCTATCTTCTTTCTTGATGGGCTTATTGCCGTAGTATTTTTCTTCTTCCTTCAGCACGTCCTTTCATGTTCCCTGTCTGTCCCGGCCCGGATGGCTCGTTGTTGGACCGGATTCGTATCGGGAGGAGGAGATTTGGAGAGATGGGGAGAAATAAAAACGCGGAATCACGGTAGATTTTTCTGTTTTATTTTGAATTTTCAATTATAAATGTAGGTTATTTTGGCAGGCGCTCAGTGGTCGTAGTTTCGCACGTAACAGTTTGACAGTAACATTTTGACGTTTTCTTCTATAACTTTTCCCTCACGGCGGTGAACTTCCATTAGTGTGTGACACCTCCTCTACAAGTGGATGTATGTTGTTTTCTTCGCATCTAGTGGCTAATTCGAAGGTTAGGTCGTGCCTGCTCCCGCCAATAACGAGCTACCTTTTTAGACTCTAACGCGGGTAGTCCGAAGGTCGGGCCGTCCAAGGGCCGCACTCGCCAGCAACGGACTACTTTTTCCCGAATCCTGAAATTGAATTTATTTCCATGCAAACTTGTGATCAGTCTGTGAAAAGACCGCGCCGTCCGATAACGAGATGCTTGGTTAGTTTTGGCAAGCCTTAGGGAACTTGTATGAGGCTCCTAGACTTCGAGAAGTTAGTCTAGAAGCTTGCCCGGTGCAACGAAAGGACGTCGCACCGCGAACCGTCCCAATTTCGCCCGCCTTATTTATCTACTATAGAAGATTTTTCTTCTATAGTTTTCCTCACACTGTCTGATGGAGGGACGCTTCCCTACTTACATTTTCCAGAGCAGCGTGAATTTTGGTGGCCGGGGACAGTGACGCGGGCGGCAGTGACGGAAGCGATGCGTCAGGCCGGCCAAGCCTCAGCTGTACGTCACCATTCATACTCTCCATTCGTACTCGGTGTACTCTCTTACTCGCTCCGCTCTTGACGCTTTACCCGCACTCACACTCAGTCTCGGGATGATGGTCGGAAAAGACGTTTTGATGAAACTGTTATGCCACCGAGGCGTACAGGGCGGCTTTTAAATTCTTTTGTCTCTTTCCCCCCCCGCGACAGTCATGTTTTGGTTACTCTCGTCGCATGGTTCATAAAATCTTCAACTAACTATAAAAAGATGAAGCAAACTTCTTTAGTAGCATTACGTTCATATTAAATTACTGCATTTGGTTTATGCTGTTCTTAAAATATTATATTATTGAATCGGTTTTCATAAAAAAGTTGTTAATTACTATAAATGAATTTTATTAGCGGTATTATCAAGTCAAAATATTTTAATGCTATTACTTTTTAACTTGACGTCTTACTTCAATAACATAAATGTAACTGTTCACTTAATTTTGAGAATTTAATGCAGAAAATCTTATTATTCTAAAATTATTGCTTGTTATTTTCTACTTCACACAAACTTTATTTTTTACTTTTATTTATTTTATTTTTCATAATTACTTAGAATTATCTCATTATTAATTTCCGGTGATAGATTTAGATATTAATTTAGTTAAAAAAATGTAGTTTACATTGGCTTTTATTAATTCATGTGTATGTTACATACTGTGATCTTTATATTGCGGCATCATTATAATTTACACTATTTATTACGTAATTTTTATTTGCTTAATATTAATAATTAATAATAAAATAGCAATAATTTAATCAATAATGAGATAATTTTTAGTCGTAAAAATATACTTTGTATATAGTAGTTATTATAACAACATGAAGTTAACAATAAATTGTTGGCTTACCTTAGTATAGCGATAAAATATATTTTTCCTTGTCATTTTCTTTGATATTTTGTTCGTAATGTAGAAATTTTACAAAATTGACAATTGTTATTTAATAGATTCCTTATTTTTAGAATTGATATGAAATTTAATTAAAGTAATTTCGTAAGCAAAATTTTATATTAAAATATTTCAGGTATTATTTTTCGATTTTTAGATATTTTAAGTCATTTTATTGATAATGGAAAACAAATGATAATGGTTACTAATGGATATTAATAAGAGAAATTAAAAAATATCCTACGTATATACATCATATATAAATACTCTATTTATTATAGAATAAATATTTCCTTAAAATTTTCAGAATTAGGTTTTCTTGGAATGGCATTTAAAAAATGAATTTAATATTTAATGGCTTTATTTATAAAGTTAGTTAAATAAAGTAGTAAATAGTATTACAAGATAATAAATTTTTCCTTACACATTATTACTTAGGCTGATGAAGATGTTATTATAAAATATTAAATTCAGAAAATATACAAAAATTATAATTTCCATTCTATGTTATATAAATAATTAATAAAATGCCCTTTCAATTAAATTGCAAAATTTAATTGCTTTTTGCACAATATATTTTTTAAATACTAACTAAATACAATTTCAATAAAAACAATTTATTTCAATTTTTCTGATGTATTGTTAATTAATGAAAAGCATTTTAATGTACTTTATATAAAGAAAGGGCTTTAAAATTAGAAAGTTAACTATAATGCTGAATAAAATATTTGTTGATAGATTTCAAACTTGATAGTATAGTAGTAAAAATAAAAAATTGAAGTTCTTATTACTTGTTCTATTTTTGATAATAAATTTTTCTTCACGCACTACATTGAGTTAATATTTTCATAGCAATCTTGAAAAAAAATTTCTAAATATTTATAGCGGAAAATGAATTTCTATTAATGGCAAAATATTCAATTATAAAGTCAGTTTCAATAATTAAGAATGCAATAAGTTTTTTCCACAGTTACATACTTTAATATTTTATACTTCTAATAATTGTTAAAAGAAATCGCGATCATTATAAGAACAATGGGATTTCTGAAAGATGAAGAATGGTGTCTATAAAGGTTAAAATTTATAGTAATGTAGCAGAACTGCCCGAGTCATCTCACCTTATCGTTCCATTTGGGATGAAGAACTCTTATATTTTTCGAGAATAGAGAAGCATGTCAGCCATTGACGGGGGCTGAGATGTTTCCTTGATATCAGTGCTTATCTCGATATGATGTGCGTATCGTATCGGGTCGCTAGTATCCGCATCCGGGTGACTGCAGTCTCTCGATTACTTCTTGCCTGCAGCATCGAGTCAAGTTGTTTCCGTTTAATTTTAAGGCCAGGTGATCATCGTTGTCCGATAGTCGTGAGAGGGTGTCGCCCTGGCTTGACGGACGTACCCCTGATTGGAAAGCCTTACACTGTCACCGTTGAGCTTCTAATCACTGCGATGGCGGCGCGTACTTTCCATGTCGGTAGTTTGTAGCAACACTTTTTGAACCTGTCCAAAGTATATCGCGAATGAGTCATGATAATAGACTTGATTTTCCATTCTCCACTTCGAGCGCTAAATCCGATATACATAAGTATATATATATATTAATGTGTGAAACATTTCATTGGATTGATGAATAAATTGAAATAGCCACGATTGCATTTGCACGAATCTCTGGCTGCAGGTATAGTATGCATGAGACGGAGCTTTTGCTATTGTGCACGTATGGCGAGATTTAATTACGTTAATAGCTTGTGATAATTTATGTATATACATATATATTTATATGCGTCCTTGTCATTAGCTTAAAAGACTTTTCGTGTTAATCAGTGGTGGAGCTCTTATTGAAATATGACTATTTACTTCATAATATACATATATGTATATGTATATATACATACACAAGTTGAAAATATATGTTTTTTTTAATAAAATATCTGACAGTTTTGTTTCATTGTGAATGTTAAAGATTTTATAAGAAATTTTTATGAATTTTTATGTCATGGAATTAATATGTCACAGACAAGATTAAATTATCTTAAAAAAAAGAATAATCGTGAATTTCTTTATCTATTTTATTGTCTTGTCTATTTATCTGAGATGTACAAAATACAAAGTGATTTTTATTATTTTATTCTTATATTTATTTTAATGATCGAAATTGTATCTACAAAGGGTGCTGGCATAGGGAATAATTACTCTATTTACACAATAAAACATCTAGTCTAATCAGTTAAGAAGAATAAAATATTCGAAATCAAATTAATGTTTCAACATTGTATAAATAATTCCGAAATATGTGTTGTACATTAAAGTTAGAAATATAGTGCAGTTTTTCAATAAATTTATTTATTTATAATAGATTTTTTATTTATTTTACGGTTAAACATATTTTTTTAATAAATGCTTCTTATACGTGCATACCAAGCTTGCAAATAAATGAATAAACGAGTTAGACCAAAACATCAATTTTATTGGCTAATGATTTCTATTAGTTTCTTTTTGTTTGAAAATTTAAAGAAATGTATAATAAAAGTAATACATCAAACTTTTTTTTAAGAATGATAATTCACGCATGTTAAAAAATGCCTTTGTGTAGTTGCTCCATTAAAGTAGTTTATAAATTATCGCTGGTACGGCTATACAAAATAGTGGATCAAAATTCTGAAATGAACAAAAAAATGAGCACTCGAATCAGTATTTCGAAATATCTAGAATTTATTTTTCGTTCGCTTCTCTCTGACATTTATTTACTGATAACATTGAAAATTGCACTAGTTTCCTCAGCATGCACTGCACAAAGATAAATCAGTATTTAAACTCACGTTTATAGTTTAGTTCAATTATCTTTATTATGCCTGATTTAAAAATATAGTAGGTACAGCTGAAAGAAAGTCGCGAAAAAGTCATATTCGAAGCCTTATTATATGATGATTGTTGGACTCTGTTTTCCTTTAATCCAAGTTCGTGTTGACTTTTTTGACCTTTTGACTCAGCATATTGATGTAAGGTTCCAAATGTGGATGCCGAACAGATTATCAAATACCTGATGACGTTAACATTACATATCGATATCTCATGAAATTTATAAAGAATTCTTTCAATCTAGTCATGAAATGGCGTCAAAGACAAAAAAAGAGAATGACACATAATATTTTAACAACTAGTTAAAAAATGCAGTTGTGTATGCGAGTGCGTGCGCTTGTGCCTAACACGTGAGCTTACACGTGTATGATAGAGATAGTGGTTCAGGCATATACGTAGTCTTCGTTACATATAAGCGATATGTATTATGGTTAGTTTCTATAGGGAAGAGAAATCAGACTGGGGTCAGAATACCGAGAGTAGTAAGGGTAGGAATGGCAGAGATCGAAGATTAGCATCATCCTTGTCTGTTATCCAGACTGCACGAGGAGTGAGTGAACGTTCGGAAGCCAAATAGATACGTACGTGTACATAGATGTGGATACATAGACATCGAAACAGGGATGAATCTACAAGGATGGAAGAAGTAAACGAACGGGGAGGGCTGCAAGAAGATAGACAGAGGGATGAGTTGTCTTAGTTTGAACGTGATCTTTCATAGTTGCTTGATTGGCCTGTAGAGCGTTGCCCGCGAAACAATTGACCATCGGGTTTAAGGCAATGCAGAATCACCGCGAAGACGAAACATTTAACAGCCGACGGTAAACTGACAAGAATAAAAAAAGACACGTTGATGAAATCAACGAGCGTATAAGGTTAGGCGAGGATCGAGGGAGACGAGGTTGTAGAAGACACGGATAAGACTGAGCCGTGTGTACGCACAGTACAGATACGCTTTCACATGCTTGTATGAACCAAGGGAGTATACACTTTCTCGTCTTTCTATCTTTTCTTCAGTATACGTACGCGAAGCACGCCTCGAATTCTCCTTCATTCGTTTCTGCGATCTTGCTTCTGTGCATGGTTATGATTTTTCTTTTATTTATATTATATCTTTTTTGAGGTACAGTTTTTCACTTGCTATAGCTTCATTTATATATCTCACAGCTGTATATAAAACTACTTCTATCACGACAGATAATACATATACATATATAAATATAAATTTAATTCTGGGTGTGCTTACACATTGTTTTATGCAATTTGCACAAACTATATCAAATGTTTATTATAGATATAAATAATCTTTAAAAAGTCCATTTTTAGTCTCATATGTATTTTGCTGTAGTGTTGGCCATTAATATTTACTCGTATCCACTCATATCTTCAATAACCCTTTCTAAAATTTAAATAATTAATTTTATAGAATTATATAAAACTAGTAGTTTGTGGATTAATTTCAGTTAATAATAAATTTCTTTTCATTCGCGTAATGCGAAGTTTAAAAATATGTTCACTTTTCAAATAGTTTTCAAAAGTATTCGATAAATTCTTTTTTCTTTGTTTTAAAAACCAATTTTATATTTTATATTATAGTTTTGGGTGAATTGAAATGTTTTATGGAATTATTTTTGATCGATGTATCAAGAATGCCAGAAATATTTACTTGCAACAGTTTGTAAGCTCCCGAAAATTATTTGAAAAATACATAGACAATTGTTTGAAGTAACAACGATTTTAATCTGCAATATTAATATTTATATTTTTTTAAAAAGTACCATTCGCAATTGATGATTCTCGATACAGAGAAAAAATAAGCAAAGATATCTTAAAGAAGCTCAAGAATCTTAAAAAATGTCTAATCCATCACATTACATTAGAACTCTCATAACAGAAAATATCTCATCCTCCAAAGGATCACGTGATGTGTATACTTCAGCAACTAGACTCACTTATTCCAAACTTGACGCACTAAAGCAGAGAGTCGTCGCAGTGAGAGAGTAAGATTTTAAGAGATTAGCGTTCTTTTCGTTTGCGCATATTAATACACGCGTAGAGAAAATAGAAGAGGGGAATATAAATTTATACGAAGGAATCGAGCAACGATGGTGCCAAGACCAAAGCTTTTCTCAATATTGTCGCTTTTATTAGCATCGATTTAAGTGTCATAAAGTGACTGCTTAATCATAAATTAATGGCCGTCGATGCGAGCTGGCAAATACAAAAGGATAAGTCGTAGTACTATTACCTTACAGTTATATGCAGTTGTATCTGTGCACGCGCGCGCGCGCGCACACACACACACGTTTCCTTCTTTTGTCCTTTAGCGCATCCGTTTGCCGCACTTTTATCACAGAATTATATCGTAAAATTCTTTTGGGAAGTGTCCGTCGCCTTTTGCTCATTACTTCCAATATTTGCGTGTATGTAATGTGCTGAACATATGTTCTTTTGCTCCGTTTTATCAATTTTCTCTAGTCTTATCTTCCTTTTTCATTCAACTTAACTCGATTTACTCCCTAAATTTACTCTCTCATTTCCTTTATGCTTATTTAATTTTTCTTTTCTTTCTGTTAGTTTTTGTATTAGTTTTTATTTAGAAGAATATGTTTATTTTCTTCCAAATATGTGTATTAGCTTTGCCTAAGCTGCCACATTAAAATTTTATTTATTCAACATTTATATATCACTTATATAAAAATACTATTGATTAATTGTATATTATCCAGATTTTATTATTAATAATAGTATAAAGTAATGCTTATAAATAAATTGCTTCAAGTCTAATTTGAATTTTAATACGGACGAATGCAAATTTTCTTCAGTAGTCTATGTTCTTAAAGAGGCTTTAATAACGGTTGATTTGATTTTTATATTACTAGATTAACTGCGGGCTTTCAACATTCTGATATCTTCCTTCGGTGGTTAAAGTGTCAACATTACACTGACAAATGCAAAGTAAATGAATAGTTAATCTCGATACATTAGTAAAACTTTAAAAATATAATAATAATAATGATTTGAAAGTTTTTGTACTTTCTTCTCTAATATTTAAAATTATTGCTATAAAGCTGTAAGGAAGATTTTTTTATTCAAAATTTTTGATAATGATAAGTAATTAAAAAAAATCTATATAATTGAAAGATTTTAATATGTCAATACATGTTTTATTTCTGATACTGTTATTTTTTAATATGAAGAAACAACTTCTGCTGTATATTTATATATTTGTATTTGTGTTAAATATATATTTTTATATATTTAATTATATATATAGAGGTTTAAATATTTCAAATTTATTCAATTGCATTCGGTGATCTGATTGGGACTGATTCATTTAATTTAGTTTTAAGCATTAAAAACATTAATAACCTTCAACTCAAATTCCAATAAATTAATTTTTTAGTATGCTTCAAAACGTATAATTAAGTATCATTCAAATAATGCTTTTATTTGTAATAACTAACTCACGTCCAATCATGTACATTAGGTATCATTCAATTTCTAGCTTAATTTGAGTTATCTTATGAGATAAAAAGGATATGCAATTTGAAACAGTTGATTTATCTCTTAAGAAAAAATCATGTACATTATTTTATATTTTTAACCAAAATGTATTTGATTGAAAAACTTGAAAACCATTAAAGATTCGCTTACTTTCATGAATAATATATTATATAATGAATGAATAATATCCAATATTTAAAATCAAAATATATATTCATGAATATTCCTTTAAATTAGTTATAAATTTTTGGGATATATCTCATAAGTAGGTGATTGGAATCGTAAAATAAATCGTTATACTTATCATATAATTTAAGAGAAATATGACGATATAAAATGTTTGTACTATCACTCAATAGTCAATACTTTTGTTTTTACAAAAGATCATCTTATGTGTAAATTATTTTGAAGTACTCAGCTTACTATATAAATACTTGTATAGTAATTACTTGTTAAAAATTCTAAAAGTTGTAAATGTATTTTTATTAAATGAAAAGTATTTCTACACACACTATCAATATATTCTTAGTATTATAATGGGAAAATAGCTTTTAACGGCCGCAGCTAAGTTATGCAGTATTTCGTGCTTGTCCATTCAGTTGCAAGAGGGACTGCAGTTGCTAATTCTGGCAAAGGCTAATTGTATGGTAAGCCATTGCGTGCATTTCCTTGCGCGTTCCAGTGAAAGAATAAATAGGTTTCAATGCGAATAAAACATTCGATTAATTTAATTTAATTTCAATAAGCTATTCGAAAGAAAGTATATCCAACACCAGTGCAGTTTTACTACTAGTTATTAATACTAGTTTCGCGAGTTTTAGAATGAGTTATGGAGACTTACATTTTCTCCCCTATCTATCGTTAAATTTTCTGTGATTTTTCTTCACAGAAGAAAATGTTGCAAAAATTACTTCTAATACATTTGTAATCCAAAGCATGTTAATATGACTCTCTGCCTATATATTAGTCTGATGACAGATTAAATGACAGTTGATTATCGTCTACTCTTTTCGAATCTTTTTTTATTCTTGTTACTATTCCTCGATTTTCTCATATTTGAAACAAGATTCATATTTCTTTATATTCGACAAAATATTTCGTTTCGTGATTTTTTTCGCTTCTCTACCCGAGGTTCATAACTTCGTGCAGTCTGCACTAATCGCGGACGAGACGTTAACGAAGTCAGTTATCATTATAATATCTACGAACGTAACTAAATATTATTTGTCTTCGTTAAGTCGCGTCTTTATATGCGATTTGAAGCATTAAAATTTACTTTATTGTTTATTCTATTAGTAGATCTTTATAAAGTGGGTTGAGTCAATATTTATTATAAAATATTAAATTTATAATACTGATCTTTTTAAAATTGTTCAAAATACAACTTTTTTATTTCGAAGCGATCGATTGATAATAAATTTAATAATTACATTACATTTCAAATTGGCAAGCAAACTCACGAATGAACTGTTTTTCTTTTCGATGGATTTGCAATATAAGTAATATGAAGTAGTTTTCTAAAAAGATAAATTAATTTTTCGTGTATAGTGCCACTCCCTGAAAACATTCTCTTTATTCTAATCTATTAATTAATAATGCTGTCCGCCTTCATCGCGGCAGAATGTTAAAACTACTTGAAATGTGTATAATTGAAATTGCTATAAATGTGTATAAAATCACAGAAATCCTTTAAAGTGATCAATTTCTTCAAGATTTATAGGATAGGAAATTATTCATAAATTAATAAAAGTACACTCTTA
Source organism: Wiebesia pumilae (assembly GCA_018907045.1). Lineage (NCBI taxonomy): Eukaryota > Metazoa > Arthropoda > Insecta > Hymenoptera > Agaonidae > Wiebesia > Wiebesia pumilae. The sequence continues at coordinate 13,172,893 of JACCHZ010000105.1, forward strand.
CGTTTAGAGCTGACATAAACTCCCTCTATGCTATTATAATAAATATTGGTCTTATCTAACCTCATTTCTGAAACAATTTCTGAAACATTTGTGTTTCTTTTTGTTTCCCAGTTATTCGTCATGTATATCGAAATTCGTTAAAACAGAACTTTCCTTGTTCCATATGCAACTCGATTTCTTCGAAGTCCAGGTATTTCGTGAATTTCACGGTCGTTTATAAATCTCACGAATCACGCCTACCTTTAGCTACGCAGCATCTCAAATCGATTCCTATTCTAGAAGGTCATGCGCATTTTATGCTAAATCGATCTCTGCATATCCGGTAACTGACCTGCGCCTACCATTTTCATTAGTATCATCCGTCGTAGATGCAATGGATGAGTTACGACCACGAATCTGGGCTATCTGAGCGGGGTTGTTGTCAGGGGGTCGAAATTTGTAGCTGCGGCGCCGATGGGGGAGAGGCGATAACTCGAGTGAGTTATTCGAATGGTTGATGGGTAGGGAAGGGGGATCAGGGAAGGATCAGGGGTTTGGTATACGACGAGCCTTTCATGAATGAATGCTCAAAATTGGATTCGGGTAACTTTTGCTCGTCGCCAATCGGAAAATGATGTATTTTCTAGATACTCAGCGCGAATCAATCGAAAAAAGCCAGAAAAACTACCAAACGACTCTTAATTGATTTCTAAACACTTTCTGCCTACTGTTTTACATGGAATGCTATTGCACCGATTGTTGACCTTTTATAAGCGCAGCTCATTTTTCCTTGCTTCTTTTTTTGATTCGTGCCTATACAAACTTACCTTTTCATCTTATTTGCTTATATTCCCTTCTTGGACACCTTCCTTTTCATTCATTTATGAATCAACCTTTACTTTATGGCGATAGTATACAATAGAATTTTTGAAATTTTATTGCTTCATTTTATAATAGGGTATAAAGGAGCAGTTGAAGTAGACCATTTATTTAAAATTCTCTACTAAGAAATCTTTTTTTAGAATAAAAAATTTTTAATTAACTAAGACTTTTTTCTTATTCTCAAGTAACGTGAAATTAAATGTGCTTTTATTTCATACAAGTTGTTTCATTTTTCTAAGCTATTCATTCACTGGTTTTGATTAATAAGCTATAATTAACGCTGATTTTAGATTTATTTACTTACACATCACTTTCCACAGATATTATAATATAAATTGAAATAAGGTCTTTTACTATTTTTGAATATTTATTTCAGAATATTTATTTCAGAATATTTTAATTATTATTTAGATTTAGTTGAAATATGGTGAATATTATTAATACGTAAAATATTTAAGTAAATTTTTAATTTATTTTGTATTAAACAAAGTACTTTATGCTAATTATACCCATTCAAAATAAATGCAATCTCTTAAAGTTTTCCAATTAAATTAAAACTTATATTTGCATATAAATTTATATATATATAAGTTAGTTTTTATATAAAAATTATTGATAAAATATGCGAAGTTCAAATTTTGAGTGTGAAATACCATTAACTAATGAGATTTTGCACAAAATAGCACAAAGTAGTTTTATGATAATATCTTTAAATTTAAATTGTTTTCATGTGAAATAAATTGACTAATAAGTAAAATTATCGTTGATTGCAGTTATTGCATACAAGAATATACAAAAGGTATCAGATTTGTAATAGGAAATAGTAGTAGTCATAGTAATACCAAAAATGTAATACACGTTTCAGATATGTAATCAACTAATTTGAATATTTTATAGTTTTCGACTTAATTTTAAGCAATAATAATGTTTAATAGTTACATTTTTGTCATTTAAATAAATAAAGAATAAAAGTAAATATCAAATGCTTGAAGTACTATAAAATACGTTATTGTTAACGTTTATACTTATGCGATTGCATGAATTATTTCAAAATTTTTCGAAAAAAGTACGTTCCACTTATAATTTCGTAAGTAAATTTGCAATAAATTTTATTAGTTTTTAAACGTACATTTATTGTAATATCCATATGAATAATGAGTGTATATATATAATATATAGACTAGCTTCAAATTCATTTAGATAGATATAAAGCAAAATAATGCATTCGATTCTTTTAGGTATAAGAATAATAATTTTGTACTCAAATCTTTACATGCATGAAATAACGTGTACATCTATTAGTGAAAGTTTTACGGCGATATTACGGAAGTTTTTAAGGTATTTAAAATAATTTTCTGTTATATATTTTCTACAATGAAGGTACTATATGGCATTCATACATATTCTGCCGTTTTTATCAGCATATATATTTATATTTTTAGTATTATTATTAGCTATTCAGATTAAAGAAATTGTTTGTAATAGCCAGCCTGATGAAAAAGTATATTTATTTAACATTATTTATTTAAAATTTACATTTATTTAATATAATTTATTTAAAATTATTTATTTAAAGTATATTTATTTAAATTATCTTTAACAAATGACCTTATACAGTTTAGATATATGTCTACATTCGGTGTATATTTTTACTCTATTAATAAGTTTGTAAAATAATATATACGATATATAAGATATATTCAAAGCAGAGGATTTGAAATAATGATTCACTTACAATTCAATGTCCTTCATTTAGAGTTATTATGCAATATATGAAGTTCTATAAAACAAAAAGACAGAAATGTGGCTTGGTAGGAGTCAAATTTATAAAATAATTTAATCTTTAACAAAATGAAAGAACTAGGAAATTAAAGAAGCTACGAAATTATAAATATCATTGAAAGTTTGTTTTTCGTTTAACGTTATAAATTATACAAGTTAGAATTAGATAATTAAAGTAGAAGCAAACTAAGTATTGTAGTAAAATAAATTAAGAAAATAAAAGATTCTTTCTAGACTACGTTACAAACCAGAGTAGTTAAATTATAGTTAAGAATAATGCAATATTAGCAAATATCCTAATTGGAATAAAAAGGAAATATAGAAAAATGACGAACTTCTCCAATAAAATAGAATATTTTCGAGTTCATAATATGAATTTAAAATAATAATATCAATGATAAAATTTGATTTGGTTTTAGTATAATTATACATAATAATAATTTTATTCGAAGTTATTTTGATAATACCAGCTATGCAATTAATTTATTAAAGCAATTAGTCAGTATTTTGATTTGATAGTATAGATAATACGAGAAAAGTATAGATTTAAATGTAATATTTGTGAATATAAAGAAATATTTTACTTGATCAATACGGACGGTTTACAAGTTCTGATCAAAAGTAGATGCCATAAGCATTTTATATTGTAGCTAGTAACGTTTCATATTATTGAATAGTACACATTCAAGTTCTATGGGATTCGGTTCAAATATTTAAAGTTGAAAAATATTTGATATTGTTTTTCAAAGAAATTATTAATTATTTCTATGCATGTTTTTGCAAAAAATCTTACGTTAAAACCAGTTTCGTTTTAATTCTTAATTATCTATTTGTATACTTTATTTTAAGCTTGTTTATACTGTTATTTAACTTTTAAATATATGTTCCTGCAAGTGCGCTTTATAATATTTATTATTAAATATTTTCAGAAGTATTCTAGAAGCATGTAAAAGACTAAAAACATTTAAAATATAAATGTTTGCGCACATGAAGACGCATGCGGTTGTTTATTCGGCTAGAAAAAAATGTTAGTTGAATTTTAGAAAATAGAAGTTTTGTTTTTTTAGAAATGTACGCACTGAATATACATATCTAACGGCACATTCAGCGGACATCCTGTTTATTATGTCGGGAATCCCTTTTCATCATGGGGCTGAATTCGATCGCACGTTTGGTAAATTTAGTCGCGGAGAAGAGGTAACCCGTTCGAAAAGAGCTCATCCTATATAGACTTTTCGTCCTCTTCGTTTCGCAGCGCATGATTTTCGCGCATTTCTCTCTTGTCTCGTCGGATTGTTTGTTATTCGCGAGAAAAGGAACACTTCGAAACTGTTTGCCGAGCCAACGGCTTATGAAATGAACGCATCCCTTCGAGAAAGATGTTGTTTCAAATCGCCTATCCTGCGAAGTATATGATTATACGATGAAAAAGATTAGTTCTCACTTCGTTTAATTTGGCGTCTTGTTTCATTATATTTCACGGGATGGTTTCCTAATGTTTTGATTTCTTTTAGTTGTCACGTCAGACTTTCCCTGGATATTCTTACTGTTTGTATGGACTTTAAGAAAATATTTATAAAATTAAGTCAAGAACAATCTCAGAGTAAAATTATTTAATTTTTCTTCTCTAATCATGATTTGTTTATATAGAAAATATAATTAGTCTATAAAAATACAATTTTCTTGTTTAATGATACTTTTCTGAAAATGATGTTTTTAATGGAACAACATGAATTTTTGATGGTATATTTTATAACTTTTTGAAGTCAATATGATCCTAAATTTCTATATCAGACTATAAAAATAAGACTTTAAATTCGTTTTAAATTACGCGAGAAATTTTGAAAAATTTAACAAGTTATCTATTTTTTATCTGTCTTATTTTCTTAAATAGGTATAGAAATTAATTGATTATACACATACGCTAAAACAATTTCTATTTACATCTTCGTGATTAATTAATTGTACGTATGAATTTATTAAATAATTATTTATTATTATTTGTTAACTATTTAATAATGAATGAGTACTTAATGCTTACACTTGATTTAGTGTATCGCTGATAAATTTTAATAAAAGAAGTTGGTGGCTAAAAAGTATTACTACTACTACTACTGCTATTATTATTATTATTAAAGTTGTGTAATATTTATTTTTAATCGAGAAAATAAAAAGCATTTTAGTTGAGAAGGTTTTGGGTTATCAATAGTCGAAGATTAGTAATATTAAATTATCTCATAAATCGCAAACATATAATAACTTTACAAGTTATTTGTATAATTTGTAACGAAAGTTAGTATTTTCTACTCTGTATTGAGCATAAAATGTGTTCATTAACGGACAGATGGGTAAAAAGAATCAAAAGAAAGTAGGAAGAGGACAATTTTCCTCTTTCAATCGAGTAAAGTCAAAGAAGAAAAAGAACAAACTTAGGGATAGCCAAGACGTTATATTACTTTTAGATCGTATTGATTGGTATAAATCAAAATCTGCATTGAAAAATCTCATTAATAAGTTACCAAAGGGTAAACTGCCTTTGCATCTGTTTGAAATAATATTTGTAAGAGAGAAAGTGTGCGAGGGAAACATTTCTTAGAAATTTTAGAAAGTAGATTTACTTCTTTACTTATTTTTCCGTTTCTGAAGTACTTCTACGGAAATTTTGGTGCAGCAGTATTATCAATATTTTTATCGTGCACCAAATAGAACATGGTTTAGTTTACGCACATTGAGTGCGTACGTTACAGAGAATGCGTATCTCCACAATATTTGCATCTACTATTTAATCATTAATTTTTAGTACCTAAGATTTTGTCTTTTGTTTTGAAATAGAAATTGTGAGTTTTTATTTACAAAATACAGATGCCTTTAATGACATAGCAAAATTACGAGGCTGATTATTCAGTGCTGGTTATTTGCGCATGGAATACAAGCGAAGCGAATAATTTGACGTAAGCGTTCTATAGAAGTATAATTACACAGCGAACTCCGCATTCTACACGAGCAGGTGGAAGCCAAAAGATCGATGTTATTCGACAAGGTGATAATCAAATTCCAACAGAAAATTCTCTTTATGAATTCTACTAGTGACATCATTTATATATCTTGCTGTTATTGGAACGAATGAACAAACGAACTCTTTTCATAAAAGCTCAATTTTTTAAAATATTCTTTTTAAATTACATTAAAATTGATAAATTTGATTAAAGAGTTCTTGAGAGGCTGATGCGATATTCATAATATCTTTTATTTAGAAAGAAAAATAATTATATATGGTGAAAAATGACGATGAAATATCTATGAAAGTAGGTTTAAGGATCTATGAGGCTTGAGTTCTTAAACTCTATCTTAAATTCGGGTCTCAATCGCTCTTATAAATTTTGATCCTTCGGAATCAAATATTATGATTGATAGAGATTTATAAACTCTAGAATGTGCGGTTTAAGTCGAAGAATAATACGAATCTTTCTGAAAAGAGTTTTCTGTGGAGTACTTGAACGGTGAATCAGAAAATTGTCGCGAAGCAGCGAGACTGTCGGTTGGTGGCGGCCATCCATCTCGCTTCCATTTTGCGAATAAGTATATTTCTCTCTTCCTCCCAATTTCAGCCCGTGGGTACCATATATTTTCACCTCCCTCCATGTGCTGTTTTCGTATTCCAGCGATACGAGCTGTCGGTGGGGTGTCATCGCGTATGCAAAGCATCGGCACGTTCGTGTAGCTACTGATGCCTTCTTCGAGGATGCTCGTTGTCGCTGTCGACATCCTCGCAATACGTGCACCCGTACACGTAGCTGCAGAGCTGGGGGATACCGTGGCTGCATCGACAAGAAGTTCCAGCACATCTTTAGTCGACGACATATCAAAAGTGTACATAGGTGTGGCCGGATCATTTGAGGCAATTCGTTGCGGTAGGTCTGTTCGTACCTCTGCTTCCTCTACAGCGCCTGGACACTTTTCCGTGATTTAGGGTTTTTCATTAGTAGCACCGTGAGCTGCGGTGCACTTTTGTCGCGGCAATGATAGCGATGGGCTCTATTTTTTATGGAGGAGCTATAAGGACGTTACGTGCGATTGCTCTCAACGGGAATTGATGTTTATGTCCCCAGCGGAGGATTAGAGGCGTTCAGAATTTTATTTGCTACTTGAAAAGGTGCCAATAATGATGTTTGGTAGGTGGATGCTGCGCGATCGTCTTACCAACAAATCAGTTCCTAGAATTACGATCTTATTGCGTGGATAGTCAATCAGAACCATAAAGCATGTCACATCATAATTTCATTCTTACTGTATTTGGCAACTTGTATATAACAAGCTTAATTGTAATATTCACAATTTTTTCAGATGAAATGAAATCAAAATGAAATGTTATATTTAATTTGAATTAATCATCAATTATAAGACTCAAAGGAATAATAAATTTTTCTGAGGTTATATATATATATAATATATATAAATATTTATAAATTATTATACTATTGTACTAAAATATTTTTATATACGTATTGACAGGCAATAAAAAATCATTCATTTTAAACCACTACTTTCTGGTTACTGTATAGTTGGTGGTATGCAATAAAAAATGAAAATTAAGTGAATTTGGCGTAATTTTATTTTTTCATATTGTCGAATAGTATGAAATCGTAAATAGATTATTTTTATGATAATACTTTGAAATGAAATGCTCTCTTTTGAAGATATGCTCTTCGATGAAATATTTTTTAAGGAAAAAATTGTATGTAAAATAACAAAGGAGTTTATGTAAATGAATACTAATCGGATTCCTTTATTTGTATATTTGCAGTAACACGTTCAACGTAGTTAATTAAAATATATTCCAGATGAAATAGCTTACGAACTTTGATTATTATTGCACGCTCGGAATGTAAAAAATGAAAATTCATAATTAAAATAAACTAAAATTACACTATGCGTATAAGTTTTCCTTCAAATCTTCATACTTCGTCTATCGAATGAGCACGTTTGAGTTGTAACCGACTACGAATTGGTTTGAAAATTGAGAAAACAACAATAAAATTAGTCTTTGATTGGACGTATATTCTTATTAAAATTCTGGTATACATTTGCCGGGTTAATTTTCAATTTTTTGCTTTTTTTTCTCAACAGAAAAATATTTGACATTATGATAACACGTTTTTTTTCATATGCGTTATCTCATAATTATTACGATTATCTATCGTTTTCTCTCATTTTTTCGTCTTTTGAAAGAGAAAGATAAGAAAAAGAAAGAAAAGAAGTCTAATGTAATTTTCTAACTTAACTGTTTCTTACTTCCACGGGCACTGATTTTATATACATCAAAATGTAACGCGATTGCTTAGTATCTAAAGATACTTAGAAGAGAAAGTGAGTAGTTGAGGAATGTAAGGAAAGACTTATCTATACGTATATCCAAACCACATATACTTGTCTGTTGGGTGCCCTGTCCAGTGAGCCGCATGACAGGTAATATCCGGCCAGGAAACTAACACCCCGAACCATTCCCCTTAACAACCATCGCTCACGCGGCTTCTATATCTCTTTATACAGACGTAGGTATTTACCGAAACACAGCCATATCTGTGCGTATACCTGTGCACATAGACAGTGTGAGATAATTCGCGAGCTCGTGCATCGATATCGAAGTAGGAAAGCTTGTACACAGAAGCAACGACATCGTCTTAGATAGCACTGACGTAACTGCGAGACACGCTTTTTATTGCGGATGAAAGTTCTTGCAGCACAGATTGCAAGGGATGTCTATACGCTTTCCTGTTCTTCTTTATCGTCATCGGGATTTTCGTGATTGCTACCCGCTCTAGTAGCTTACTACATGGTGTACCTCATTGCATTTAATGGAAAGCTTCGTATCTTAAGGCGTCTTTGCCTCTATGTTTAACATCATTCTCAAAGGAGTGAAGAACGTTGTCTCGACACTTTGAAGCATCCATTTATCTATTTTCTGGTTTTCCTGGAGAAAATTTTCTTCTGGAAGAACGCTTTTCGGAATTAGATATAAGTTTAATTAAGATTCTGTATTGTAGAAGATTGCAGAAAACAGTAGTAAAGATGTTCTTAGGTAAACTATTAAAATATTTGAAATTTTTCATTTTGCAATATTGATTTCAGCATGAATATATTTAACTTTTTATAGAGTCTGTAAATTTAATGCGCGGTGTATTATACTTTGAATTATCAAAAAATTTCAACATACATTCAATGTTTATTTTACATGGGCTCAAATTGAAAAGTTTTAATTCATTTGTTAATCAGAAAATAGTAATAATAATAATTTTATTAAATTATCAGCTTTAAAAGATACACTTTATCGAAATATGTATTGCGAATTATTTTTTCCGTTTAAATAGAATTCAAACATTGTAGCGAAATTTACATCAAATTTACACAAATTATACAAGAAGAATCGCTAGTTTAAACCTATGAATTATGAATTTAATATTATCAACATTTAAATATTTGTCACGCATTTCTTAATATTTATTAAATTTGACAGTTATTGAATTATTTATTAAACATTCTGTTGAAAAATCAGAATATATTTAGTTCAAAAGGTTAGTTTTTAGGTAGATATGAAAAACAATATTTAAATTATTTTATATGTAACAATTTTTTACTAAAATTAGTTATTTAAAAATTAGTAGAATGGTAAATAGTTTGAAAAAAGAATAACTTATATTTGACTGAACGGAGGTAGAATTGACCCTACATTCATATGTACATACTACCCTTATGTTCTTAATCTATTCAACAAGATTTTTGGAACTATTAAATACTATAAAACTATAAAGTAAATAAGAATGGATCAAGTTTCCCAAAAAAATCTTAGATTACATACTCATCGTGAAAATTAATATATTACAATTAAAATTAATATTTATTTGTTTTGTTGCGAGTACTAAATGAGTCGCTGATTTTGACAAAATATTACAATTCTGAAAACTCAGGAGAAAATAACACATATTTATAATAGTTAAAGAGTTCATATAACAAACGTAAGAAGTATTAAATTATTATTCTATGTATTTGAATATAAGACAGAAGTTGTCTAGTATTAATAGAGTAAATCAATGTTTATACTGCATAAAGGAAACGGATATGAAGTTTCAAATTCTTTATAATAGCTCTACTATCTCGAATTGGGATACCATACACTATTTGTTTCGTTTTTCTAATGTAGTGAAAATGCATCCTTTTACTCCAAATTCCATATATCGTATAGCAGCTGTTTGTTTTAAATTTTGTTTTAAATTCACTTTCAAAAATAAAAATAGCATGCATTATGTATAATATATTATAATGAAATAATAATATTCAATGAGATAACATTTTCTCCAACTCGAGAAATTTAAATATAATTGATCTATCCGACTAATATAATCTGTTCTTTATATAAAAGAACAGATTATCGATGCACACTTTTATAATGAATAATTTCGATTGTGTACTCGTCTGCACGCGAGTTTTCTTACAGAAACAATCCTATTTTAAATTATTGTAACTTTCTCTCTCTCTCTCTCTCTTTCATTATATCTAAATTGTTATTATTTTCTATCCTTAATGAATCAAATTAACCATGTATTAAGTTAGACGTTGACAACAAATTGTCGAAAATAGAGCAGCCGCTTATATATTTTCATTTATCGGTTGTCCGAGGAGCGGGGTTGCATAAAATAAATAAAAAAAGCGTTAGACCATGAAAGGGAGAAGCAAAGGCTCATTAGAGATTCCGAGAGCAGCGGTATTTTTGTCGATTTATTTTTTGTGCATTAGACAATATCGCTGTTCGTCTGTCGGTTCGTCTACGAGGAGGCGAAAGGGACCTGGAGATCGAGGATCGGAAGTATATAATCGAAGGCAAACGTCGTCGTCCCTCGTCCTTATTGTCGTCGTTGTCGAAGTAATAACCGAATCCAATATTCGTTCTTTTCAGCGGGGCCGGTACGATGACAAAAAGTGAAATTTGCCTTTCAAGGCAAGACTGTCAGGGACAGGCCTTATACCGCAGGATTTTCACCACGTGCTGAAATCTATACCCTTCTTCTTCCTCCACCTCTGTATCTTTATTTTTATCCTCCATGATATTCTTGCGTTGCTTTTTACGACACTTTTTTTCATTTTTACCCTATATGTTTTTGCATTCTTTTTCTTGTTATAAAAAATGTAGCATAGACACTTATGTAAATTTCTCAACGTTTCTTAAGGGTTAAACATTTTACGTAGCTTCTATGTCGGGAGAACTTTTACGGCTTCTAACATTTAGAATGTGTGCATTGCAGGCAGATATTCTAGCGATAGTCAATGATAGTGATTAAGTGATTATTTTTTCAAATATTGGTATAATACTTAATAACTTACTGTATTCCTTCAAAATATTTTACTATTCAGCGAAGCTTAGAATTTTCATGAATTTAAAAATATAAACCCAAAATAAAAATAAACTCTTACTTATGTATTTAGTTTTAAAAAAACCCAATAATTCAAAAACATAAATTTATATTATAAGCCAAAGGGTTAATTATTTTTAATTATAAAATTATAATTTTATTTTTTTTTTACTATTAAATATTTATTATATTTTATAAAAGAATTTGTATCATTTTGTTTGTTTTCATAGCAATAATTTTTTAATATTCTCATTGTTTGTGAAATAATAAAATTGTTTTATATATTAAAGTAAACACATGAACACATTTTTCGTGAGTGTTTTACAGTGATTACTCTAATATTAACTGAAACGTTGTTTTTTCTGAGTAAGTTGATTATTTAAAACATGAAACTTAAAAAACTTATTCCAATAGAAATTACGATTTATTAATTATATATATATATATATACATTATATAATATTTTATTATTAAATATTATAAGATCTTTCGTATCCAATAAATATTTAAAATTAAAATTTTCACCCTATTTAATATTATTTATTTATATGTTTTATTAATGTAGCTGAATTTCTCGTTTATTTATTATTCTATCCTTATCATTAGCAATGATAATATTAGTGTACATAATCTAATTATTATTTTAATTGGAATTTTAATTTAATAAATATATAGTATATGAAATGTAAAACATAATGCATAAAAGAAATAATTTAAAGTAACAATTAATGTTAATTGTAATATTAGACTTTAATTTTATTCAAGTGAGAATAATATTACATTTTATTTTAAAGAAGATGACTTAAAAATAATTGTACTCTAATCAATATATCTGGCAGAGAAGACTCTATCATTCTGCTTATATATATAATCCTTAAAAATGTTATCCTGCCTATATATATTTACATACATAGTAACTAGTTCAGGACTAAGTGATTGTCCACTTTAAGATCTTTTTTACAAAATTATTTTGTAAGATATTGATGCTGCTCTCGATTAAGTAAAAATTTCAGCTACAGTTAACAAGCTATTACTAGTCAAGTACAATGAATATTTTTGTAACCAAAACTCAACAAACATAAGATAACAAAATACTATAAAGCATAGTGTTGCCCATTTAATCCATAAGTCCGCTATTGTTAATGGCGTTATTACTATAGAACGTAATTATGCAATCACGATTACTTTATTCTAGCAAGCCTAGGTTGCTCTGGTTACGACGATCAGGTTATTTTCGAGCCCGTATGCGTATGCATATGAGTAATAGAGATAGAGTGACGGGGAAGAAATGGTTGGCCCAATGTCCGCAAATCTGATTTATGGGCAGGGCCGTGTAGTAGTAGTTGTGGACGTTTCTAGATCGTCATCCGATATTTATCGACCAGGCAGCTTTGTTCGTTAATACTGGTTTAATTAAATTAACCACCCTATCTGTCTCTTGTTCATTTGGAGGAATGGAACTAGAACGTCGATAAAAATAAATGTGCAAAGATGCGAGACAATGATGGTATGTTCAGACGAACTTTCCAAATCTTAATGAATTTATGAAAGACTCAATTAATGCGATCTTAACAATTTAGAATTAACTTATTGGCTTACATATGATGTTATTTAAAAGTATTATTTTTGTTTTGGAGATCTTCATTCAATGTTCTTTACTTGTGGCAAAAAAATTTTCATGTTGTAATGTTATTTCTTAATGTTTACTTAAGTAAACATGTAAATAATTTAAAAACTAGTAGTATTATTAGTAATGTATACTTGATTTTGTTTTAGACCTTATTGTTTTATATTTTGATATCAATGCTAGTCTAAGCATTGATAGTTAATTCAATTCTACAGAATTCTTTATTCTTAAGAGAACTAATTTTAAAGCTCAAATAACTTCTTATTACTGTATTTTATTATTCTGTTATTTGGTTCTACTCTTTAATTTAACTAGCTAATCATAAAAGTACTGGATTGCTCGAAAAATAATTCTTGCAAATTGTATTACCATAATTCATCATGTTCTACTTTTATGTTTGTTCAACATTTTTTGGCTAAAATAAAGGTTGAAATCATAATGAATGGGTAATTATGTAGAGCGTATTTTTAAGTTCTATATATATCGTTATATTTTAATAGAGAAGATATAGCTTACAAATATGTACGTAGGTACATGCACACGCACACACACACATATATATGTGCAGAGATATTTTAGTGCATAATATCATGTGTTATTCTCGTAACACATGCATTAATAATTTTATGACCAGGATAAATGACTTTGTCACAACTACAGGACGTAATATTCAATGCTTACATTTACAATTTTAGCAAATATAACAGATATTTAAAAACGTATCCTCTTAAATTTCTGTTTATAAAAATTAACAGATTAACAGATTAAGATTTAATTGTTAATCTTAATTAATGATTAAGATCATTAATTAAAATTCTTTTCAAACAACTATTATATATTACTTATTTTGAATATATTATCTTTGGATTTGTATATCAATTGTATGTAGTTTTAAATTAAAAAACGCATAAATAAATCAAACTATGATCATACAATACTTTCTTTATATAGATTCTAATCTTTTATGAATAAGCTTCACAATAGTCGATTTTAATTGAACGCAATTGTGATAGTATTGAATAGATCAGTAATATTTTTAATTATTTGTATTTTGTCATTAATTTCTTAAGTATTCAATACGTAATTAAATCTTTTGTAATAACAATATTATTGATAGATAATTCTGATTTTTATCAAAATTTATGTTTGTGTTATTAATTATTTTGTTACTTATTAATATTTAATTATATAGGTAATGTAAGGAATTGTTTACAACTCTTTTATGTTATTCATAGTTATTGTGTATTAAGTTTCTTTTTTATTTTTTATTATTGTGTTATTATATTTTATACTAAATTACAAGGTTTTATTATAAAATGAAATCAATGCTTTTCTTTATTCAATGAATTATAAATGAATTTTTAATTATTTTTCTTGTTTTAACAAAAATGTTTTATTGATAGAACTTGTATCATACATAATAGCAAATAGATCTTTCGCTCTATGGTTTTTGTTGATTCATATTCGCTCTTTTCACACTTTTTACATAATCACTTTATATACTAATTTTCATTATGGCTACACTGTCGTTGTTTACTTTTCATTGTTCAATCTCTTTGTTGAAGTGTTATTATACTATATTCCAATGATCTCTAGATATTTGTATCATTGTTTTTAATAAAAAACTTGGTTACTTTATACTGAACAAAATTTCATTATTGAACTTACAATTTGTTATCTTTATTAATTTCTGAATGATGGCACCTTATTTTAATATACAAATAAATAAAGTATTTTTGAAATTGTCATTATATTTTCAGTTTATATTGTAATGTATCGTAATATATTGTATTTTTATAGGTGTTACTTGTTAATAACCCTTGTATATTATTATATATTAAGTAAATTATCAATTGAAAATTAATGCAAATAGTCTGATATTTGAAAAACAGAAACATTTATATCGTATTTATTGTTTTCTTATTTAAAATTATAAATTTTCAAGATTTGTAGGAATCATATTAAAATCTTTGCATATATTAATATAATACGTAAAATATGAAAACTATATTTCTCTTAATATAATTGAATGTAATTTTTAAAATTATGTTAAAAAAATATTGATGCAATTTTGTAAAACATTGTTGATATTTAACTGATACAATTTGTTAAAACTGTTGTTCTAAATCAATAACTTAAATGTTATAAATTCTTGCTTATTATATAAAACATTTATAGCAATAATTTTTTTATTTTTTATATATTTGTGAGGTGTTATAGTAAATATTGCATTGATTAATTTATTCTGTACAAAAAGCTTATCATAAATGTTGAAGTAATTAAACAAGACACTAAAATAACTAAATTATTATCTTTAAGTGATGAAAAGTAGAGGCTTTTATTAAGCCAATAAATTAAAATAGAAGTCTAATAAATCCTAATAATCATAAGCTAATAATTTTTATTGAGAAATGTAAAAAAAATTATTTCAGATAGAATATTGAAAATAATTTTAAAATTCGATCCCGTTAATTAATTCTTGATTGTGTATTTGGTGATACATGTTTAATACAATATTCTACCGCTTTTTTATTAGTCATAAATCATGATACATCGTCTATTATTATAATTATAAACAACATAGGCTAATTAGAAAAATGTTACGTGTTTTCATACTTCTTCTACTTTTATCCCTCTGTATTAAGGTCACCGCATAGGCCTCTCGTCTTCTTTATCTCTGCAAAATTGGTCTTTTAACTATCAAATCATTAGTACCCAGGTAGTTATCGGAAGTAGCGCGTGGAACAATTTTGTCGACATTGTTTTACGGAAACATTAGTTGCGAAAGCTACGCGTGAGCGTCCACGAGGCGGTCACGATTCCCATAAATGGTATTTGCATTAATGCGCAGAAGACACGCGATCGTCTACTATTGATAATTTTATACTATACGACAGAACGATCGTTTAAAAATACGCTAGTGGCATGCTTACGGAGATTGTAACGCAGTGTTGGCAGTTTTATGTTTATCAAAGATTCTGCAAGAAATGATGGACTTTCTAATTTTAGGAAAGTTTATTTTGTGTTAAAATTGTCAACGAGTTTCCGCTACATTCTCTGAAGTCTCAATAAATATCTTTTTTCATAATTTTTTTTTTACTGTCAGACAGAAGTTAGTTTTTATAATCGTTCTTAGCACATATTATTAAATATTTATTTATATTTTCAATTGCGTTAAAAAAATTATTTGTTCCTGTTTCTTTATTACATGTAAAATGTATTATACATAATATATTACATTAAGTTATGAAAATATTAGTATATTTATATCTTGTCTTGAATGTGGATTAGTATTATTAGAAGTAATTCTCTCTTTTAATTTTATGTTAAAAATTACATTTCAAGAGTATTAGGTATTTATTATTTTATATTTACAATTGTACATGGAAGAATGTTAAAAATAAAATCTTGAAGAAGTAGACTAAGTGAAAAATAGTTGCTCTTCGTTCTTTACAACTTCTTAGGACTTTACGTATGGTAAAAAATAAAACATACTAATAGATAAAAAGGGGAATGGTAGGCAATTTATGAGAGAAATAAATATAATACATGCATACAAATTATACATAAATACAATATTAAAAAATTTAGTCATTATATTAATTCAAAACTAATACAACATAATTAATTTTTTATTTCATCGTTTCAGTGATAATGGAATAATTGCGTTGATGCGTAAGTTGGTTTCATTCTTTGCACTAAAGAATTTCATCACAAAACTTATGTATTGTTTAGTTCGCTTTTGTTGAGAAAGAAATTGTGTTATTTGGTTCTGCTTAAAACAATTTTTTTTATTTTTTTCATAAGCAGCCCTTTTACTATATAGAGTACATGCACGCCTGTAAATCGCTCATACATTTCGAGATATAAAGACAAATAAGATATCGAAAATTATCTTGCGTCATTTTTAATGCTTTTTCAATTAAATCTTTTAAAATACTACCAAATAACACAATTTTTCTCCAAGTACTTGCTAATATTCCTTTTATAAATAACACGATATAATAACATTATATGTATGAAATACATAAAATTTCGGTTTTGTGATACGATGGCATTCAGCGTCAAAACATGATGAAGTTTCGTATCAGTCAAAAACTATTGCTAGAATTTTCTTTCATACATTATTGCACAAATGAAATATTTATTACTGTTAGCATAATATACAATAAATTTAAAATTATATAGTAATGATAATTCCAGTATTTTACGAACATAGCTGTGTATATTTTAATCTCATTTTTCTTAATAGAAATATTACTAAAAGTTTCAATTTGAGAGAATAGATTTTAGAGAATAGATTTTAGCGATATTAGAACGTATAAATAATTTAAAATTAGTAGGATGTAATATGATAACTTATAAGTCTTTACATTCAGAAGATATATTTTATAGGTATTTTTCAATATATAAATAACATAATACTAATAAACTAATGGAGAAGATTAGAATATCTTATCATTGAGATGAAATGTAGTATCTTTTGTATTATACGCTGAAAATTTTAATTAAAAAAATTTATATTCTTAAACTCTTACTTTAACATAGCTAATATGTTAATAAATAAAGATTATCAATATTTGATTTTCATTTGTTTATACTTTTCAATTTTTATCATTTTATGAGAAGTCATATTCGATATAATGGAGTAACTAATGGTTAATACATACTAAGGTAATCTTTACCAGTGCATGAATTTTTTGGAAATAAGAAATAAGAACGGTTTTAACCTACATTTTTAATGGTTTTGGAGCAGAAGGTGCTTAAGAGAGTTTGCTAAATGCTACTGTAGTTTTGACACATCAAATTAAAGAAACGGAAATGCTCTAAATGAATGACTGATATCGGCAAATATTTCAGTTATTAAACTGAAAAATTGTGGTTAAAGTAGGAAAATATAGGTATACGTACCTACAAAAAATCCGAATAATAGTGTATAGAAGGAAGTGTATTATTTTTTGAGTAATACTTGATATGATATATATTACACATAATATAAAGAATGGTTTTTGAATTTCTTGTGATTAGTTTGAAAAATTAATTTAAATCATTAGATAAAAATTTGAATGATAATATTCAACGATTTTCTATTCTGAATGCACTCAGATTTCTCGATAAGATATTTCAATCATAAAGAATTTAAACATTAAAAATAATAACACCTTGGGTATCTCCATTACGGGGAGCAATTATAATCAAAATTTAAACGATTTTTTGTGACTGGTTGTTCTACGCAATATTATCTGCAGTGTAAATGAAAAAGGACTGGTTTGGCCTTTAAGTGATAATCGATTTTCCAAAATATAATATTTACCGTGCACGAATATCCATGGATAACTATAAGAAACCATGAACCGAAGTAGAAAAATATATAAAAATGAAAAATATATTTAATTTATAATATAAAGTGTACGTTATTTATAAACTAATTAGTTTCGCTTTTAAAGCACTATAATCAAGAAATTCTAGTAGAAAATTAAAAATAATGTGTCAAAAATAAAATAATATTCTTACAAGTTATAAATTACATTAAGTACAGAAAGATTAAGCAAAGTTTCAAAAAGAACACTGAACGTGTTGGTGGTTATAAGCCTGTTATTCAAGACAAATACACAGATTTTTGTCAAAATGGTTCTACAATTGATAAAAGAAACGCACGAAAGATATAAAATCTAAGCTTCTATCAAGCTGAATATAATCAAAAAATTAACAAGTATTAACATATTTATGAAATTATTTTACATATTTATAAAATTAACATATATTTATGAAATTATATGTGTTAATGAATATTTCAAAGTTTAAAAGAAACAGCTGAAGTTAAGAAAATTATATTACTTTTAGGATACGTATGAATGACATACATATGGAAGTTTGTAATAGTTATAAAAATAGTATAAGTAAGAAGCTTTTTTATGCATCGAACTCATAGTCGGGATAATACAAGATTTTAACGCGATCACATAATGTATTATTTAAAAAAATATCAAAATATTATAGAATAATAATTTTTAGATTTTCGAAAAATGATATGTTACTATGCGTTTAGAATAGATAAAGTACTAACAGAAAAAATTATAATAAAAAAATTATAGGCCTCACTTCTAAATATTTATTAATCTAAGGTGCTTGAAAAACTTGAATGGGTTGAATAGAAAAATTATATTCTTGGCAGCAATATTACAATGTATTAAACGGTATAAATATAAAATTGAACTAACTTGTTTTAATAAATTGTATAAAAAATTTCCAGATATAAGAATTTGATTTATTTTTAATAAATGAGAAAATTTTAAAAGTAGTGTTATAATATTATAAGAATATGGAGATGACGGAAATCGTAAACTGAACTATATAGTGGTTAATAGAAAAGTATATGTATATCAATATTCAGATAAGTACGTAAGGATGATCTGAAAAATTACAAATTTGTAAAATTAAATTCGTAAAATTAGTTTGAAGTAGGAATATACAAAGGGTAAAAAATATTTGACATTATTGATATCTTTCAAAAAAATTTTAAATGTCTTTAAAAATCTTTAAAAATCTGATTTGTTGGTATAATATTGCTACTGAATTTCTAAACAATTATAATTATGAGCTATGTAATGTTTCAAAAGTAATGATTTATATTTTAAAGAATGATGAGAGATTATAGTTCTTAAAAAATATAAAAGCCGTACGAGTGTATGTAACCTATGTAGATCAGACAAAGTTTTATGCTTATAGTAGATAAGAATCGTACATTATTAGAATATTACCAACCTTCCTCTTTAAACTTTATACATTTGTTAGTAATCTCTGGATAAATAGTATTTTAAGAATTATTATCTAATATATATTTGTATCAATAAACTCATTACTAAATTTGCATATTACCTTAGAATGAAATTATAAAGTTTTAATAATATTGTAAATTGACTAAATATCTTAATAGTATAATCTTATGCACATTTTTTTAAGTAATTTTAGTTTAGATTCCGAAATATTTTTCAGATTTTAAAAATAATTCTAATTTGTAAAGAAACTCGTGAGACAAAGATATACGATAAAATAGAATACGTTACGCGTTAATTTAAGGTAATTATATTTAAACAATATTTATATCGAGTAAATACAAGGTGTAATTATAAATTACGTACAAAAATATTCCAATAATAAAAGTGAACATTTGTGAAAATATCAAGTTGAAACTCATCCATCAGTTACATTATACCATTTCATGTTTATATAATAGTATATTCAATAATATAAATCAATGATTACTATCTTATTAAATTTTTTCCAATTTGATCAGTAGTTTTGCATATATTTTCCAAAACTAAAATACTAATTAATAGAAAAATTAAATGTCATTGTTTTAAATAAAATCACAAAATTTTGTTTTAATAACGAGATATTTTATGGTTTACAGAGTGCAAATAAATATTAGTTCGAAACATAATTAAGTGAAATTTGTAAAAAAATGATAAAAACTATAATTTGAAAACATATAGTAAAAAAGTCAACTAAATTGAACAAGATTGATTTGAGAAACTAAACAAATTTGAGAATGATTTCACTTTCTAAAAGAATTGGCTAATTAAACCAAAAATATTCCAAATCACTTGCTAAGGTTAGTAAGCCACATTTCAATCCAAATTACAAAAATATAATGAGATTTCTATTATTTATTTTTAGTACATCTCAAGCTTTAGTTTTGAATACGATGATGAACCATGATTGTTTGTTGAAAAAATTGACCTAGCGTAGCTATAGCGATATTGATACTTTTGGAAAATACTATATAGAGTATATTTATTAGATGTGTCCGTTGGAAATTTTGTTATATATTTTTGTAAACAATAGTGTACGAATTTCATGTAATAATGAAATTTTTTAATAAGATTTCACAAGTATATATTTAAAATCCGTAGCTATTTGAATAAAATAGTATTCTCGTGCTGAAAATGTACGCCCAGCGCTCATACGCTGTAATATCGTATTATCGACTCGCGTAAGCGATTGAGAATAGCATCGAGTGCAGTTTTTCAGCGCTTTTCAATGGTGACAAATGTACACATTTCAGATGCGCTCTTGCTTCACATTCTAGTTAAAAGGACCTTTAAAAACGCATCTCCTGATATAGAGAAAAGTTTAGTCAAGGAATTAGCGACTCGAATATTCGAGGACAGCTTTGCCGCGTGCGTAATGCGCTTTCGTTTTGCATTCCTCTTTCCCAGTGAACGGGCATTATCATAATTCCCCTCTTTATAACCCCACACCTGTCTACCTGACGCAGAGACTTTTCAGAGTTCTTTCCTCCCGCGAGACGAGGGCTCGTTAATCATTCGTGGGATATTCACGTGACGCCCAGCTGTAAATCCGCAATTACAATCTCAGCTAAGCGTGTCGCTTATTATAGATGTTCGCGTCCGCGTAGTTTTCAGACAAAAATGCATGTATGAGAAACTTTGCACATTTACTGAATAATGATTATTTTTCGGGAAAGAAGCTTCTTTACATAGGTATTACACTCATGCTTAATAAAAAAAAAGGAAAATTTTAAGAATTCTACCGATACTAGGTCTTGATATGCAAGATTGACGTTAGTACATGTTGTAGGTAAAAACATATAGTTTTCAAGGATAATTATTCGTTCGATTTTTTAAAAATTTATGATTGTACTCTTGTAATGTAATAAGTAGCCTATGACTTTAGTAAAGAACAAAGCATATATATTATCGTCTAGCTTACTAATGAAAAAAAAATTGTTTTGATAAAAATTATTGTTGTATAATATGATAAATAAAAATATTTTCAATGTACAGTGTTACATCAACTTTTGATTGTAAAATATATATATATAAATGATAAGAAATATTTTTTACTAACTTTAAGTCTATACTGTTACGTGTTTTTCCAAAAAATCTGTAAAAATTTTTTATTTTTTCTAAATCGTTAATTTATATTTGTTAGTATTGCAACTGATAACTACACCAAGTTCAATGAGTTTTCATCGTAAAAATATTCTGGTAAATAAAATAAAAACAATTCATTTTTCATTTTGTGAAAAAATGAAAAAATGAGAATTTATTTTGACTACAAAATTAATAGTCACTTTATCTTGATTTTTCATTAGTTATAAAAACAGTTTTTCTTTAAATAATTCAACAGCTTTAGTCGCAAGCAAATAATTGCATTTAAATAACCTAACATTTGTGTTTATTCATTGATTATTATGTGTTTATTAATGTTTCTTAATTATCTTATCGGACTATTCATCTAATATATTAGTATTTGTTAGTGTCTTATAAACTCTATTATATAATAAATAAGTTATTATTATAAATTTAGTTAAAAATAATGTTAAGAAAATAAAAATTTAATTGTCCATATATATCTACTACATATCTCTTTCATTGCTGTAAATAAAATTTGAAAATATGTTTCCTATAAATATAGTTCTTAGTTTTAAATTCAAAGACTAGACAAAAGTTTGACTTTCGAAAACTGATATTTTACTGGCTTACAGTAATTAATCAGTAGCAAAAATATATATTTCTATAATATTATAAGTATAATTTATCTAATAAATATTTATGAATATTACAGTGATTTAAACGAGGTCAATTAAAATAACATTAAATTTGTTACGGATTTAAATTAGTATATAATGTTAGTTATATATAGTATTTGAATTAATTGCCTAGTGATATAAATTACAGTTATAACTGCCCTTGAAGAACTTAAAAAATCTCAACATGATGAATGTGAAATATCAAACATAAACTGTTAATTTTTATTTGGTTTTCAGAAACCTAAGGTTCAAGTCTAATACATTGATACGAGACAAATCTTAAACTTTCCAAGGTATCAATCTTTGAACTTTAAATACCTGAATACTTGATATTGAAAGTCTATCAACGTACCTGTTTAAGCTTATACAAAATCCATCGATTAATGTATTATTTTAAATTCGTTCGTTCTTGATTATTTTCCTTTTTTTCATAATTTATATAAGACTTAATAGAATTTATTTGGACGTAAAGAAAGTTCCGACTTCGGATAGTGGTCCTCGGAACATGAAAGATAATATACGAACCAAAGGAGTAAGAAATTTTTTTGTGAAACAGTAGAAGATCGAACTAACCCACAAAATGAATTGGTTTTAAAGAGAATTGGAAGGGCACAATTTCGATTGTTTTAGCGTTTCAATAGTTTTCTTTATCTCTTTTTTTTCCACTATGACTCTGTATCAAATATAATATACTTTTATTCCTTTATTCATCTGTACTTTTATCATTAGCTCTGATTTTTTCAGTATGTAATAGTGTTTGTAAATACTGAATTTCATGGATTGACCTACTGTATATCAATCACAATCACGTTTTCTTACTTGATTGTGAACATGTATCCTAAGTAATAATTGTCTTCGATGGATCCTTACCAACTATCTCACTTTGTCTGTTTGACGATTCCTCATTCTCTCTCTCTCTCTCTCTCTCTCTCTCTCTCTCTCTCTCTAATTCTCGCTCTCACCGTCTTTAATTGTTCTACCATTCATTGCTTCACAGAGTTTTGGAAAGCTTGGATTGCCTGCTCGAGAGTCGATATCACTTTTTAGTTCCATTTATCCGCAAATTATATATATATATATAAAGATACTGTTTTCTATGTGAATAGAAAAGGGACATTATATCGAGTAGATTTCAGCAAACAATTTCTGCTGATCGAGAAACGAAGCTTTGGTTTCATTTGCAATGTTTACCCGCCGTGTTTCTTTAGCAGATGAACTTGAACTACGGTAATTACCTTTAGGCTATCATAATATTTTACTATTAGAAACTTGTTGGTATTATCATTAGTTAGTTAGTTTTCAAATCTTAAAAGTCAATTATTTCATCAACATAAAGACATTAGTTCTCTCTATTCTATGGTAAATTTATATCGATATATTTATGACTTTTGCAACTTGAATATAGACATTATAATTTGATTTAATTATAATTCAGATTGGTCAAATTACAACATTAATGTCGTTAAACATAACAGTTTTATAAATACGAATTAAAAATCTTTATTTTATATACGTAAATAGATTGGAACTTATTAATAAAAATATTTTTACGAAAATGATATAAATACATAGATTACTTATATTTTTCTAAGAGAATAGTACCATATACAATGAGACTGACATTGCGACCCTAAGCAATTATGATTATACCAGTTGCAAAAGAAAGTAAAATAAGCAACTACGTGTTTTTTGTATTGGAATTGTATATAAGAGAATGTAATTTCTATATTGTATATACATAACTTGGACAAATATTTGAATATTACAAAATGGTAACATTTTTTCAATTGCAGAAATGAAAATATTTAGCGATATTTTTTTAATTTTCTTTAGGCGTTCATTGATTTAATGTACATTTTTTATAGATATGGTTTCATGTAAAATAAAAAGAAACAAATATATTAATAATTATAATATTTAGAAGTAAATATTCAATTGAAAATGTAGTTTTTAGTTTTTGCTTAAGACGCAAAAAAATATTCGCATTAAAAGTTAGTTTTTTAGTATTTGAAACACAACATTCTCGTTCTCAAAAGCAGTTACAATGTTTGTTTATAAAGATTATTTTTATAGCGTATCTCATTTATGTAATTATAAGATTTTATCGAGAAAACTTCATTAAAAATATTTTGAATCGTTATAAGATTTTAGTCGCGAACAGGAAAAGCGTTGCTGCACTAGAGTTCAGTCAATTTCATTTATCGACTTTACCATCCCGATGACGAACTTTCATCCGGGGGTTAGTACAATCATTATCTTATTTTTTAATACCGCCTCACTTGCAATTGCAGCTGGCCACATACGTAAACGAGCAAAAAGGAGAAGTAGGAGCCGCGGAGAGATAAAGCCGCGTGAGTTACGATTTTCATCGGTGTTTCAGCTGCTGCTGACGATCTCTGGCACAGTCGCATCGCAAACTTCCTAGGTGGGCCATTACACTCGGCACAAGTACTAGTAGCGTCATCGAACTCCATGGCTTGGCTCGTAAAAATTAGTTCGCCGTCGTGCGACTCTTGAGCTCCTCTCTTTATCAAGCGCGTCTCCGTTACCGCCACTCCCATAACTTCGCCGACAATCTTCACCAGAAGTAGAAAGAGAGGATATGAATAAATAGAAGGAGAAAGAGAAGTAGCACAGGTCAGGGAAGTGGGGGAGAGCGTTAAGGAGCAGAGATAGTGCCGAGGCTTAATTGCAAGAAGGAAAATTCCCCGTACGATAAGCTAAACGTCAGTCTCTTGGGTCGCAGGTGGGTTTGTACGTTGGCCCGAGACTTGTAGTAGTTGTTAGTAACCGAAAGGCGCTTAATCATCGTTTGCGATTGCTTTTTCAAAGTTGGTCTCTGAACGTAGTTTTTCCGTGGGATCGCATTTTCACTCGTACCTTCCGAAATTGGACTTCCGAGCGTAAGCCTCGCGGTAATTGAAATCATTCCTACTTTGTTCTTATGGAAGTGTATTATTGTAATACAGTTTGCGCCTGTTTCACAAAATAATAGTGACAAAAGTAAATTAAATAGCAGTGGTCGTTTGAACTTTCGAAGAGATAATTAAACTCACCTGACGATTATTGTGATCCTTTACGACGAATCTATCTTTATCAACTTTTTGAAATAAGTGGAAAATACCTTACTTATTTTTTTTACAAATTTATTCTTGATATTTAATTTTCGAGAAACTTAATTAAAACTTAATTGAAGTGGTAGTTAATAGAAATAGATTTTATAAATGTTTGAAAAAACCATAAAAAATATCCAATATTGAAACACATGCATTTTTACGATAGATTTACTGAAAATGTACAATTTATTAAAATAATTGTCCTACCACTTCTACAAAATATTTAATTTCACCTTAAACTTAGTTAAATATATAAGTACTTTTAACATTAAAAATTATTATTATTATCATTTTTATTATTTTATTTATATATTTATATATCTATTATTATTTATTATTATTATTTATTATTTATATATCTATTATTAATTATTATTATTATTTATTATTTATATATTAATTTATATATTTATTTATATAAAAGTAAAATATTTGTAACGAATGATTTTTCGAATATTTTTAATCAAAATCATTACCACGAATACAACGAAATACAAATTAAAGTGATCAATTATGAAATTAAATTCATATTATTTGAGTTGTATGAAATGAATTTTTCAGATACATGAATATTACATCTAAAAATCTATTCGGATTTCTGGTGATTATATAGATGAGACCAAACGTACTCTGATTTAATATCTTATAAAGTTTTTAAACCTAAATAGTTTCGTATATATAAATAGAATTCTAAATCGCATTTTCTGTTTGTTTAAAAAAATTTTTATTTTAATGTCAAAAATACACGCATTTCTATCCAAAGAGTTTTCACGTTTAGAGCGTAATCAATTTCATATCGATATATATACATATATACTCTACATGGTATAAAATATTTTTTATATTTTCATCTAATTTTTTTAAAAAAGATTTTAGATCGCTTTTTCAACTGTTTATTTATATAGAGAATAATTTAGGCTAAAAATTGCTATTGTATTGTGAACATACTATGACTTTTACATATATTATAGAGACTTTTTTATTAGTGCTCTGAATATAAAAATTATAAGTTTGCATCTTTAAAGTTAAATAAGCCTTATATTTTTATGTATTATATTATCAAATTAAAGTTTCTTACAGATATAATTTATTTTAAAGATTTAGCGATTTCATATTTTTGGGATTACAAATAAAATAAAAGTTTTACATAAAAGATAATGAGAAACTTTAATTTTAAGACTTTGAAATACAAAATGAAACTTAATGTCATAATTCGTATGGCAATTTAAACGTAACTTTTTTCAAGCATTCCTTCATTTTTCTACTGTTATTCTTATGCGACCTTTCTTTTCCTGCTTCTTTCTCTTCTGTTTTGATTGGCGAGGGATATCAGAAGATTGAGGGATAAAACGAGACACGCGTACCCGGAGCTGTCGGTTTTGACTTATTTCCGCTTGAGATTATTTGCGCGAGCGGTCGAAATGCGGACGTCAAATCCATGAAGCTTCAAGCTTACATCAACTAAATGAAAGCCGCACCCATCATCCTCGCCCTTCTTCCAAGTCATGATATAATACGTACGTATTATATGTACGTACGTATTATATACGTGTAAATGCATATGCATTTTATCTTTTAGAGAATGTCTTGTCTCACGGATGCCCTGACAAAGTCAAGCATATTATTCGGCTTGGATAAATCTACGTGACATCGCCTTCAAAAGTACGATGTAAGCCGATATTAGATAAGTTGTTCTTTCATTTTGTTTCCTTGGAATTAAAATGATTTCAGGCCTTCCTTTTTCAAAGTTAATGTTCGTAAATATTATGTGAGAGTATTTTTAGGGACGTTGAATGTACATTTTTATAATTAAAATATCATTACAAGGCTTCTAATAAGATTTGAATTTAAAGGTTATATAATTATTATAATTAACAGAGGAACATCTGTATATTTTTTTAAAATTAGTGGAAGGAGAATCGTGGTAATAATTTTATATCTAAATTAAATTTGGAGAAGATTTTAAATTGCCAGATACTTTGATATATCATTGTTTTAGTTTTACATGTGATTCTGAAGTTTTTAATTTATATCTAATATTATTTATTAAATTATTATAACTTTTCATATAGTTTATTAGATATATAGATTAGATTTATAGATTATTCTTTGTTTTCTAAAAATCTCTAGTCATTGTTATACAAATTTGAAACTGTAATTATTTTTTTTAATTTCTCTATTCATTAGGTAATATTTTACTTAAAAAAAACGAAGATATTAAACGAAGGAGACTAAAAATAAAACTTATTATATGAAATGCTGACATTTAATTGAACACTTTAAGAATATAAAACAGCTTCTTATTTATTTAATTTATATGTAATATACTAAAAAATGATTTCTTACATTAATTATTTTTCAAAGTAATCAGAAGATTCAAAAAATTTATGTTAAAACCAATTTGTTTCAATTTCAATGAGAAATATTAAAAGCATAAATTTTTTGTTTATACTACAGTTAGTATTTGAATACATACTCAATATTATTGTGCTTTAAATATTTCTATTTTATTATTATGAGAAAGAATAATTATTACTAAGTCTTTCCTATACAGAACTTAAACGTAAATATACATGATTTTTTTTATTTCTTCAGTTTTAAAATAAAAATTTGAATGATATAATAATGTTGTAGGATTGTATATTTAACTTTTTCTCTATAGATCTATTTGATTTTATCGTTGTACATTTGTAATCTTTTTATTCTCAAGCTATTCATTCCAAATTAATAAAAATTACAACTTCTAAGATATTTCAAGGACTGCAAATAATTATTCTGAGTTATTATTATTAATACAGAAAATAAAATTTTCAATGAATTTTTATATTATTTTAAACAAAAAAGTGAAAGAGAATCTAATAGGTATAACATAATTAAAAGTAGTATGCAAGTTAATTTTAACGTCTTACGGGTCATTTAGTATTTGACTAGTATCACGAATCAAGTTATTTTAAACAACGTGTTTAATTTTAAGTGTCACGTTGTCGATGGTACGAATGCATAATTTACTAATACTATGAAATCTATAAATCAACCTAGTCGTTAGACTAGAAAATGTAACGAGAACTTGCATTTTTATGTAAATATTTTCTTGTATATTCTTATTAAAAATGTGTCTTTCACGTGCACAGAAGCTGCGTAACTAGTATTGAATTTTGATTAAAATTAAATTATCATCCCTCAGACTGATTGTGCTTTCATACAAGTCATAATAAAGGCCAGAATTTCTAAATGGAAGGATGGTCGAAAGTTCTGAAGTTGTCTACAGAGAAGAAAGACCCCTTCAACAGATTCAATAAGCCTTCAGTTTGTTCGTATCCAACCAGATACAGTGGTTGTGATTCATGTACGAAATCAATCATCTTTGTGGTCGTGGCGCGTTAGTCAAGAATCGGTTTGCAAAACACTAAAATGCCGTCCACTCGGCGATGCAATTTTGCAGCTCGACGTCTAAATTAACTATTCGCGACGTCGATCCCGCCGTCTCTCTTATCTTGGGCCTAGACCTGGTGAAGGCTCAGCTACGAGCAAGTGGATTCTTCGCCGTCGAAGTCGAAAATCTTAATTCGGAAGCGCCGCCCCCACGACACTCGTGAAGCTCGGGGGCGGTGCCGTCGGCCTCTTGGCTATTGGCCGGTGGTTATGGGTGGGGTGCCTCGTCAACGGGACGCGCGCACGGTCGTCTTCATCACGACGGCGGCGGTGGCGTCCAGCCGATTCAGTCGACGCCAAGCGTCCGCGAACGGAGTGTGTTCAAGTATAGACGCGCGCGTGCGCACTCTCACTCCCTTTATCTCTCTCTCTCTCTCTCTCTCTCTCTCTCTCTCTCTCTCTCTATTTATCTCTATATCTATCTCTTTTCCGTCACTCGACGTACGTAAGAGCTGGGGATTCGTCGACGCGAGACCAGGAAAAGATGTAGTCGTGTTGTCCCACGACTGCTCTTCGGTCAAGCGTAGTGGTGTTATCCGAGAGCGAGGAAAGTCGAGTGCGAAGGGAGGAGGCGCGAGAATGTCCATCGTGCACGGGTAGGCAGGGGCTGTTCCAAGTGCCAGGATAAAGAAAAGGAAGACACGGAAGAGAACGGTCGAATAGATGGACCGGTGTCGCTTTGACCATAATTGCAACCACATTGGGGCGAACGAGAAGGTTTGTAAACACGACAGCAGGATGCTGGATCCGCAAGCGGCATCGAGCACGTGTCACGAGGACTGTGGACGCAGAATGACGAGAACATGGTCTATCGTTGCGCTCTTTACGAGCACGTGGCTCGTGGTGGTCATCGCGTCGTCTGGGAACTTTGCTGCAGCCGCTTTTACCACCGGCAAGTGTCATATTCGCTTTATGTCTGTTTTTGCGCGCGTTCACGATCTAATGTACTATTTTCACTTCTGTGTGAGTAAAGTTAAGCTATATATCGAAATGTGAGCATGTTTTCTGAGTGGGATTCGTAAGTTTTTTATATTTTCTTCCAAAAAGATGATTAGGTCATTAGTTTTGAAGAATACGAGTTACTGCAAAGGGATAAGGCAATAAATATTTTTAACCGGAATTTCTACAGATAAAAAGATGCTCATTTACCGATTTTTTCGCAGAAATGGATCTCCTATATAACTCTTGGTTTCGTATGATAAATTATACGTCTATGATAAATTATACGAATTTGATTGCTAATGATTTACATTTTTTAAGATTTAAATTTGATAAATTTATACAAGAGTAACTAATTTTATAAACATTCGTCGCAATTTTACGTGGAAATAGCTTGTAAAATACAAGTTTAGAACAATACTTTGATTTAATTTAAGCAACAAATTTTTTCTAAATTACAAATAAAATTAATTTTTAATATTATTGATTTGTCTGTCATTCTGGGATATGAATAGGAACATTATTTAGCTCAATTAGCCATATTTATTTTACAGATTTATCACTTGGGAATTCAGCTTTTATAGATCATCTCCAAATTAAATAGCAAATCTCTTTTATTTATTTACTTCTATTACAATTTATATTGAATATATTAAATATAAATGGAAAATTTTATAATTTGAATATGAAAACAAAAATTGCCAGCTAAACATAATAAATATGAAAAATAATTTCGTTAGAATTAAAATTATTTGTATATGTATATATGTATTAATACAATTTATTATTGGTTTCTATGAGTTAGTTTGCAATGGTTTGAAATATGATTAGTATCAGTCGAAGACATATTTTCTTTGAAATAATGTTATTAAAAATTGAGCGATTAAAATATTGTATTCATGTAACTTTTTAAAGTTTTTCACTATTTCAGTTTTATAATATACATTATATGAAACATAAATATTTATTTAAAAGTAATCTATTATTGTAATATAATTAAAAACACTTACATAAAATACGTATATTATTATTTTGAAGGACACTTTTTCATAAAGTTAATTTCTAAATCAATTATCTATATAAATATATACATACATACATATTACAAATCCCATTGATATTCATGAATAAGTATTTGTTTGATAATTGTGCAAGTTGTATTAATGTAAGTATTCATAATCTGAAGATTCATCGATATTTTATAAAGTTAACGCTGGTGACCAATTTGCTTATTAAAGAACTTGTATAAAAAATAGAGGTTAATTTTAAAAAGTAATAGATAATACAAACTATGTGTTCACGTAGATGTTTATTCAAAGTAGACAAGTCCTTGTCTGGTCAAACTTGAAGCGCATCCACTTGCATATATAGTTGTTATACTGTCTGTTTTTTGATAAGCTAAATTTGAGCAAGCATTTCTCAAGCTCTTATCCACTTTAGACCTTTCATTTTTCTTTAAAATTCATTCTTTATCTTATAATGATGCAGTATGTAGATGTTCCTTGAAATATTATGATATTTTTTCCACAGTTTTTTTACCCATTTGGTAAAGCAAGTAATTCATACGGATGAAGATTTATTCCATTTGAAACACAGATTTTCTATTTGGTTTTGTCCAGATGTAGTTTAATGATATATTTCAAATATGGAATTATTTTACTCTCCAAAATAATATTATTATTCTCGTCCCGGTTTCACTAGTATATTTTAATTAAGTAGTCCTAGAATTTAGACGGAAAGAATCCTTTCATTTATATCAAATCGAAAATATTTTCGATTAAATGCAATAATTATTACTGACATAAAAGAAAACTGCAAGACTCATTCTAAAAGATATTCATTCGGTTATTCAATAATTCTCTAGTTTAAAGAGTTTTTCTGAAAAGGTCTTCTTTAAATATAGAAAACTAAAAACCAAAGACTAGAAATAATGCACCTAAAATTAGGAAAAATTAATGAAACTTTATAAATAAATATTCATTAAAAACATTGTTATAAATATTCACAGTGACGTTATAAGTAGTCAAATGTGTAAGTATAAAAGTGGGTAGCAATTACTTGATAGAATTTAAGAATTTATTTTATTACGTTTCCAATAAAGATTTTAGAACTTACCATATAGATTCGTTACGTACAGGTAATCGAGAATATTACAGCTCTAGTATCTTAATTTTTACAAGAGAATCCATGCGTATGTAACTAATTGTAATGTATAAGTACATGTTTTTGGACATATTGTAATTATAAGTACAAAAAATACCAAACTAATTTTCATCATTTCAATATTAGTGAACATTTAAACTATGAGAAGTATTAATTTGTTTAATTTATAATGAAAATTTAATCATTTGTAATAGAATAAAAAATTATCTGTTTTGTTAAAACATTTTTTTTTCATTCCGTTGACGTGGATATCCTTGGAATCTGTGAAATCCTGCCAAGTAGAAAAATGTGGAAAACGTTTCATTAGCCTCTAAAACTTGGAATTACTTTCTAAAAAGCATAAACATTCAAATTCTTTTTAAATTTTTCTATACGTGAAGAATTATTTTTTAGTTAAAATGGTTATACTTGCCTGATTAGATTTTTTATAATTTTGTACGATCATAATAGTACAGGAAAAAACTCAGAAGAAACTATTCTGAGTTTCATTTAATTTCAAGAAATTTAAAATGCTTTAATAATAACACTTTTATTTATATATTTTAAACTTTTGTGATAATATTTAAAAAGACGAAACAAAAACTTAAAAATTCCATTTTCGTATTAGGTTAATTTATAATTTATAATTAAGGGTGAACAAAATATAGATAAAACGGTTATTATACTTTAAAAATAAAAGTTAAAGTAAAGTTAAAGTAAAGTTAAAGTTAAAGAAAGAATTACATTTATATACAAATTCAAGATACATAAATGAATGTATATTTGAAGACTATAATGAATTTCTTAAATATTCAATGTGTCATAATTTTTTAATACAATAACTTATATTTAAGTAAATCACAAACAATTTACAATTATTTAAATACCTTTTAGTATATAACTTTGTTTAATATATTTGTTGTTATTACTTTTGCTTATAAATTTTGAAACATTATGCATTATATTTAATTAAACAATATCATTTCAATTGACAAATCACATTTAACTGCATAATCTACTAATTGTAATTTTGTAATTTCTTTTAGTTAAATAATTAATTTTGTATGTCCACATTCTTGAAGTATAAAATGGTTGTTTTAATTTTTATTTTCATTAGAGTAATTTTAACGTATATATAGTTATACTTTCATATAAATGAGCTTTTTATATCTGCAAATAACTTTTTTTAATAATTTTGTGAAATAATTTTTATACTAAAAAGAACACAAGTTTTAATTGTTTAATAATGAAGTACAATCATTAGTTAGGTTGTTATTGTTCAAATTATTAAATATTGGTTGCCGTGTCAGATGTACATGCTATTTTAGGAGTAAAATATTATCATAAAATATAGATAAAGCTATATTTATAAGTTAAAATTTTAAAGGAATTAATTTTTGAAATCCTTTTTGAAGTAAAACTCACATATCAGTAAACAAAATTGATTCAAAATATGAAATTATTTTTAGTAGATATTCGCAGATACATTTATGTATAAAATACATGAGCACACTGTAATAGGTACTTTCAACAAAAAGCCAAATAAATATGTTTCAAAATAAATATATTCAAAGCTCACAATTATTTCTTATGATTATTTATAAAAAGCTTTTTGTATATCATTATTATTATTTCTCATAATATATTCTGCTTATTTATACATTGGAATTACTAATAAAAGGAATCATAATAAATTTTCTGTTTAGATACTTTTCTTTAAATCATTAAAAGAACATTTATACGTACTATAGTAGCTGTTCAGATTAATATCTATGTATATGGGTAGATATCAAAGGCAATATTCATGAAATTAAATTATCAAATATAATACATTAATGATCTTAATGTAAAGTATAATGATGTAAATTAACGTTTGTTATACATATACGATATTAGATTGAACTGCGAGAGAGGAAATTTAAATTATTAGATTTGTGCAAAAAAGGATTAAATTTTGTAAAATAACAAACTGTTGTGTACGAAGCGCAAATTGATATAATTTGTTAGTTTTATAAAGAATCGATTAAAAATTGTAATAACACTGTACTATTGGAATTGTTATGTTTGATATCAATAGAAAGAATGCTCATTTAGTTGTATTTATTTTAATTTAAGGAAATAGATAGTATAAGAAAATACGAATTTCACAAATTCGCGTTAATTACTAAATTTTCCAAAATCATTAATATTATTCAATATATATTTTTTTATTTTTAATCGAATGAAAAATGTGAACAAGATTCGACTTAATCACTCAGCTCAGTATGGATATTTTTATCGTTTTTTTCATTTTCCTGTTAAGTTAAGCCAAGGCATTGACATTGATTCTGTGCACCTGAGTGGATTATTATCATCAAGAGAATTAGTAGTGAGATTAGTAGTAAGTTCAAGGTCCTAATAATGAAGCAGGTGGTCACCTCTTAACCGCTCTTAAAGAAAGCAAATCCTTCCTTACAATATTAAAAGTGGATTAAAAGTTCAAGATTTCACGATATTTTACGAGGATTATATTGCCATTGGTACACTATCTCTTAAGATGTAATGCACTCGGGAAATTCGAGCTTGACAAAAGAGAAAAAGGATGCGCAGTGGTCCACAAACAGCAAACTCGAATGGAAACGAGTATTTTCAGCTCATTTCGGCTCAACGAAATGCTGGACGTTTCTAATTTATTCGCCGAGAGACGAGAGATAAATAGTAGCGTTAGATAAATCGTCTATTTACAGTGGGGGCAGAACAGGAGTAGGCGAAAGTCGCGAATAGCGGAGGGGGAGCTGCATAGGATTTGCAAGTCGTCGGCAATTTTATGGGCTATTACCGGGGCCACGCACGTGCACGCGTCGCGTGTGCTCACGACTCTTCCCCTGATGGTGCGACGAGCGATAGGTCAACCGGGGGTAGCTGGACAAGGCCGAGCGTCAGGGGTGCTTTATCGCAATCGACATTACGATAAACGGCTCGCTCGCGCTCTCCACCTATCCGGGATGCGTCCAACGTGATCGCTCGCTCCATTATGCTCGTAGAGGTGAGGTAGAGAGAGTTGCGTACGGCAAGTGTCTCTCAGACGGTTCTGGGAGGGGAGCGGCTCGGTGCGCTCTGCATACATTTATAGCGATATTCCTGAGTGACGCACGCCTGACGATTTAACGCTCGGCTCGGTAATCTCGGTTTTAATTTCGGTCGCGTTGAATCAAGTATCGGAAGGGTCGTAGAAATATCTGGGAACATCTCACGGGACTAAATCTGGCGCATTAATTCCATATTCGAGTTGTATAAGCGTTAACGAAAATTATCAACTATTGTCAGTTTATGCGAATGCAAAAAACTCGTCATTTCTGATAGAATCTGTAAATTATCTTTATTTTAGAAAAGTGTCATTTATGGTGATGTAAGCGATGCCAGTCCCTGAAGTTTTTAAACATTTTGTTACTTTAATATATACATGTGTTTTGAGTTAAAATTTAAATAAATCTATCTTTTTTCCAATTAGAGATGGATGAAGAGGCAGAAGAACTTTAAACATAAAACGGCCTACTACATATCTATTTAATTGATTTTGATTAGTAAAATTACCTTTGAAAGTGCTCGTGCCGTATAAAAGATAATGATATGAGAAAACTGAAAATTAGTAAAAGAAAATAAACACAAATTAAAACAAAATTTATGTCGTAACATTATATCATTGAAATTATATAATTTGAGTCGTATATTAAACCAAATATTAATTTATTTATCAGGTATATAGACTGAACTATTATTGGCAATGGCGATTCTTTTCTGTTTTAATGTATTACTTCGTATTTGTTCAAGCTGTATGATTTTTATCAGTATGAGTAACAAAGAACGACATTTTTATACAAATTTGTATATTCTTAGTAAAGTCGTATAATTTATAGATAATATTTTGCTTGACTAATGTTTGAAGAACAAAGTTGCAAGTAATTTCATCATTTCATTCGAAATCAAAACAATTTAGTTTAGATTTCTATTAAATTAAACATTCTGAGCTAAATAATTGAACGATATACTCACATATAATGCAAGAGTGATTTAGATAATATTAGCAATGACTCAGCAGTTTTAGCCACAAAAGCCATACTGACAAGATGATTAGAATACCAAATTAATAGACTTTTATTTTAGTTGTAATTTCGTATTTTTTCTCTTAATTCAAAAGGCATTTTTTAAGGAAATAATTTATAAGGATATTTTTTAATAAAATAAATATTTTTATTATATCTCAGGATCTATTTAAATTTACCCTTTTCATTACTTTCATTGTTTTTGAAATAAGATTATTTATAAATTTAATGGTTAATTAAATTTGTTTTACAAGTACGTTCAGAAATATTTTTTAATAAAAAAACTTGTTTCAACAATATTTTTAACTATTATTAGTTGTAGTCCTTTCATGCATTTAATATATTCTAGTATTAACATTATTATTATCATTACAAATAAAAGAATATATTATATTTTTTACGATAAGAATTCATTGGCTCTTTTCGATGATAAAAATTGTTGAATTTATCCACAAAATTTATCAAATTTGGTCTTAAATCTTAGTAAAGAATCTAAATTATAACGGCAAATAGATGACAAGGCACTTGAAGTATGTAAAATCAACACTAAAAGCACTTGCTTTATAAAGTAATGCACGATTCATATACAAAAATAAATCCAAGTATAGTGTACAATAAAATCACGCGAATCATACATTGAATGATAGGTTTTATCGTAGAATAGATGAAATGGAGTCTAGAAATTTACAAATTCAGTGATATTATACTAAAAGTCATTTCTAAAGATAACAGATCTTAAAAAGTTATAAAGAAAAAATTCAACTATTTTGTTTGTTATTTGAAGAAAATGTTATAAATTAAAATAAAGAAATTTTTTGAAGTACAAACTGTCATATATTGTACTATTTAGGTAAACTCAAGTTATGGATGATGATGCTATAAAAATGATTACAAACTTGACTTTAACATTAGTTGAAGATATTACAGACTAAATTATATACAAGATTAGTATAAATAAATTAATAGATATTAAAAGAAACACGAATGATCACAAGAGTAAGTAGTACATAAAAGATTTAGCAGAATTTTAAAATATTTAATGCAATCATCCAAATAATATAGAAATTATAAATATAAAAAAATTTGAATTTGGATGTTTATTTTCAATGTAGAAGCTTTTCTGCACTGTGATAAAAGAGAAAACGTAAAGAATCAAATTTTTTTGCAAGAGTAATACGAAAAAGCTAAAATTTAATCAGTATTTATAACTCTTTATTTAATTTTAAATTCGCACGGAAGATGTATAGAAATTATAACACTTGTACAGATTATTAATTCTTTTTAATTTGAAAGCTAGAATTAATGC
Organism: Wiebesia pumilae; assembly: GCA_018907045.1. Taxonomy (NCBI): domain Eukaryota; kingdom Metazoa; phylum Arthropoda; class Insecta; order Hymenoptera; family Agaonidae; genus Wiebesia; species Wiebesia pumilae. The sequence continues at coordinate 13,210,144 of JACCHZ010000105.1, forward strand.
ATGGTAGTTTACTAACTTTTATTAGTCATATAAAAAGAAAAATATTATATCCATATTTTAAAATATCAAATTTATGTTATTTATAATAATATTTCAATTTTTCATATATATTTTTATAAACATTTTACTTGTCAAATAGAATATTTAAGTGATTTGAATATTTTCTTGGAATTTTTTGCACAAAACTACAAACTCACACACCATATACTATTTAAATCGTAAAAGTTAATATTCCTGATAAATTATTTGATCGTAGTAAGCTGTATTTCTCACTTATAATAGTTCTCGCAAAGTTGTAAATTTAAAATAAATATTTTAACTATAAACGTTAAGTAAGAAATTTCTCCTATTATAAATATTTTAAATACATTGGTTTTTATTATTTAAGAAAATTATATTATTAACCTTTCAAGAGCAAGACAGATAAATTTAAAAGCACGCCAATGAAAATTTTCTTTTTACAAATCATGTAAAGTTAAATCTATCAAGATCTTATGTAAATATTTAAATGTATTTTTATGTTTCGATCCAAAAACTATTTTTAGTAACAAAGATTATTTTACGAATTTACATATAAATCGTGTTTTGAAGTTTAAGATTTTAATAATTTCATTTTTTACAAAATAATGATTTTTTTGGATACTTAATTTCTACCTAATTCAATTATAAATGAAAATATAAATCTTCTTTTAGACAGAGAGATATACTATATATACATAATATCTGTGTTTGCAGTAAAAATTATAAATTAATAAATAATAATATGAGATAGAATTCTATAAAATGTATTTACATTCAGAAGTTTATCCCTTTTCTCGAATGCATCTGTATGCTTCGGTTGCTCTCTCTCTCTTTTTCTCTCTGTGTTTCTTTTTTCCTTTTGCTTTCGATAAATCAGTGACCAAGAGCGCGTTCGTTCGCCTTATGCGTGGTAGGAATTAACGGCATCCAACAATATGTAATTATAATACTAATTGTTATAAAGTGGTTGGGAACGAGAAATGGGTTAGAGAAATAGAGAAACTACAACCTCTGAGCTGCACGTGCTTTCCCTCATTTTATCCCTTCCATAGTGACTTTACCGACGCTCGCATGCATAATTCATAAGCTCGTGGTGACGTTACGACACGATGGGCCCTTGCAAGAAACATATTTTTTCAAGTCGACGAAGCACATAAACGAATGCAAATGAATCATTCTTAATGGAGTGTCGCACTTTCCACAACCGTAACGCGAAAGAAGAAAGGAGGTGCGGCGTTTGGTAGGGGTTCGGGACGGGCGAGGGCGGGATGCAATTGTTCGCGCATTACCGTCGTGAGCTGCAGTAGTCTGTCCTCCCCTATTTTTTATTTTGAAGAGGAGGCCTTGGTGTATTTCGCGTACTATAATTGACTCGCAGACCACTTTGTGCGTATTGGTGTCGCAAATGATGGAAAATAATTACATCGTTTAACGAGTTCCACGCATTTTTTTGCACGCGGCGCTCGTGGTCGTACAGTTCTTTTTGACCTGAATTCTCTGTTTGTTTCTCGGGAATGTAAAACGAGGATCTCATTACGAACAATTATCTTTACAAGTGGAATTACGTTAGAAGGGAAATTCACTTCTTTCGTGGTTTTTCTTTATTGCCACCTAATTATCTATAATAACTTAATTATGCCCTCCGTATAGATTGTCAATTATTCATTATAAGGGTTGGTAATAATAGACTCTTAAATTTCGTTCTAATTAATGACAAATGAATGTGATAATAGTCAGTTCGAAATAACATGAAATTTAATCATGCCTCAATACATTGTACTATTGAGTTTAGCGAGCTTAGTGTGTTCTAATGTGTTGCAATAAAACAAAAATTAGCAAATTCTTAATCATTAATTAGTTTATTAAAAAAAGTGGATTAATTTAAGTAAATCGCATAGTCATAATTTCATTTAAAAATTGCTTTATATTGTTTGTATAATTATTTTATAATTCTTATAGAGCTTCAGTTCTCATTAACTTAACTATTATATAGAAACAGAAGAATATCCATTTAAAATTAAAATATATTTTAATAATCAATAGACATTGATTTTGTAAGCTCCTAGAATAGTCGTTTATTTTTAACTAAAAATAAAAATAGAGATTTCAGCATCTAAGTAAATAATAGCAATAGAGATATGAGATAAGATCGTCCAAAATTATGGTAAGCTACATAGATTTTTAATATCAATATAATTTTAATATTTATGAAAGCCTGAAAATCGATAAAATAGATGTTAAATCATTAAAAGTTAAATCTATCAAGATACGATCTCAATATGAGTTTCATATATTTTTCTCTATTTCACTTGAGGTGACATTGTGCTTTTCAGTGTCAACGAGTTCAATAAATACATAATCAAGAGGTCTATTCATCAAATCGCGAAATCCGTGCAAGTTTATAATCGCAACGTATAAATGAGGAGAGTAATCGTCCTTATTTTTTTCGACGTACGAGAAAACCCGCAAAATTCCTCGTACGTATAAAGCTAAATGTTATCGTGGCAAATCGGAGAAAACGCGGTTGTCACGATGACTATCTTAATCAAGTAGACACGACAAAACGAGCTTGGAATCGGGTCCTCCACTTTTGGTGCCCAACATGTCCAGATATTTCCGATCTTCCTCCTTTATGTGCACATGTGTGTGCGTGCATTTGTGTCTACGTACGCAAATGTTTTTTAGTCGGTGCGGGAAGCCAATGACCCTAAACTCTAATCTTTACGGATCTGCGAATAAATACCAGACGGGCGACTCATTGTCTAGAGATATCAGATATAGAATTGAGAAAGAGAAATAAAACCATTTAGCTGATTTCTAAAGAGTGCTTTCTTCTTTTTCTTGCGGATGTAAAAGTTTGTCTTCCCTTCTTTTGGCAGCATCGTCTGAGTATCGCATGGAAAAAAGAAAATGGGTAATATGGATCAAAAAAACAAAAAACGAAACCACGAGTAGAGACATAACAGCAAAGATACACAAGATGGAAGTGGAATGAGACAATAAAGATGGGAAAATATAGCGATAAGAGGGAAAGAGAAAAACGTATATCGATATTGCCAATAGTACAGCGATAATCCGTATTCTGTTATTTCTGAGGACAAATGAAAGAGTGAGAAGGAATTTCGAATGAATTATTCGATTGTGTAAGGATAGAAATGTTCACTTAGGTAAAAGGACTAACTATTTTCACAGTTAGCTCACACCTTCTTTCCATTTGTTTTCATCAATTCAAAATTTCTGAGTCCCTCTTTCTGTTGGGTGTCGGGGTGGGGAGGGTCGAAGATCGCAATCGAAAGAAAATACACCCTGCAAAACCATATTATCTAGATTGTGTATTGCCTGGAGGTTGACATCTGTTTCACTCCTCGAAAGAGGAAGGGAAGGGATATTAACCCCCTTAATTAGACTGACAGTTGTAGAAGCATGGCAAATCGCTAACTCCTAATATATCACATATTTTAGTGAACTGCTACTGTTTTAGAAATGGGGAGAATCATAAGAGAGAAAATTAGAATGCCAAGCAGCTTAAGAGGTACTATTGTAGAGAAAAAATGAAGGATGAGATAGCGAGAGAGAGAGAGAGGGGGAGACAGATTGTGTGTGAGAGAGAAATCAAGTGACTGTGGGAGATGGGGGATATTTTTAAGATGAAGATATACAATGTTTATCGTATAATATGGTATCCTCTTTCGAGTACATATAGTACTGTCGCGAGTGCAATGAATACGAAAGTAGCATTTTAAAAGGTGCTTGGAGATTTTTATTTAGAATGTACTTTTCTTTAAGAATAGAGATGGATGCTACGAAATATTTATTCATAAATAAATATGGAAGCCTTTCTTTATCTTTTTATTTATAGATAGTTATATTACAATTCTTAATTCAAGGTATTATTAAAATAGCATTTCTTTCCTATACTACTGTGGGATTAAACGCTCTTATTACAAATTTATGATGTTTCTTCAACTGAGATTTTTTAATATTTATACTTTTAAAAGAGCGACAGGAGTATAAACAATTCTCTTTGTAAGTACTAAGTTGTACTCTCAATATCTTACTTAAATTAAAGATTCCTCATATGTTTTCTCGAGGTAAATTTTATATAAATAATTTTCAAATTAAGTAAAATCCGCGAAAAACATGTGTAGTATAATTTGAATCTAATTGAATGATAGTTAAAACACATTAACTATATGATTTGGCAGTATCATACGTATTGCTAATGGTTATAAGTAAATAAATTTAAAAATGTTTCGATTGGGCACACTATAATATGTGAATAAAGCTTAAAAAATAGGAAATGTATATTAAGATAGGCTGGTATACGCAAAAGTTGCACGATACAATCCGTAAGCTGTAAAAAGCCTCAACGATTTCTGCTTGGACTTCCTAGGAATTCCGAACACGACATACGGAAATTTGTAGATTTTGACTTCGATCTATGCGTTCTCGGATGTACGGTGTATATACGAGTATTTGGAAACACGTTCTCATAAATGTTTATGGTACTGGGATTGAAGGGAAGTACATACGTCGGGACCTTTGCCGTCGCCTCTCAGTCGCCGCCGTTGTCGTGATCCTTCAAGATGCTTCGACTTTCAGAAATTTACCAAGAGGACTAGTCCTTTCTCATCGACATTCGAGGAAGGGATGATCGTTACTGCGGTAGCAAATCATCGATGCTGATGGAGAGCCAATTTTCAGTAGCACCTGGATTGGTCATTGTTATTTTAGATGAACTTTTATTTTGGAACAGTAAGGAATGTCATTATATTTTGAATTTATTTGATCAATAAATTTATGTTTAGACCTAGCTATCTTTAAACTTATTAACTGAAAGTTTCTTCATTTCTTACATAAACTTGTTAAAATTTAATAAATTCTTTCATTTCAAGGAATCTAAAATATTTTTCTATTGAATAAACTATGTTTTCTACTATAGTTAAATCTTTTTAGCAAAATTTGAAAATATTTCCGAAGTATTATAGTATTTTATTTAGTGTTGTATATTGTAACCTTTAACATGAGTCATGTATTTTTTGCTACAAAAATATGGTGATTTTTATGCAAATTTATTATACTTCTGAGTTGCTGTTACAATGCAATAATTAATGTCATAAAAGTTCTCTTCATACACGTATATTTTAGCTTGTAGAGTTCGAAAATGTAAGTTGATGTTACCGTATTTTTATTTATATAATTATTTCTTTAGAGTTTCACTCTAATATCGGAATAATTTTCATTTTTAAGTGTAAAATTTTTTACGAAATGACACGTTGAAATATTTATGACTCTTTTAACTGATCTCTTTATTTGATTACCAGATTTAAAGAAAGTAAAACAATACTAATAAAACCAATTAATTCTATACATTTCTATGATATTGTGCATTATTTAAATCACATGTTTCTCATATTAAAGTGAATGAGAGCTTAGAAGTACCACTAAATATTTTAAATCACACGTTCTTAGAATTAAGACTTCATTTTTAATATCTATTTTTTTCTTAAATATATTTTCCTATGTTTGCGTGGAATATATTTCATTCTTCTTAAGGATTACGTTACAAATCCTTGTTTTACGATAAAATCTATATTTATTATAAACAATGTTCTATTCACATATTTTATATATTTCAAGTTGTTAAGTAATACACAATATAATTTAAAAACTTGTATTTATAGAAAAAATATTTCTATTTACAGATTTAACCAAATTTAATATTTAGGTATAACTTACACGTTAAGACCTAATTAGTGAATAATTAAACGTAAATAATTATTTATAATTATTTCAATTTTCTTATTTTCTTAAAATATATTTTTATATTTCGCCTTTAAATCCTTCATTATAATTCAGTTTTGTTGTTAGAGAGAGAGTAATTTTTAAAATATCATAACGCTGTAAAAATTTCTACACGTAAAATAAGTTTTGATATTTGTCAAAATAAATTATTATGATTGTGTACGTAACATTGTATCAAATATATCTATACTTAAAATAAATAAATATTAAATATTAAATATCACGATAGTAGAAACTGAATCATGAAATAGTATTTATTCATAAATAATGTATTTTTATGCTGCGTAAACGAAACTCAGATTTTTAAAGAAATGAATTATTTTACTATTTGATTTGTGAAATACATTTTAATATTTTTCTAAATAATGAAAAATCGATTAATTCTATTATAATAAGTTTTTTCATGATATAATGATAATGAATGAAAGTAGTATGTTGTCATCATAATAATCCAGTATTAAAAGAAAACAATAACAGTATCCTAATAATTATTCATGTAACAAATGAAATATTCAACATTACAATTTTTAAACCTTATTTAATACATTTAATTGTTCATTTCATAATTATAAATATATTAAGCTATAAAAAGTTACAAGAGAATAATAGGCAAAATTAGTTTTAGAAGAAAATATTGAAATATCAAGTTTTTCAAAAGCTTTTCAAATTTCAATTAAAATAACTTAAGTACTTTATTGTATCTGAATTTACTTATTTTTAATGATATAAGTTCACTCTCTCTACCTCTTACATACGGTACCATATGTAGGACGATTCATAGATGTAGGAGTTATTCACAAGTGTCGACCTAATGATATAAACTCCATGCACTTGTACGTCTACAGAGGCAAGTTACCATTGTTGAGTTGATAACTCAACTCAACAGCGCTTGGTCACTTGTATATCCTGTCTTTTTCATGATTTTGGTGTATTAGTGTTAACTTTCTTCTTTTTTTCTCGAATAGCCGATTATTAGAAGGCTTTCACAAAAGAAATTATAAAAAGAAATAAAAATTGCGCGAAGACTAGCGCCCAACAGGGATATCAAATAGAAGGTAGTCATAAGGGTATTCGTGATTTGATTAATGTAAGAGATCAAGTGAGGTCAGAGAACGAAAATATAAAGATATGAGTAGTGATTAATGTTTTAATTATATCTACACATTAACATGTATGACAAAGATTTTTTAGCTGGATGGTATTTATTCCTTTAAAGTTCAGTATTGGATGGTTAATTGAATTTCAATATATGGCTTTAATGATTTAATAAAGGTGAAGTTCATTTCAAGATTATGTACACAGTAAATTATGATTTATCTTAGCTAAAAATAGATTGCTATAATTATATAGATAAATATTATATATTAAATATATTTTTAAAAATACAAAATTTTCAAACTATTTAAGAAAGGAAAAATGTTCCTTTTTTCCATCCCCGAAATACCTTTTTGAATCGTAACATTGAATTGATTTATTTGAAATGCATGAATTCAGTTAAGATAATGATATTATTGAATGGATAGTGTAATATATTTGTAATATATAGTGTAATATCTGAAAGTTAATTCAGTTTATTTATCGTTAAATAAATAAGATCTTTAATGAATATTAAAAATTTATGACGATACAATATTGTTTCACATTCTTTTAGTTGATGTCATTGTTCAATGAAAAATGTTATATACATTATAAAGTATCATTTATATTACTATAACTTCAGTTATATAAAACTAATTAAAAGACAAAAGTTGAATAAATAATTTGAAATTGATTGTTATATTCCGTTTATTTTAGTTCACATTGAAAAAACATTCAATTCAAACGAATTAAGTAATAATTTTAGGTAAATAAAAATAATTTAAAAATTTAGTTATATTGTAATATTTAGTTACAGTTAATATTATTATATATAACAAATAGAAATTCATATAAAATATTTTCAGTTTGATTTCTAAGGAGTAGAATGAATAATATTAAAAAAAATTTTATTTAAAATGTCGCACGCTTATGTTTACATAAAAAGCATATAATTTTATTTAAGAATATTTTCATAGCTAATAAGAAAACTAAACTACTTTTTCAATATATTGTGATTATAAATATAATAATTGCTTTATCTGTAATCCTAAAAATATGGATTTGATTTGATAATGTAAATATAAAGTACGTGTTCACAGATTCTATTGAATTTATTCGTTTCAATTTTTTATTGAATCATTGAATATTTTATTCTCTGAAATATTGATAAGAATAATCCAGAAATTATAAAAATACGAGAAACGATTGAAAGCGTAGGATTTTATAATTAAATCGCTGTAAGATTTAAATAGTGACAATGTATGATAGCTTAGATGCAATTATTAGTTCAGTAAAATATTACAAAATATGGAAACAATAAAAAATCACATTATAAATATCTGGAAGTTATTATAAATTATAAAGTATTATTATTTTCCAAACATTAATTCTGTCAATATAAAGTTTTACCATGAAAATGTAAAAGAGTCAAGTTTCAAAGTAAAATATTCCTAGAATTTATTGATATAATTCAAATCTAAATATATTCACTAACAAAATAATAAAGTTTCCATATATTGAGAAATGACTTTAACCTTGGCTATGTATGAAAGTAATTTGTTGAAAGTAGTCCATATAGAGTAAAATGCTTATATAAAAAAGATAATTATAACTGAAATATATTATTTTTAACATTTTTTTTAATGAAGTTGTCAATTGGTTCAATAATTTTAGTTAATATTTCGAGTAATTCTAAGTTTGTTTTTTTTATTTTTTTTCATTCATAAAAAGAGAAAAAAATAGTAAAATGATATACCTGTTTCGAAATGGTCAACTACTTTTCGATATGTAGCTATCTTTCATTACATAAAACCAATTGTCAAATGTAGACAGACATGCTAATATGCAATTTATTGGGTAAGGTTTCGCAAGTCATTCCGATCTGAATACGCATTTATTTTGTGAATGATAAGCTTTCGTGAAGCCAAATACATGGTAGACATGTTCCGAGATTATAATACAGGGGAACAGAAGGGTGGAGACAAACGTCAATGACAGTTGTATGAGCATTGTGTTGAATATTTAAAAGAGCGAAGAAGCGTCGAGGTGACTGGCAACGCTCCCCAAATTCGCTGGTGCAGATTGTCTTGGGGTAATAAAGGGCTCCTCGCATGGATTCATCCCTAGAGCTGTGATGCTAACTATTGTCCTTTCGTATTCCTTTAAATCGAGTATGTTTGCACATGAGTAAATTAGGGTGAGAGGCCAAGTAGTCTGTACAGTAGGTAACTATTGCCTCACATCTGTTTGCTAAAAAGTTACGACTTCCTTTATCTTAAGTTCTTTTTGTGGTGATTAGAGCATTTAGCGAAATACTAAGATAATTTTTTGAGAAAATAAGACTATCTCAGCGAGGAAACTTCCGTAGACGCCCATATGAAAGAAATTTCATACCTAGATTTTTATGTACCATTTACGCGATCACAAAGGGTTACATTATGTATGTATGTTATATAATTTTCGTTTATGATAAACGTGAATGTCCGAAAATTCCGTAGTTAGAGAACAAGCATTTTTTACGCATAAAAATGTTTTTTACATGTTGAATAAAAATGTGATCTATATAATATTTAAGTAAAAGATATTTATTAGTAAAGCACGATTAACATTAGAATTTTCTTGTAAATAAAACTTTTATATCATTTCAAATTTTATTTCAAGAAATATATAATAAAAAAAGACCTAATAGTTTTATTACATTGATATGGGACAAAGATCTTTATTGATTATTATAACATAAGAGAAATAGATGTATCACCTATCATAATATAACTTTTTTATCGACAAAATTATTTGATAAAAGATGAACACATAAAATTTGTACACAAAGATATTGCACTTAAATTGGAAGTTTGATATACCAAAATTTGTCATTACTATTAGGTATTTGGATTTTAACTTTAAGGCGAATTTTTTTCATTAATAAATTTTTTAGTACATGACAGTATTTTTCATCCAACAAATTCATATGAATCAATTATGTAATGTATATTTGTAAATATGATAATAAATGGATCAGTAATTGATCTTCAAGATTATTTTTATACATATAGTTTTCATATCACGCCATGCACTCATACAAATAATACAGCTCATCTAAAAAGTATTAAAAGGTGCCATTAAAATCTGAAAAGAGAATATAAAAAGCAAATAGAATAATATAAGAGGCCATCTGGATAATTAAGCATCGTGACTCAATGATAAATCATTGCAACGTACCGACGTTCTAAAATATCGTTTGAAGCTCTCTCCCTGTTGTCGTCAGTGCAATTCATCGACGTGCAACACAGAATCTTCTCTGTTATTCTCTCTCGCTCCCTCTCTCTGGTTCCCATTCGTTTGCTCCCGCTTCTATGAATTCCTCGATGTCTCTGATAATACGTATGCAAAGAGCCCAAACAAAGAGCCTTGTTTTCCGTGGTCTATGGACCATGTCCTCGCACTCCCTTGAAATCTATGCGTACGCACATGCGTGTGCGGAGAACGATAACATCGCCTGTGCAAGTATAGTCGATTTGAATTTTTCAAGGGATGATAGAGGTGGAAGCGCATGCATGATATTATGCTGAAGAAGAGTACCTACAAAGAAGTTACGGAATCGGAGGAGCATAAGGAAAGAATATCGAACGTGTGTATGCATGTACTCTCGAAAAACGGGAGGAAGGCGCATTACTTTTTTATTATTCATGATTGAAAAATATTCAGAGTTGTATTTCCTTTATACTTGTTATTATTAAAAGAAAATTATTATTACAACTTACTAGTTTTGTATTAAAAGGAAATTATTATTACAACTTACTAGTTTTGTATTAAAAGGAAATTATTATTACAACTGTGATGTAATATTATAACGTTACTGTCGCGGTGAATATTATTTAAGTGACTATAATTAAATCAACTTTTTCAAAAATATACTCACCCTTCAGATGAATAAATTGTTTGAATTAATTATTTTTCTCTTATTATTAGTAGTTTTTACAAAAGTGAAATTTAATTGTGTAGACAAATTTATTTTTAAATGGTTAAAATAAATATTCAGATTTGTGTCAGTGATATCGAATAATTAGTTAATTCATCAATAAGAAATATAAATATACATGTTGTTTCAAATATTTTCAATAAATTTTTAATAACATTTTAATTACTTTACAATTAAAATCATCTTAAAGTTTTATAAATTTAACTAATTATCTAATTACTATTGAATTATTATATTAGAGAATTTGAATGTTGACATTGCGGTCGGAAGAAGTTGTATCTTTAAAAGATTTCGTTATAATTTTATCAATTAGACAATGTATTCTCGAATTGTTAGTTAAGTAAAAATTTTTTAAAGAGCTACGATAAATATGTCGGAGTATATTTTCGTCTTGTAATGCGTAACCTGCAATTAGTCAAATTCAATAGGACGAAGAAATGTACGTCTTCGAGCTGTAATATTGATTCGCTCCTAAGTATAACTCACTGTTGTTTGAATAAAAGCAATGAACATGCGTAATAAAACATATAAATATTTCCCGAGAGTATGTTAAATATAGAAACACAAAAGCTTTAAGAAATGTGAGAATGCGACAGAGGGATGAGCCCAGTACAAAACGAGCATAGAAACCGATGATCGTCGTCGTTGTCGAGAAAAAGCTTAGTCGAGAATACCCTTGGGATTTCGCGCTTCATGCATTTTATATTTTGCCTAACTTTGATTCTTAAAGCTGCTACTACTCCATCCCCTACTTTACTCTTTTTCCACTCCGTGGGGGAATGATCCTTAATCTCCGATATTGAGAATTATCTTTGATCAGTGCCCACCCGATCATTGCCCTCCTTCTTTTCACTGCTTCTTCCTTGGAGCGTTTTCACATCGTTCTTTTCCTGCATGTTCTTCTCAATGATGGGCATTTTTCTACTCACTCTCTCTCTCTCATACACACATACACCACTGATCTTTTACAAAGCAAGAGAGTGATAGAGTCAATCACTTGGGAGATTCTCTAAATCTTGTACTATTTAAGAGCTACAAAGAACGAACTTGACGATTCGATAAATTTGGTCTTCGAAAACTCTTTTCCGTTTTCCTTTTTGTTCTTTTTACTATCTGTTTGCGCGAATTCCATCATTTTTTATTTTATTTGCTTACTATATATGTATATGTCTATGCATTTGACGTGTACGTAAACGAATAGCTATATCCATAGTATTTCGTTTGCTAACATAGAAGCAAAGTCGATCTTTGTTTATTGTAGATAAGATGCCATTTTCACGGAAGAAACGCAATAAGGAAGTACATAAGTACATATGTCATGACAAGCTCACGTAGTTTACTTTTGAGACCTACTACAAAAATTTTTCTCTGTGCGGACTTTTGAATATAAATATCTAAAAACAAGCTTGTATATATGTCTCTTATTAGACAAATATCATAATTTCATCGAAGTTGTTAAAAAGTGAGCAGATTCTTTTTCTGTAAAATTATTAATAATATTTTGTACTTTTCAATAAATGTGCGTCATAATTTCTTTTATTTAATTTTCAATTTATTGGCAGTACATTATTAAGAGTTATTCTTAAATAATATTATTTTGGCAAATAATAATGATTATTGATATAAACATGATTTTATTCTATGATTTGTGAAGAAGAAATTGTTGATACTTAATATTTATAATTTTTGCACGTATAAAGTTTCAAATGGATTTATTAACAAGCCAGAATACTTTGTACTCAGTACTGAGTATGAAATATTTAGTATAAAGTATCGTTCGTTAATTTTTGCAAACTAAATATAAATTAATTATTAGAATAATTAACATTACTATTATATTTTACAAAATGAAAATTTTTTAAACAATAAATTTAAATATGCATGCTTGTATACTAATAATTTATTGAAATCAGCAAAGACAACGTATCAGACTAACAAAATGCTTTTAAAGCGATTTTTCAATGCCCAGTCACCGATGTGCGTAAGACTCTTTTACTTACACAAGCGCAAAAATTAGTGCACAACTGTACCGAAGTACTTTTGAAATTTTAATGCACCTCCCACATTTCATCAGGTTTTAACGCATGTTTCATGATCAGATAGAAGCACCCTCCAATACAAATATTTTCTTTCCCGCGACTTTAAGGCATGGAATTTGGGGGTGTTTTTGGAATTCGTGAGATATATTTTGTTTATTATCCAAATAGTTATAATATTTATAGAGCCAGTGATTAATCGAATAATTTCCTGTAAATTTAAGAAAAAGATTATTAAGAATGTAGGTAATTCTAAGATAAAATCAACAAATGTTTTATTAATAATTCATAACATAACTTTGTATTATATCCGAACAAACTCTTATATAAAATTAAACCAAATTGACTTTTCACGCTCGTTGCTTTGTACGCTCTTTTTTATTTTTATTTTACCAATCACTTTCTTTTGTCAACAAATGCAAGTTGTCGCTCTACCTGCATTTATTCGTGATCTTCTGCTTCGTCTCGCTTAATTATACTTAGGTCTGTATTCACTTGAATGATAATTGCTGCAAAAAGAATAGACAAGTAAGAAAAATTTTTTAAAACTCAATTAAAGAAATAAAAGCACATATAGATGCATTTTTCTACCTGGCCTTTAGTAATATCATTCATGTTAAAAAAATTATTAAAGTTAAAATTAACTTAAAATTACGAAGCTAAAATATATTAAGTATTTTACTTTTGATATTTTCTAGTATTTAAAAGTGGTTTTTGAATTCTAGTAAGTGAGAAGAAATATTTAGAAAATTTATTTTTATGCTACTTTTCTTTCGATGGATACGTAAAGTTTCATGATAAAATCTAAAAGAAAATAAGAAAAAGGAAATTATAAAATTGGTATAAAAAAATGTTGATTGTTTTTATTAAAAATGAAATGTTCTTGGTACGACTTTAAAATGTTGACAAAAATGCTTAGCGACGTATAGTTTATACATTTATATGTATCTAAAAGACACCAACGTCTTTTTTCAACTGTTAGAATAGATAAATGAAAAATAAAGTTTCAGCAAAAAATGTTTAAAGTTTTAAATACTTTTAAACAACAAAGACGAAACGCCAATGGGCCCAACGAAGCTCCCCGAATGTTCTTCAAGCTTCGTTAAGGAATGCGCAAGCTAACGTCACTCGGAGCATGAGCACTTCACACCACACTGTAACAACGGCAACCGACCTTCCCCACGACCGTAAACCTCGTTACATATGCGTTTGAAAGGCTAATCAAAATTTCACCTTCTCTGATATAAAAACAATAATTTTTTGCATTTCATTGTAAACTTCAAGAAAATAGACTCATAAATAATATTTTAAGAATTTATTTGCTTATTATCCATAACTTAATAACTTAATATATAACTTAGTTATTTTCAGTAGTAGATTAATAATATCGTGAGTACCTTTGCGTCGTTTATTCAGAAATTACGGAGAATTATGCAAATTTTAGAAATAAACACAAGATATATAATTATAAGTATTTTATAACAAAATTTTTCTTTTCAAATCAATTTATTTAAATAGATTTGATTTGCTGTGTCTATGTTTCTGTGTACTATAAATTTACATGAAGACAGGATTGGTTTAAACTTTATAGGATTATTAATGTTAAAATATTTTGATAGAAAACCAAATTTATATTTCAATGTAACTAATACATCCGATTCTAGATCGGTGAAAATGCATGAATATTTTATTATTATTGTTCCAAACGTACAAAAATCTACAAAATTTAAAACTTGTATATTATTTTTATTTTCTAGTAATTTTTTAATGAAATTTTTATTGCAATGATACTATACAGTTCTATGACTTTATATACATTTCATATAATAAAAGTTATATCAGCTTAATTGACATTAATTAAAAAAATGATGTCTTTTTTACAATTTGTCGTTTCAATTAATTTTTTGATGATTTTTATTTTTAAATCATTTAAGAGTTATTTGACGTGAACAATTTCTACAATTTGAACAGATTAGATGAATTAAATAATTTTATTATGCACTAGATTGAAAAGATTAGTTCTTTTTAACATATATTTATTTATTTGAATCGAAAATCTGCACTGTATTTTACTTTTTTTAGAATAAATAATTTGAACGAGGCTTTAATAAAGCTAACAATAATTTTATACTATTAACAGGTAACATATTTTTAAGTACGTATTATATATTGAAATGAAAATTTTCTATAAATATTTTTGCAACAGATAATCGATATATTATTATGTTAATAATTTGAAAACAACTTGATTTAGTTCTACGTATTTCTGAGAATAATTTTTTTCTCTCTATTATCAGCTACTTATTGCTTTCAGATATTTACTTACATAACATTTCCTCAATAAAAAATTTACACTACTTGATATTGTCATTAACAATTTATGCATGATAAATAACTGATTAAGTACAATAAAGCAATGATACCTTAAGCGTTGTAAATTAGGGTAATTTACAACATAATAATTATTACAGCAAATACTAAATGATAAGTATATCAATGTAAATGCAATATTGAATTGAAGTAGATATAGCGCGAAGAAGATGAATGATTTGTTGCAAGGTAATTTCAAATGTATCAGCTGTAATTGAAATGACTGTTATTTACTTCATTTATAACAATCAATAATTTTACGTTATGATAAAGTGAGAGTAAAAATATTGAAACTACTTTCTCGCACATAGAATCAATAGTTTTCTTTGCGTTTAACAACTGCGAAACTTGCTTTAAACGAGAATCTAAGAATGCAATCAAAGTCAAGCAAAAATAAAAGAGAATCAGGAATAAAGAAAGTAAAATATAGAAAAAAAGAGAAAGAGATATGGAAAGAAGAGAGATAAATAAAATTGTATTAGAATACTTCGGGAGCTCTCTGAAAAGAGAAGAACGAACGAAAGATAAAGAAGCCAAGTGAAAGTGGAGATGAGAGTGGTGGCGTATGTTGTATACATTTATAGAAGAAAACCTTAAGTATTTCTACAAGTTGGTAAGCCGCATCAAGATCGCTCTAGAGTTCTCGAGTTTCTACAATCTGTTTCTCTCTTTTCTATCTGTTTGTTTTTACCTATCATCTTTCTACTTCTATTTTTTCTCTCCCTCCGTGGCGTCTTTCTTTATATATTTCTGTACATTTTTCAAGAAAGGATTAAAGCATGAACTTGTCGATGTTCGCTGCGTAAATGGTAAAATTGATAGTTACTACATTAATTATAATCTTCTACTATATTTTTAAAAAATTATCACACAAATATACATATACTAGTACCATTTTAATATTTTTTCAATTAGAGATTTTTATCGATTAAATAGAATTTCATTTTATTTTCAATTCGTATGATCAGTATCCTTCACACACACGCACAAAAACAAAATTTAATTCACCTAATGCTATTTGGTTAAGCTAAACTTGATTTGTAAGCAACTTCTAGTAATTAAATAATAAATATATTAAAATTATGAATATTTTTAAATAATTTAAAATCCACAAAAATTTCTCGCATAGACTTAATCATTTGAGAGTAGTACCGACATAATCATTATTTTATATAATTAACTTTACAACTTAGCTTTATTTCCAAATAACTGATGTAAATCAAGAATTTACACAATTTAGTTGTAAAATAGATTAGAAAAGTTTGTTATACAAACGCAGACATTTTTTTATATCTATAGATCTTTACACATTTGCCAAATATATTTTTAATTGAGTTGCTACGTTTTTATTTTTCTAAAACTAAGTGTTCAAAAGAGAAAATAATGCAAAAAGTATACCATTATAATTCAGAATGAAATTATTTCTCATATTTTTTATGTTGACAATATTATTTGTGATTGATAATTCGAAAACATATTAGTAAGAATAATTATTATTCAAATAAGTTAAGCATACGATGTTATAAGAATACTTGTAAAAAATTAATTCTGTATTAAAATCTACGTACGATCACTAAATTAAAGAAAACTATCTGCGTGCAAAATTTAATGAAATAATATTATTTCGTGTGAGAATCATTAGTTTGTAAGATACTAACGAAACCCTCATAAATGAATAAATTGAATAGATCCATGCAGATAAAATATATGAACTGAAAAGTATTGGGATAAAATACGGTCACAAATTCAATCGAAGCTTTCGTTAACTGCATTAATAGGTGGTAGACCTCAATCTATACTTCAAAAGCCAAATCGCTGATTCAATTCATCATCTTGTTAAAGTTATAGCTTGGTTAGGGAAAATATGATTCGAAAATAAAAAAGTATGACAGAAAAATGTGAATAGATAGAATATTTTAGATGAGGTTTACAATGGTTTTACATTTTAAATTTATATTTTATAAAATTGATTTTTAATAATTCATTACAAACCAGAAAATAAATTTTTATTAACTATTTAAAATAGTATTTATTTTTTTCTTATGTATCACAATTTTATATGAAAATTTTATTTTCTGCGATAAACACAGTTTTTGTTAAGGATGCATGATGATCATCATCCGTTTTGAAACTTGATGTAAATATTATAATGAATAAAAATGTGTATTATTTGAAATAATTATTTGAAACCATAACAATATAATACGCGAAGAAGCTTTTATCAAGGAAATAATAAGAATTAGTATTCTAGATTAAGGTCAATATTCATATTTCATTTTTTAATTTTAAAGTTTATGTCTTTATGAAAATTTAGTTATACAATAACAAATTACTAAATTAGTAACGAAAAATTTGTCTAAAGAAAATCAGTATTTATCATCAATTTATAGTAATGTGTTGCGATAAACTTTTTACGGGTCATTAATTTTTCATATGCTTAAATATAAAATCTTTTCTTGTTTTCAATTGTAATATTTCAGGGAAAAAATGGACTAATATTGTTATGTTAACATCCACGTAAAAATCTATTCGTATCCAACATAAAATAACTCTTTCATATTCTGAGAATTATTACTGATATTCTTTATTAAGGAATTCTTTAATAATGAAGCGATATAATATTAGTGACTTTCACGAATAATAACAGCAATAATCATTTTAGCAAGTAAGTTGATGTCTCTAAAGTCAATGACAAGATACGAGTTGTTAATTTTTAAATAATAAAATATAATTGAAAATTGATTTGAACAAACATTGATAAAAGTTTTGGAACGGTAAAAAGTTTTGTCTAAAAATATTATTTTCATTGAGTTATCTATGCCAGACACTTATCTCGTGTCTACTTATTACTATCATATTTTCGGATGTCTCATGTTGATAGCTGTACATATATAACAATTAATATATACGAGTATTGAAAAAAAATACTTTTTTATATCCAATTATTTGTTTTCGACTTATCTTCCCAATTCAGCAAGAAAAAAAGATCTTTTAGTACATTTGTAAAGTTGAAAGGAATTGAAATCGCATCTGCTTACAGTAGTAATAAACGTCTTAAAGCATTTGCAATAGAAAAGGAGAAGTTACGAACCTATTGGCCAAATGCGCTGCGTTTTCCTGATACTGCACGATCGTTATTCCGAACTTCTAGTCATCTCGTTATAACTGGCTCCTAGCCAATGGTTGCACTCAGGTATAAATGCGCTGGTATTCGTACGCGAAATCACTCGCAACAATGCGCGTATTGACGATAGTCCATTGATGAACTATTAACTTGGCCCATTGGAGGCTCGCGGTGGTGTGTTTCGATGCGGATCAATAATCGTTATAATCTCGCTAGGTGCATATTTGTTACTATACACATCCCACTCTCTTCTAAAACGAGCCTGGTTCATTTTACCTAAAATGGACATCCTTTCACACTTGCTTAAATTCGCCGATGACATCAATGACGAACGCCAGAGAGAAAATGGATCCCATCGAATTCCGCGCAGGGAGTGATTACTAATCGTCAACGAGCTTGTAATGAAAGCGAGTTTCCCACCGTAATCTACTGATCGCCGGCAGTCGCCGTATGCGGTCCATAAACTTTGCGGCTGAGAACAGCCATACACCAGTTATGTAATGCACACGCGTGCGGTAAACCCGCGACTGGATTCCGCAGTCCTGAGTTAGGAACATTAAGATCGTTCGGATATGCTTATTTCGTAGATAAATGTCTACAAATATTTTTCGTCGTTGTTTTCTAGTTGGAAACTGTAGATTTTTAAATACTGGATATCATTCATAAATCAAACATCATTGACTATGCAAATCTCGAAAAAGGATCTTTTAATGATTACTTATTAAAATTGTAAACATTCAAATTTGAAAGAAGTATTAGACTGAAGAATTAGATTGTCTGATAATTTAATCACTTTTCTATTTAAATAGACTATAATTATAAAAGTTTGTCAATATATTAGCTTAATTAGCTTATATACATAACATACATTTTGAAACA
The DNA here is from genome assembly GCA_018907045.1 of Wiebesia pumilae. Taxonomy (NCBI): domain Eukaryota; kingdom Metazoa; phylum Arthropoda; class Insecta; order Hymenoptera; family Agaonidae; genus Wiebesia; species Wiebesia pumilae. The sequence goes on from JACCHZ010000105.1 coordinate 13,229,435, forward strand.
TGTATTAGTTTCTTTTATGAAGATATAAGTTCCGAAAAGTATAAATAAGAAAAATTAGTCATGTATTTAAGTTATTACTGCATTCATCTATATAATAAAAGTCATTTGTATAATTCTTCCGTATGCAAACTTCAGTTATTTTTAATTTTCTAATGTATAAGTGATTAAAGAATTTAAAATATTCTAATTTCCTTTAATTATTTTATATATTATTTCGATTCATTAAAATTTTATTGTAGAATAGTCCGTTTTATTTAAAATTTATTTTATCTTATTCATTTAAGTTGACGTTTCATTTCTGTAATTTTATGCTGGTTAAGCGAATATTTAAAACTACTATATTTGTTTCTACACCATTAAAAATAACGTGTGAAGAATTAGGAATTATATAATACGCGCAAGTATATATACATAATTATTGTTAAATTGAATTTAGCAAAAACAGTTATTACTTAATTAGTAATTAATAATTTCAATCTGTAAGCAATATTAAATTCTTATTCAAACATTTATTTTCAAATTTGAAGTCCTAATTGCTAAGCATCGCCTCCTTAAAAACAGGTAAAATATAGTAGTATAACTTTACATTCCAGAAGTCTACTAGGACTCGTCTAGCTAAATATTTTTCGAACAGTAATGTAAAAATGAAAAATCTTCCAACTAATTCGTTCAAGTTATTTGTTTCATTTCACTGACATTAAAGCAACCAATAAAATTGTAGTCGTGTGTTGTGACATACGACATAGTCAGGCGCAATCGATGAATAAAGTAACACAAATCAATAAATCGCGGGTGAAATGCAGTCGTGAGACGAAATGAAAAGCAATAGAACGCACGGAGGACACCAATTGATTATGCTGACTAAAGAACGTATGGCATGCTGAGCTCGTAGGCTTTGATGCGACAGTTCTCGCCGGAAGAAAATATAGGATGCACGAAGATTGCGGAATGAGGAGCGTAGAATGCACATTGGTACGTATATCGCACAGAAAGCAAAGTGATGGCATGCGTGGACGCGCTGCTGCGGATTATGACGTTTCCACGGCTGATATTTCGTACGCGCGGTCAGGCTTTACGAGGATCGTCGCGCCGTTACCGCCACCGCCTTGTCGCCGTCACCTTTTGTTATTCCTCTTTGCCTATCCAGGACAATTGTCGGCTTTTATCGCTGTTGTTTACTACGCGAGCGACTCTAGTGCTACGCCTCCGCGTGGATGCCCTCGGGATTCGCTGGGCGACGGCCCGGTGCTCTTTCACTGCGTTACATGTTCTGCGCTGTAAAGGGACACTGAGTACCAACAAAGATTCCTCTTTTATTGGAGTACGTGGTTACATTGGCAGTGAATCACTTTGACTTTGGAAGATTTCAAATTATTCGTTATGTCGAGGAGTCATCATTTTCTTCTGTTTCATTTATTTTAATTGAGTTTTTAAGTCTAAGCTTAAAGCAAGGATCTATTATGGATTTATGATAATCCAAAAACTCTAATCAATATTTTAATCACAAATCTAAAAATCAATGTATTATCGGTAGTGCTAAATCCATACAACACTAAGTATCATTAAATGTATAAACAAAATAATTACATATTAAATAGTTATATATTGCAAAAAGTTTAAGGTTAATCTAATATTGATTGAGGATAAAAATGAATAATTTGCTTCAAAATTATGAAAACAGATTTAGATTTTATCTACCATCCAAATACGATTAAATTCTCATAATAAGGCGGATGCATTATTAGTATAGGATTAATATCTGTTTATTTTTCACTTATAATGACTGAAAAGATTTTTCTAAAAGTAACATTTTTCTAGTTACTAGAGCGATTAAAAATTTGTTATTCTTTCTCAAAGTCATAAGGTCTTAAATACATATCAGATGTATCTCAAGTAACTCTAAGGTGCATTATTTCCCTATACTTTTATCTGTGAGAATGTTTGCGCATCTCAACTCGTCCGTTTTACCCCAATTAATTATTTCGAGTTAATAGTTATCAAATCAATAGATTAATTTATTAATTTTTAGTATTATGATCGATTCTAATCCGAAAAGCTTGTGATTTCTACTTTTATCAATTTATCTGCCATATTGTTTGAACAATTGTAATATCATTTTCATTACGCTGCAAAATGTTAAGATTGTCGTGGTATTCCTATCGTAGCAGTTACTGGACTTATGTCGTCCAGAATTAGCAGTATTTCTCTGATGTTCGAGCAGGTGTACATGTTCCTAGCAGGGCCATATTCCATAGCTTTTATGCGTATTGGAGTACCGCCATTAGTGCGGTTTGTGAAACCTTGGCATCAGTTTCCAGTTGTATCGTGAAACCCAATCCCGGATTTGCGTGATAAATTCTAGTCCTCATATTCAAAAAGCTCTTAAAGCTCACTCTGAACCACTTGTTCGCATCCTCTGGTAATTGATTTTATTAAGAGATTTAATAGGCAAACGAGATTAAACGCGTCTTGTCATTTTTATCGGAACGATGCTAAGTTTTTACCCTATCTGTGATAATTAATGACATATTTTACTAAAATTTTTAACGATAGCACAGTTACACGAAATATATTAGCGAGCTCTTTTGCATCTCAATTATTTTAATTTCGATGAAATGAAACACGAGGTACCAGATTTATGATCAATAAATCTTACATTTTGCAGTACATATAATATTAAATCAAATAATAAAATAAATACCGTGAATCGTAAATTTTTTAAATTGTTGTAACATATTTATGTTAAAAAATGTTGAGTATTTTATTTTTGATGATTACATATATTTTTTAAGTATATGTACGTATAATTACATGTTTTTATAAAGTTTATACAAAATCACAATATTTAAAGATGAATATTTCTCCTTCGAATAATTGTATTAATTGAAAATTATTGTTTGAAAATTAGTTTTTACTGAATAATTCATCATATGAATTAAAAATTTGCTTATTGTTTACTACAAGTTAAGCGAACATCATTTTTGTTTTTAATGTTGAGATAGAATGAAAAATAATAATTTTTTCTTATAATTATTTCTTATAACCTACTTATCATGTATTTCTTTTTAATGTATTCTAAGTAATACATTTAAATAAATGAAATTGTGAAATAAAAGAAAGAATATTTTACATGTGTAATATAAAATTTCTATTGACAATTTATTTTTCAAAGTAATCCTCTTATTACGTAAACTGTATTATCTTGATTTAAGTATTAAACAATTAATGAAATCATTAAATTATTCGAACTAAAAGATATCTTAATGTTTATTTTGAAAAGAAATTTTATCAGAATTCTTTGATGTGTAAATTATAAACGCTTGGAGCCTTAATAAATTTGAAATGTTCCAGTGCAGTTAATAATAACGAAGTAGCTTGAATTCAAACCTCATTAAATAATTAATACGTTACTTTGGAAGTTGATGATTCAAATAAGAAATCAATAAACTTTGTAAATATTAAATTTTATTTTAATGGATATGGAATAAAATAAATTAATTTATTTTATTATACTGGTAAATGTTTTTGATTTTAGTTTTACAAAAATGAATTGAATGAAAAAGATTTAATTTTCGATGTGCATAAAAATACCATTGATAATTAGCGTTCATGAGCACTTACGTTGATTCAAATCCTTGCAACGCCTTGTAGCTCTGATCCTGTGACCCATGTGAATGTCTCTTGTTTTCAAACTCTGGTCCGATTCTACTTCGAACTTCCGTCTGTTATCGTCAAGTGCTGTCAAATACGGATCCATGACAACGAGCTGCTCGTTCTGGTATCCCAAAGAAATCCTCCGTATGATTTGCATCATTCAAGATGTCGTATTTATTTATAAGCATTTGAATGCGTGTTTCCAGACGTGGCTTTTCGATTACTGAAGTTCGGGGACGGGGACAGGAAGAAGGAATCTGGAGTCGAGCAATCGATAATTGATTGGAAAGCAGCAATTAATGCCCCAAAGACGTAGCAGTGATAGAGGCTAGGGATCAGGCGTGCAAGAGAAGGAGAGAGAAAAAAGGCGTACATGCCTATAGACCGTTATCGCTAGAACCACATATAGAGAAATTTTGTCAATCATTCTCGAATATGTATTATCTGTTCGTTTACTTTTAGTGTAGATCACGTGCTAAAATTTTTTCGGTGACGTCTCTTTAACACGTAGCTTTCTTGTCCATGATAAATATAAAGTAAAACTTGTCGATCAACTTTTTTATCGTCATCAATAATATTTGTAGGAAATTGTTTACTGTATTTTATTAGGAAATTTTTAATATTCTACCGTTGTTTTGTATATGCTTTGTAGTTTAAAATACTGTTTTTGTAAGAGCGAATGAAATTCCAATTTCATTTTTTTTTTGTAATTCATTGAATTGTTTTGTAAATATATTGAGTACAATCATACTAATATTCCGAATACACACGTAACGAAATGTACAATATATTAATAAGTATGCAATAATGTTAGAAAATAGTGATATATTTGAAAATGTAAACAAAGACAAATAATATTTGCACCTAATATTTCTATTTAATATGTATATAACTTTATTTATTTAAATTCATTTATTTGCTTAGTTTATTGAAAAGAACATAAATTCTACCTTATCATATCATGTTTCTATTACAGTTCTACAGTTTATTATTATATCTATATATTTAAGTATGTATAGTTTTAAATATTTTATTATTTTATTATTAACTTTTGCTTAAGTTAACTAGTAATTTTTTAGTAATTTTTTTGGAATAATTCTTTATTAATAATGTATATATGTATAATATATGTGTATGTATTATATTTATTTTTGACTGACTTTACATTTTCCGCTCTTAATAAAAGATTCACGATGTTAATCACGATTTCTTGACAATTTCACAGGGAATCTACATCATTTTCAGATTACTATATCTAGCACTTCAATTATGCTATTTAAAGAAGCTCGATTTTAATTTCCTACTTTGAATCTAATATTATATTCAAAAATAAAATTCAAGAAGAAAAGTGACTGCTCGTTGCTTTGTTAATCCATCGTAGATCTCGAATAGATTTGATATAATTATTTTTTATTTGTATTTTTCCTTGACTACCATTAAGTCGTATATAAATGGATACTATTTTAGCCACCATTTTGGCAATTCTAATTGAAGAAAAGGTTTGTACACGTTCGTTTCATTTTATTAATTTTGGAGATGTTTGAAATCTATAAAATCAACTTATAAAACTTTGCGAAATTACAAAACTTTCCGATTATTACAGACGAGTAATTTTATGGCCATGAATATATAATCATACATGATCTGCTTGTATGGGAATTTAAATCTCTAATAATACTTTCTGCATTCAATGTGAATTCTGCTAGTAAAATATTAGGTAGAATATTTGAATAATACGAATGATTATAATGTTTTCAGAATAATGGCTTTAAAATTTGCAAGTCGAGAAATAGAAGCAGTAAATCTACATGGATATAAATATTAAATTATATAGAAAGATTGAATAAAAGAATAAGGATCCATTTAACGCACTCAGCAAAACAGTGCGGATTGCTGTTCGAGTCCACTAACCCGACCAGTTGCAATTCGTGCATCTTCCTCCTCATTTACAGGATACTTTACACGTATGACGCGCCTACGCAGACATGTGAATTCTCCGGTATTTATTGTTTTAATTCGCCGTGCCCACGTTTAATTATGGAGAGTTCATTTTGCTCGTGAGTCGATGCATCGCACGTATAAATAACGATTTTCCAACCCTCGCGAACCAACTGCAATTTCCTTTTTCACTAGCTTTTTATACTTTTCGACTATTTAGTACCAAAGCGTAATATAAGTTTTCAGAAATGTTTTAAGCGACTTATACTTCTTATACTTACTTCTCAGATACACCTGAGGCTGGGATTCATTTTATATTATTATTCATTATTCAAATTATTATACTAATGATGAATTTATTGCATGCACTATATTAAAAAATGTTATTTTTTAATATCTAAAGAAATATCAAACATAATTTTCATCAGGTTAAAAATGTATTTGATCTTTGACATTTTCATGGTATTAATTTAATTTTAATTTTTATAAAATAATTTAAATTATTTTTCATTTTTTTCTAAAAATATGAATTTATACTTCGTAAATTATATATTTACTAATATGTATTATACGTTACTAATTTGTATATTACTAAAAATTCAATTATAGTTCTGTTAATAATCAGTGATTCATGTGTCTAATTTTGCAATTTGAAACGGGAAATCGACAATATCCTAATTACTTTTCTGAAAGCAGCTTAAAATAATGCAATATAATGTAGGTAGATAATTATATTTCTTTTAATTTTAAAATTCGATTAAGATTTTATTTAAATAATGATACTTATGCGATTTATTTTATTTTTTAAATTAATATAATTTTTCACATACTTATATAAGTTAAATTTTTTATCCAATAATTACTATAACATTTATTTAAAATAATGTATAATGCTGATTGTTTTAAAAACCAAACAATTATTTATAAATTTAGTTAGTGATTTATTACGTGACTTTTAAGAAAAAATGTTCAAGATTTAATATGAAATATTAATCGAAATGTGTACGTTTTGAAAGAATGAAAACCATATACTTTATTAAATAATCCGTTACAAATGAAGGCTACACATTTTGTTGACAATTTCTTGATTTGAATTAATTTGCCATAACATCAAAGATCAAAAATTGATTTATTAATCGGTTAACAAAATTTTAGTTTTATCGATTGAAAATAAATAAGAATTACTTTAGAAATTCTTTTGAATTTTCACAAATAAAATTATTTATATTTTAGAGTGTATTGAAAATTATCATCATATTTACTATCGATAATAAAAAGATGATTCTAGATTCATGACCGAGTCACTATACCAGATAAAATAGAGTTTACGAAAATAGAGTTTCTCTTAAGCTGTAGTAATTTAAACCAGTTAAATTCTATTCTAGTCATTGTACTTTGGTCTCTCTCCTTTATGATCTGAATATTTTGGCTCGAATTACATTGCATTTCTACCTTCATTGGAATCAATCTGTTACATTTTGTGTGTGCATTAAGACAATTCCGTGTAAGAAATTAAGATTTTTTTGCACTTTAAGAAGTCAGATTTGAAAATATAAGTGAGAATCGTCTTATAGACGAAAACACTCTAAGAAAAACAAATAAAAAATGAACTACGGATAATAAAAGTTAAAATTATGAAAGAAAATTATATAATATGGTAGTATTTGTTAACAATTTCATAACAAATATTTGATAAATTATTTTCTATGTTATATCTGCTTCTTCTTTCTTAATTCCAGCTATAACTACAAATATTTATCGCATTTAAACTGTGCGATAAAAGAAACACATTTTACATTAAATTTCGTAATATACCATAATTAATTAACTTAATTTACTCAAAGCAGATTTGGTAATTTGTTAATTGGAACTATTATTAAAAAAATTTTTTTTCTTTTCATCAAACTTCGTAATCTACAATTACTTAAAAAATTTGTGGAAATTAATTTAATTTTTGAGTTTCTTTTCTTCTTATATTAAATTTGGATATAGTATTAAGTATTATAGTAAATCCTATTATAGTATAGTATTATACTATAGTATTATAGTAAATCACGATTACAGTTATTTCGTATAAAATAATATGTAGTTAGTAAATGGTGAAATTAAATGCGATTGACTTTCTCGAAATAATTAAATGATTATGTTCTCCTATAGCATGTTTTTATCCGCATAATAAAAATAGAATGCAAGGATTTTCTATACCAAAATAAAAATAATTATCTTTATGAAAGTTCACTTATTGAAGTACCAGTACCGGTTAGAAAACTCGTGTTCGTTGTTGTTCAAAAAGTATTTATGACGCGTCTTTTCCCGGAGAAGTGAGAAATACGAACCGGAGCATAGACGCGCAAACAGCTATGCGCCAGAAATGCAATGACAAAAATATCCGGGGTCACTTTGTCGATTAACCGAACCTTTGGGGTCATATATCCTGCTAATTTCTCCTTCTATTTCTTCATATCATTTCTTTTTTTTCATTAGCAAAGGAATAATGAACGAGAGAAAGGTAGTAAAAATATTTCAGCAGTCGTTGATTAAAGGATTTTTAAATTTATGCTTTTATGCAAGAGTGACAAGTAAAAACATTTTAAATTGGTAATAAAATATTTTTGTGCAATTATTTATTCTCATTAAAAATAGAAAATAATTAAGAAAATTATATAACATCAATTCAAGAATAAATACTAGGAAAAATTTGTATACGATTAAGATGAAATGAGTTTCTTATGTTTGAATTTTTTTGCAATTATCTAGTGTTCTTGTAAAATATTTTTCCATAAATCAAAGCCTAACTTTCTTATGATCTATATATTTTCATTTAATGAAATTTTGCATGCACAATTATTTAATGATGTTTTTAATAATAGTACAATCAATTATTCATTACTTTCCATTGAGTTGGATTCAATGATACATATTCATGTTCTGTTTAAAATCTGATTACAAAAATGTATTTTATGTTTGATGTATAATTAGAGGAATATGAAAAGTTAATGTATACTTATATAATATACTTATATAACTATAGCTTACTTTAGATAGTAAATGTTAATGCTATCTTGTACTGTGATATAATTTTAATTTTCTTAAAGTGTTTTTATGTCGTATTTAGATTAATAATTCATAGATATAGTTGCTTCTTATATTTTTATCTAATTATTCTAACAAGTTCGTTACATTTTCAGAATTTGTAATTTAATAAAAATATACTTGGAATATTATACTATCAATAATGATTGAATTTATAAATTTATTAAGAAAATGTTAAACAATATCGAAGAGTATGTTTTTACTTATACTGGTTATTGAGTCAATAACTTTCACATGTCTGATTAGATTAATATTATCACATTGACTTATAAACAGTCACTTGAATCATATGAAACTGAAATACTTGACAGCTGACTATAATCATCAAATAATTATGTATTATATAGATATTAAAAGTTTGAGAGAAGTGTAAGCTATGTCCGGTTACAATATGTAGACTTTATCTTTGTAACTCGAGGTTTCTTCTCTGTTTACAGCTCCTAACTCACGATCTCTCAAGTCTGAAATTTTTGTTTATTTTTTACTTTAGTAATTTTGCGATGATTGGATCACTTGCTAGTTTTTTTTCAATTAACACACCTGTCAGTTTTTTTAATTCTGACACTTAATCAACTTTATCTTTAATTCGATAAAGCGATTATTCCTGATTTGTAAACATTCCTACTTCGTCCTTTATTGATTTTCTGCAGGGATGTTATTCCAAAAGTTTCTAGTTTCGCTAATTGTATTTGCGTTTTAGTGGTTGTTTCGTACATTCCTTCCAATTCTCGATTTGATAAAAGCACGTATCAGCATATTATTAGTAGTCATTAATGATTGTTGATTATTTCTATATTAGGATATCCTTGGCTTAACATTGTGTTCAATTCAAGGTAAGCCTGACGCGTCTCTTCTTTTACATATTTCGTCTACGTAGGATTAAGTATTCATAAATTTAAGAGCTTGGAGGTATATGTGATACTTTAAAAAAAAGGACGCTAAAAAATACAAAAAAATATTTATAATATTTCAGATAAGTATAGGATAGTAAAGCATCAATCATTTAATATTATAGTTGATTAGAAAGATAATTCAGTATTTTATTACTTTGTTAAATTGAAGAAAAACTTGAAAGTTAATGGAACAGTATATTATTATATATTATTAGTATTTATTATTTTTAATAATTATTATTTCCTTAGTCTTATTTTATTCATCGTTCTTCACATTTTTTATTATCATTATTGAATTAAAATTCAAATTGCAACTTAAACTTAAGGAAAATTAAGCTGATAAAACGAAAAACTCTTTTGAATACTATTTGGAAAAATATTATTAACTGCAAATATTTTTCATATTGATAACTATTATTTAATTTTCATTTAATATATTAAAATAGATTGTACTAATTTTCTTTATCTTAATAAATGTATTTTATGTAATATTAAAATATTTAATATTTAATTCAAATTTTTCTCTAGTTTGTATATAATTATCTATCTATGCTAATTTCCATATAAATTATTTTATCATTATAAATTTATTTTTAAATGATTAGCTTGAAAGTGTCTAAAAATAGTAAATTTTATATTTAATAATTGATGATTTGTATTAAATATTATATTTAATAATTGATGATTTGTATTAAATAATATATTTAATAATTGGAGATTTGTATTATATGTTTTTTTCATAATACGTATTATAAATTATATAATATTTTTATTTAAAATAATTAAAATAATTGCTTTCATTTTTGTATGAAAAGTTTATTGATTATTCTATAATTCTATTTTTTCTTTTAATTAAATCGAATTGTCATTTTTGAAATATAAAATCAATTAATGAATAATTTTCTGTTGATTTTCTTTAGCAGATACCTATAAATATTCCACGAAATCATTAGTTGATTGTTTTTTCTCTCTCTATATACATATATATATAAACATATAAATGAAATAAAAATAAATAGATGGGATACAAGAAATGGTCCCTATTGTACGCTATACGTGAGAGAATATCCTAAGATAAAAAAACCTATTTTTTCATGCAATAATTTTATTTGGCCTTCAAAATGTCAAGTAATTTATATTTATCATTTTATTTCTTATGGTTGCAAGTCTTATCTCTAAGATTATAGATCGTAATTATCTAATAATTTTCTTGACCTTCTAAAATATAACTTTGTTAATTATAGAAGTTGCAGAAGTTTAGAAGTCGTCGTTGAAGTGTAACTATGTATTTTTTAATTTATTTATATGCAATTTGAATTTATATTTAGTTTCATATAATTTATATTGGCTTAAAAATTCTCATGCATACATTAAAAAATACTTATAAAATATGTAAGTGTACGTATGTTTAGGCAGGAATTCTGCTTATTTACATTTTCTTGTCATATCAGTTTTAATTGTATGTTCTTCCTGGATGTCTTTTTGGAGACTAGCCTCCAACCGCTTTCTGTTCAGATGGTCCTTGCAGTCAATTTTTTAGTTTCTTTTTTGCTAATAATTGTCGATAAAGAGCAAATAGTATCTGTCTTTAGAATTATTATGTAAAGCATCCTTAAGGGACATATTTACTGTTTTCAATTATTAAGAAAGTATTTTTTAAATATAATTTATAAGTATGATAGATAATTTTAAATCAGAATTCTTGGCCTTACTATAACTCCTGCCATGATTTGCCTATTTTTTCCTTTCCTTGTATTCATCAACTATCAGAATGAACTCTTTTTCATGCTTAAGATTCTCTGAACCAAGATGCAGGCCTTATTAATATAAGTGTATAGATTTTCATCTACATAAGCTACTTCTCGGTATAGGCTAGCAGACTACGTAGAGTTGTCTTTAATTGGTTTCTTTTTTCATAAGGGCATGAGTTGTCGAAATATGCTTAGTCACGTTCTATCTCTCAGTCATTATAATTGTTATTAGGTCCGAGAATGGTCAATAAATTGGCACGTTAGTAGCTTTTTCATTTACAATTTTTTACTTTTGTTCCTTAGTGGCTTGAAAATATATTGTGATACCTCTATTGCTTATGAGCTCAGTGGTCACATCTACAAAATTATGAATGTAAAAACATAGTATGTCTAGCCTCCGGTACCTCTGTAAATTAATCCAGTACAATTCTTTGTTTCAGAACAGCTCTATTGATTATGAAATAATCCTACTAGATCGAAGAAGATTTTACACTGAATGGGTAGATAGTGCGAACTTGGTTGATTACTATGTGCAGAGTTTCTGTATTATTTAGCTGAATTCTAGAGAGGTGTATATTTATATTCCGTGCTATCCAAAGTATTATTGAGTTAACATTATCAAATTTGTCGAGTTGAGAAGGTATTTTTCGTAGTTGTGCCATCGAAACGTTTTTGTGCATCTATTGTCTGAGCCAGAGGATATCCGATATTTCTTTGAGCTAATAATTCAATATCATATCCCCAGAGTGAATTTAATATCTTCATCCGGCAACTGCTCTCTACATAGAAGGACTTTGTTTTAGAAAACCTTTTTAGAAATCTCTAATGGCCCTATTATAAAGATCGATATTCATGCTACCATACACCATTCTTATTCACTTTAGAATTCTCATATTAGCGAGGCCTTTGTTTACTCTTTCTTTCATGTGAAGTCAAGTACATGTTATTTCGTGCACCCTCACAGATTAAGTCTCTCTATTATTCAGTACACAGCACACTCCCATAATGGCAGCTCCTGAAAGGTTTAGGGTATTTTAAACAAATAAAAACTTGAAAATCAAATTAAGTAATAGTATTAATGTTTTTAGAATTTTATTTGAATTATAGTTAAGCTTAATCATAATCCATTTTTAATTATTTGTCGAAATTTCTTGGATTACTGGTGTTGAAAATTTTTAATCATCACTAATTTTTTGTTATGTATCACATTAATCATAAAATTTGATTTAATTTTTAGATTTTCATCATAACACATATTTTTTGGGTTCGGTAGAATATCGCAATTACAGCAACATGCGATGTATATAATATATAATTAATAATATATATCACCTATAATTTATCTATGAAAACCAAAATTTTATTTCTTTTATAATTTTAAGAACTCTTATAAATTAATGAACACTACATTTTATCTTTTTCATTTCTCAAATTATAAAAATTATACTTTTACTTTCCTTTATTTCATGCCTAAAAATTATTTAAAAATTTATATATATTTATGAATGAAATCAAACTAAATTAACTTTTCGAATTAATTATAGTAGAAAAATAACTAAATGCAAGTTGTATTTTTTTAAGTATTTAAACTTTGTAGAATTTTTCAAGCAGAAGTTAATAGATTTTATTATGGACTGTGATAATGTTAATAGAGAAATTTAGAAAATTGATAATTTAAATTTAATGTATCTAATAGAATTATTTACATCAACTACATTGTTGCTATTTATTGATTCAATGTCTATTTGTGTTATCTTTCTTCATACAATACACTTTTTAAATTAGATTTGATAATGTATCTGTCGTAACTAATTATTACTCATTGATAAATTGCTAATTATGTAACGTATTTTCTGTTATAGGTAAGTAACTTCTTGAAGCATTATACTTAAAAAATATGTAAATAATTTATCGAGTGATATAGTTAAAATATTTACTACATATGTAATAAATTTATATTATTAATTTGTATTATTGGAACATTTGTACAAAGATAAATTTCTTTTACTTATTTCTTTTAAAATATAAAGAAATAACATATTAATTAAAAAATTAATCTCATTTGTGCTCAAAATTTTAAGCGTTGACTGTATTACTTAAAGTATAGAATTATTATTGTTATTTGAATGGAATTGTATTATAATTTGATTTAATTTATTATTTCAAGTATTCTATATGAATAATTATTTAAAGTAAGAGGGTGAACTGCAACTAGTATTATTTTAATCTAAATATATAATCATGGTTATGATACTAACTACTATATTTACATACTATTATTAGAAATACGAAATACAGTTTTGTAAGCGGTAAGTTTTGTAAATACGAAAAGCAGTTTCTGTGTAATAGGATTTATTTATTCGAAAAATGAATTTAAGTAATATATTGGACAAAAAAGGACAAGCTAATTTATAATGCAGTATTACAAGCTATAGACAATTATCAATCTATTGACAATCGACTATAGTTTAGAGCAAAGAATGAAACGCTATCAGGTAAAAAACGCAAACCATGAAAGTTAGAATAACTACCAAATAAGAAAGCATAAGTAAGCAGAAGTATAAGAAAGTATGAAAGAATAATAGAAGGAAAGTGAAAAGGCGAAGAAATATGTATAGGTGGTAAAACAAGTGTATAAGCTAGCAAAGTGAACAATATTAAGAGCTGGAGAGAATGAGAGAGTTGGCGCAATAGCGTGGCAAGGCGTCTCATAACAATGGTCGGCCTTGGTATATGTATTTCTGTTCGGCAACCACTTTCTGCTGTGAGCTATTTGCTTGAATAAGCAGAGAGAAAGAGAGAGAGAGAGAGAGAGAGCGAGTTAAGAAGGAGTAGGAGCACAACAGGGTTATTGGATGTTTATGCACACGTACATGCTGTCACGCTTGGTAAAAGCTCGGAATATGACCAGCAATGGGAGACTAATGGAACTGAAGTACACGAGATAAGGGAAGGATTAGCTGTGAAAGATAACTTATTCATTTAGGAATACATTTGTAGAGTACATACATATATTCCAACATTGCATGATTTCTTAAAAGAATACGGCAATAGATCGAGATGGTTTTTTTCTGATAAGCTACCAATAATGATTACATCGCGTCTTGAATTTAAAGGCTTAATTTTATAGTTTTACTTATATTATTTAGACTATTTTTTTGAGATATGAGGTGCGAAAATAACAAAATTTATATAAATTCATATCGTGTTAGCCATTCTATAACACAAAAGAGCAAAAGTCGGGATGAAAAAATAATATAACGATACTTAGGTAATTCCCTTGAATTTACTATTCAAGTTCATTGTATTTTTCTTAAATTTAAAATTCGCTTTTTTTCAATTAGATGTCTTTTTTAACTAAGCAATAATTAAAAAATATATATACATAATAGTAATACTTTAACTATATAAATAGAAAAGAGTTACGAACAGATAGAAATGAAAGATTGGTACATGTTATTTTTATTCGGTACTTTATCTAATCTCTTTGGCAGATCCTTGCCAAAGCATTTTTTGATTTTTCAGCCTTACGACATATATCTATGTGAACTTTTTAAAAAATATCTTGTTACGTATAATTTTGGAATAGAGCGGTAGTAACAATTCTAATTTTCTTATAATTGAAGAAAATAAGAGACTACAGCTCTCGAACTCTATGTTTATACAGTTTCTGTACTATAGAGTTTCAATCAATGAACTAAGATCTGATTGGCGTAGACGGATTTGTAAGTATAGAAGGATATTCATAAAAAATTACTTACCTGTAGAGCTTCAATGGACTTTTCACAAATATTCTTCCAATAATAAAAGTTTCCCGATTGATTATCTATGGTGAAAATAGTGTTTTAGGAGACGAAAGTACCGTTAGGGAAATGATTTCCGATTGGATGTGCCTTTGGTTGAAAGGCCCGACCTTCGCATCTTCAAAACTCGCGTTTCCTCACGCGACGGATGATCGCCTTAAGATCGCTAATTTGAGATTTTTCTATTACATAAAATGCCCACATTCGAGAAGAAAGTGACAATACCTTAAATTCTTATAATTTTTGCAGAATATTCGGTACGTAATAAATAATAATGCTGCAGAGTTTGGTAGGATCGAATTTGTCGGTTTGTGAAGCTCATTTTTTCTGTTTTGATTGACTATCGTCGTGTTACTCGAGCTCTGATTGTCGCGGCAAAAGTGCGCAGTCGAGAAGGAAATAATAATATTTGCAACTTTTTGAATTCCAATAATATTTATTAGGATAATATCGCTACCTAATGAACGATAATGCTACACTTCATTATATGAAATGTCCGAAATACATCAATTAACTAATAAATCGAATAACATCCAATGGCTCAAAAGTTGATGAAACATTTTTCAATATATATATATATGATGTATTAAAAATTAAAGTAAGACAAACCGTAACATGCGAATGAAAGGCTTTTATTCTTTTCTTTTTTCCTTTTTGATTAATTCTAAATTTAATTATTTCTAAATTTAATTATTTCTAAATTAATCCTAATTTTAATTAATGCTTATCTTTCATAAATATACTATTTAGTTGCGTAAAATGAATTTAACTGAATGGAGATTTATTTTGAATAGACAACATTAAATTTATTTTAAGAATTAGATTTTTATATTTTAATAAGTCAGGATCCAATTTAGAATTGTGAAGCATGTAAATCATCAATATTCATAATAGTCAATAATTTTTCAAATATAACTTAGAAAGTACATATTTTAATGAACTGTTATATAAAAAAGAAAGATTAATAGTTAACATTAAGATGTAATCTACTATAGGTTATGGTATTTTAGTTTATACTTGGATTCGAATTAAATTATATACATGTATATAAACATTATTTATACACGTATTATGAGTAAATCTAATTTCGTATTTAAATATAAAAAAATATGCGGTTATGTACACATTTATGCAATGATATTGCGATAGTTTAGGGTAACCATAAAACTTATAAAATATAATCTTAACTTATTTAATTTCAAATAATTAGATATTATTTTTTCGTTTATAAACCACTATTATGTTTATGTTCTTAAAAGTCTTACAAATTATTAATGTATCACTCAAAAAATAGATATTTTTTTAGAATATTTCTTATAAAGGATTAATTAAAAATCATAACCCTAATGATGACGTATTATATAATTTAAATGTGTTAAATTTAAATTTATTAGTCTTAGATGTTTCTAAAAGATGTAGTAATTAATTAAGTAGCAACAGCTTCAAAATGTCGCTCTTTACTTACTTTATCATTTTCTTCTTCTACGATTATTCATTCACAGATGATCGCGTAAATGCCAAAAAGAAAATTCTCAAAGATATCGAAGTAAGGTGCGTCTCACAAGAGATAAAGTTCATGAAGACAAACAGTTGAGTTCTCTTATTGAACGTAATGAATTTTCTCAATGAAGCCGCGATGAATAAAGTTGCTTTCGATTGAATGGACGTTTATGCTTGTACCAATATACTGCTCGTTGTCAGCACTCGGTATAATTAAAGTGAATCCAGGTACGAGAACGTGCAATGACATCAACGGCTAATTATTCTAATGAAGATGGTGTTTATATTTAGCGTTCAAAGGATCCTGTGCTTGTTTATTATTTGTGTTACTCTTTTTCTCTGTATCTTCCACTTTGTTTATACACGTGGGACAGTCCGTGTGTGCAGTTGCAAAAACGTAGGATAGCAGTCCTCTCGTAGCACTAAGGATAATAGAATGATGTGAGAGTATACGTATGGGCGGGGACGGCATTAGATGGTAGATGAATACGTGTATTTATGTTTATGTTTTTATATATGCAGATGTGTGTTTATGCGCGAAACTTATGTAATAACACATCTCTATAGAAATTGAAAAAGACGGAATCAGGAAACTGTATATGAAAAAGAACGGATACACGATGTTTCAGCTTGATTGAACATCAATGTATTTTAATTTCTGTGTTCTGTTAAAGATAATATGCTATTATATAAAATTGCTTTATCAGCTATTATATCTTACTACAGATCAATTTAAAAAGAAATAACCGTAAAAATAATTATAATAATATAATAATAAATTTTAAGTTTTAATTTGCTCATTTATTAACATTTGTAAAACTTATATGTTGTTATTAATTATTGTAAGTCTTTAAAAAACTTTTCTTTATCGTCAGATATATACTTTGTACACTATTAGCGATTATGACGTAAAAAAAATATGTTTCGGAAGAGTTTTTTATTCGTATTATTTGATTACAAATTTTACTCCAATACTACTTTTAGTCGTAGAATTAATTAAATATAATAATGTAATGATAATAATAACGTTTTAATATTAATGCATTTTTAAATAAAACTAAAAATAAGAATGAATTCAATTTGTATTCAATTATTCTATGATTTAATATTTGATAATCTGTTAATATTTACAATTAAGTCAGTTAATTTATTATAAAAAAGAAGTTAAATTATATAAGTGTAGTTCAAACATAATTTTACAAGGTTTTTAGAAATAAAGATTTCATATCATTACATAGATTTCATTAGTTTCATGAAATTTTTTCCAAGTTTCATTTCTATACTACATTAAACTATTTTAAACGCCATAAATTAATACATTGAAATGATATAGCTTCATTAGCTAAGTATTTTAAGGAAGTTGAAATTGTGAGAAATCAAGAGAAATCACATTCATGAAATAAAATGACTTAAGTTTGAAAACTGATATAACTTTCGAATTTATGGTTCTTTCTTAAAAGTAATGATAAAAAAATAGCGAAAAGACATCGATCTGTACCAAAAATGAACTGACATTCGACGGACGAGTGGTTCTATAAATTCCATGAATAGTTTCCTTCTATGCTCCTATATCTTGGAAATATAAGAATTTTCCTTCGCACTCTTATCCTGTCGCACGAATCTTGCGAGAAGTTTAATAGTCATGCTTTTGGATTTCCGATATCAAGGTGAGGCAAACAGACCAATAGAAGATGAAAAAGAAGAAGAACGACTTGGCAACCATGCAAAAAGGAATATCAGCGATAAGAAAAACCGCTCGTATTTCGTATATTCTATATCTTTCGCTCTTATTCACGCATTATCATATTTATAAGCCTGAGAGTTAGAGGTACACGATACTGTCGCTGATCCGTCGTCGTATTAGCTTTCTCGCCAACCCAAGAGGATAGAATCTGAGAATTCGAAATTCTTAACTCTCATAGAAGTCCGACTTGAGCCAACACCTCCTCTACTTTTGGAACTATCGCAACTACACCTATGCTTCCTGACGTATTCTCTCTCTTTCTATCTACCTTTCAATTTCTAAGACTGATTACGTTTTAAGAGTTTATCAAACGACAATTTTTTTTCACAGATTTCATCTAAGAAATACTTTTATTTTTTGTATATTCATATGTATTAAAATTCAGATCTTATGTATGGTTATGTAAAAAATATATTACTTTGATTATCCGATTAGTATAATTATTACATTTATATTCGAATAATAACAATAAACGACAGAAGGAGAATAAGAGATGATTTTATAAAAAAAGGATTTTTCTATCTAAAAATAATATAATACCATACAGTATAATTATTGTATAGTTATTCTGTATTAATTATTCCATCACAGAAATAATATAAATATAGTTTCTTTAAATGAAGTTGCGTATTTATGAATTTGAAGTGTGTTATTCTAGAATCATTTATCATTTGAAACAAAATTTTTTGAAGGAATAATAAAATAATAAAATACTCATAAGAATTTAATTTGATCATGAAACTAAATTTCTTTCTTCAAATTTTTTTCTTGTAATATTTTTTAATCGTTTATTGAATCTATCGAATAGAAACTAATGGACAATAAAAAGGTCAAAATTAATAGTATATATTATACTTTCAATTTTAATATTCCTAGACAACTGGACAATCGTTTATTTTGAAATGCGAGATAAATTATAATGATATTAAAATAGTTATAGTATACGAAATCAATTTAGAAAGAAAACTTCAGAATTTACAAATTGAATGAAGATAAATTTTAATTATTTATACATAATAAATATATTTTTGACAGAGAAATAATTTTAGGTAAAAATTAAAAGTAAAAGAAAACATAAATTATTTGAAGTCCGATTTTCTACATTAATAGTTCTAGTAATATAAACAAAAAATATATTAGTTCTCTCAGTTCACTAAATAAATATCAACTTTTTAGCATAAAAATATAAAAATCGATTGATTTGATACATATTAATGTATAATAGCAAATTTATTAACATAAAAATGACTTATGCATTAAATATTTTATTTTAAATCTTTATACAATATTTGTATTGTTATGTGAATGTAATAATTAGTACAAATTTCGAAAGAAATGTTTCCTTATTGATACAAAAATATCTCATATAATTCAAAAAGTGAAAAAAGAAGTGTACATAATTGTATATAAAAATATAATTAAAATGAAATTTTTATGGTTCTCATTATAAATTTAGAAATAATTTCAAATAACTTTATATAAATGGTGAATATTTACAATAGCTTTAATATCGAAAAAGTTATTTAAATAATTATATTTGTTAGCATATAGTCTATTTACTGAATACATACGAATGCAAATTAAAAGATAAAATAAATCTCTTTCTTTCAGTAATATCAAAATCTCTTTAATACAATATACTTGAGCAATACGACAGGTTCTTCAAACTTTTTATATCAGTAAGAGTATTCAACTACTTGATTCAGTTTAAAAAATTTCCTTTTATACATAAATAATATCCCTTAATCATATAAAAAATGAAATGAATTTAATATTTACTTTCTATATTAAAAATACTAGCGAAATGTAATAGATAGACCTTACATTTCTTTTAAATTTGATAACTTCCATGGGTACAAATTTTACTTCTTAAGAATATTAAAATAAAACTCAGTCAAATGACTTAGTGAAGTATAAAAATAGACTTTTTTCATCATAAATTATTAAGAGTACTTTTAATAATCATTTTCATAATTTTCATATTTTTTATATATAAGTTTTTCTTGTAATAAAAGTTTTCTAAAATTAGTTCTAGATATTTTTAAAGCTAGTAAATTATATTCATATATAGAATGGTTGTGAAATAATAAATTAAATACTATGATGTAAATATTTGAATTTTCATAAAAAAAATTTATATATATATGTATTTGATATCGATCAATAATTATTGTCAATAATTATTTATTTATAATTAAGGACTTTGTTTATTAAAGTAATATGTTCTTTCAATTTATAATACAATTTCGATAGATTGTAATAGGAACTAAAATCGCAGAGAAACATGGTTTTCTTATGAATTTGCTTTAAAATAATTTTATATCCTACTAGTTATTGTATACTATCTTCTGTTGTAGTGGTGATTACCTATTATCTAGCTAAATTTACATACACTTAAAGGATATGAGATTTACACATATTTAAGGATTTTACGAAATTTTAAAATGCAACTCAACTGTAAAAATAATTGCTATTTATATGTTAAGAATATAATCATTATTGTAATGATAAGCCGAAGTAAGCATACGTGTATAATTTCAATTTCAATACTGTACAATTTTATTTTCTTAACTGAAGTTGTTGCATTATTTTTTATTGAGTTTTTTACTGTACTGAAAAGCAGTACATACTGAGGATCTTGAGATGAAGTACAAAACACACGGGTGGGTAGTTAATATGGTGTTTAACGCTACTGTGTGAATTATATTTTTAAATAACAAAAAAGCGAACAAAGATATTAAATAAAAAGAATCCCCTCTCTCTCTCTTATATATATCTAGAAGAGAGAGAGAGAGAGACAGAGAAACAGTAATAAACGACGAGCATTGATTTAGTAAATATAACTTAAATATTTGATTGTCTGACGTTCTTCTACTCCCCTTAAGTTCTTTGCTCCGCGGTTTACTCCCTTATTTCTCACTTTTTCTCTTTTCTTCTTTATTTCCCTCTCTATCTCTTCCCTCATGTATATCTATGTAGTCGAAGTCGAATCGCTCCTTTTTCCTGGATTTTCGCTTTTTAGCGCCATTTTTGTATATCTGTGTCTTCTTTGAAAACAAGCATCCGGGGAGTCGAAAAGGAGCTTCTCATTCTTATTGCGCCCCAAAGAAGTTAAAATTATTTAAATTTTATAACACAATAGCCAACTTTATGAGGAAGGTCTAAGTCTTGCCCTCTTACGTACTCCCTTGTCCCCGACTTCCTGGCATCTTCTCGAGATCTCCGCTTTTCTTTCTTCTTATTCCACGTCTACTTATCGCTGTTAGATCCGCTGTCTTTCTCCTGCCGTTACCCCCGACGGCATTATCTCATCTTTTCTTGGCCTTGCGTCCTCACTTCACCCGCCCGATTGCTCTCTTTCTTTCTCCCTATTTCCATAAGAATTTAATAACATCGTACAACACGGCTTACAATTAATATTCTTTTTTGCCTTGTTATACTGACACAAGTCGCATGGCTTGGAGGGTGGGCAAAATATGTACGGGACGATGAAAAAGGCAAGTACGTGCGCCCGCGCTGGAGAAAGAGAGAAAGAGTAACATCAAAAGGGATGGAGAAGATAGAGGGTGTAATTTGTCAGTATTATTGTGATTATAGTACTAGAGACACTTACCCAGTCGTTCGCTATCTTGGCGAATGGTTTGTGAAAAGCCTCTCTAACTTAATATCCTTTGATACAATTTCGCAAACAATCTCTACATATGTACAGGGAATTAAAAAGAAGGTATATAGATATAAGTAGTTGCAATATCTATCTTTCTGTGCTATTCTTTATTGATATCATAGAATTATTGACATTTTCAATCAATCATCGATATTGAATAGCTTTGTTGTAATATTTATAATTCCCATGGTTTCACTATTATTTCAATTTCCAATGCCCAATTGTTTTATTATTTTGATACGTCTCATAATTTTCTTTTTATAATGCGATTTATAATTAAAAAACTTTTAAATTACGTTCCATTTTTAATATGTTTGAATAATAAATAAAAAACGCAGCATCAATAAAATAATTATGGTAAATAAAATTTCTTTTAATGTGACTTCCATTATACATTTTAAGATTTACTTTTATTGATGAATAATCTACAATTTATTCTTTGTTTTGATATTCTAAGTTTTTACTTCGACAGTTAAAATTTCTAATTTTTAGATGTATTTATTCGTGGCACTATATCTATACATTTTATAAAATGAAATTTATATATTTGTGTATTCAGAGATATATATATATATAATAAAAGTTTTTATATTAAATATGGCTCTGTATTAAAATGTTGCCAATCACAAAAGCATGTTTTATGTCAATTTTCGTTTTGTTTTTCATAAAGCATTTAGGTTACAAGTTTTTTTCGTTTTTTAGCGGTACTCCATAGACTAAAGAAAGGAATGTAATAATGAAAAACAAAAATCTGTATAATATCTTGTATTATTTCTATAGTTTAACTAATAAAATAAAATTAATTTACCATTCGTAAATAATTTTTTTATTACGATGAAAAGTTAATTAATAATATTCAACAAAACGAATTTTATATCTCATACACATCTAATATTGTAGTTTCATTAATCCTTTTTATTTTATCTTAATTTAAAATTTAATTTTAATTATATGCACGGAAAAATATATTCTTGTAATATTTGTAAAAGTATCTCTGTATTAAAATTTTTAGAACTGAAAATAAATCTTAAAATGTAATTGCCAAATTTAACTTTTATAATTGAATTAATTTTAATGTAGACAATATTTAAAAGAATATTATGCATGTCAAGCAAAATAACGTGCCATACAGTTCATTCAATAATTATTATTCTAATAATCTCATAGTTATGGATTAATTTTGTCTTATTGTAACAATAAAAAAAGTTCTTAAAAATGAATTTTATATATGTTATTAAAAAAAGCAAGGTACTTGAGTAATGTTCAGTCCAAAAGTGATAAATGCTTCCTTTTTGTGAGAATGTTAGAACTTCCTGAATATAGTTGCCATGAAACACATTTTTAAAATAGCATGTGGTGTTATAATTTAGGAAGCAAATATTAAATTATTTAAAAAAAAAACTTCATTTTGTTGACTAAAGAAAGACTCATACAATAGCTCAACGAAAGATTATATTATATGCGATAATATATGAGTAGGGCAGAAGCTGTAGAGTAAATCGATTGTTTTAAAGAAGTAAGATCAATATTTTTTAATTTTTTCTACCAGTGAACAAAGTTAACATTTTGATGATTCAAGAAATTTTATATCATAAATGACGGAGTAGATTTCATAGATTATTTCTGAAAAGCAAATTTATTTCATACTATGAGAATTCTCTTGTTAAATTCAATTGTGCTAGAATAACAAGCTTAATGTGAATTATGAGGAATGACCTTCTCTGTTTGGAACAAAAGAATTTCAATTTCTTACAAAGCTATCACTCGCTGAAATGTTTTATTTTTTTACAAAGTTTAACAATTTATATTTCCTGTAGCTAGATTTACTGTATTTGCATCACCGAAACGTTGTTTAACACACTTCAATGAAATTTCAAGTATTATTAAACATTTTAGTAAAGATTTGGGAAAAGTAGTTGCATGTTAAAATTCGAATAATTTGAAATGTAGCTTAAATTCACGTTAATCAATTTTTTTAAAAGAATTGATTAATTTATAATTATTTATAATTGTATTCTTATACATTGTATTAGTTTTCGTTGGTAAATTGCAATATATGATATATTAAAGATCACGTTTTATAACGTTTTTTATGCTTTTTAAAATGTATTGGATATTACATCATTAATAGCTCATTATTTTGACAACATTATCAGATCTTATTTTTTTATAACAGTTTTTATAATATGCTTCATCGATATTAATTATAAATTTTAAAAGATACATTAATCAAATATATTTATTTGACAGGTCATTATGATATTATGTAGAACTAGATATAAATAATTCCAAATGCAGTAATTAATAAAATTCAAATTTTATAAATAGAAAATCATTTTTTCTTGCTTAAAATTTCGTGTAACATATTTGAGAAATAATAAAATAATAATAAATTAGATTCATAATACCTTAAAGTATTAAGGGACTATTAGGATACCGTAAATAAAGTAAGATTATTTATATTTGTAAAATGTATATTTAACAACTACAAAAAAAGACATTCGCTAGTAGCAAATAATTTAAATTGAGAAATCTTTCTAATTACATATATAGATAAAATTTGCGTCCGAATATGAATATAATAATTGAATCTTCCCTCACTTATTTGATTAAAAATCTAGGTAATTAGTAAACTAAAACTAGTATCAGAATTTAAGTGTAAAAGAGAGGAACATAAACATGCAAAGCCATATACATAGAAATTAAGTCTAATCGAAGCGGATACTGAAGAACGATCATTAGCCGAACAATACGTATTAATGGATCGAATCGAATTTAACAGGTCTAGCACATGAATATGTCACCTTCTCAACATTTGCTACCACAATTATGGTGGTATAGCCTTTCTATTCCTAAGTTCGCACGCGGATCCTTTTGCGAAGCATCAACAGACTCAGAGAAATATATATATATATATATATATATATATATATATATATATATATATATATATATATATATATATACAGAGAGAGAGAGAGAGAGAGAGAAAGTTTGATTGCTTTACTAATTAACATGAATTAGATTGCCTGCTTAAACAAGGCTTGTCCCTTAAATGGTATCGGTCAGCATAAGTCTGCCTCTTACAGTTGGCGTTTGTATTTATTGCGTTACGAATAGTCGAAATAATGTAACGACTAATTAATTCGATGCTTCATTGCTGTCCGCAGCGGCAATGAAGGTATAGCAATATAAAATTATTTGAGTTATGTTATTAATGGTATTCATTAATTTTTGCGGTGATTTTGCTTGTGCATCATCATTATTTACAATTTTGAGATTCATATACTTGATCGATAATAAAAACAATACATAAAATCTTTTTCTTTCAGACTTAGTTAGTCTAAGTTAATTCATTAAGCGTGAATACGAATTCCATTATTACACCGAAAAATATCTGGGTGCTAACATTGTTGGAGTAGTTATTCATTTTTATAATCGTTTAGTAGCTTTGCATTAACGGATTTATTGGATGGATTGTAATAATTTTTCTAGTTGTAATAAAGTCAATACAATGATAATCAATTTAGCTATATCGATGATAAATAATGCATAAAGTAAAAAATAAACTTTATTAATAATATTTCTCTTGTAATACAAGACATTGTTGCTTTCCTTTGAGAAACTTATAGTAAATGTATTTTCACGATACTTGTTTTATTTCTGTTGAGATGTTATATTGTTATTGACTATTGTTTTAATTGTTTTAATGTAGAGAATTGAGAAGATGATAAATAGAGCAATATTTTAATTTCTTAAAGTAAAAAATTGTTCTTTTTTTAATCAAGAGTTACAGATATTCGGATTTTGTTAACTGTACATACAATTGCAATGAATACAAGCAGTTGTATTTATGCAATTATTATCATACGAAAATATATTATGAAAATATTATTTTATTAAAAAAAAATACAAAAACATAATATATTAATAAAATGGAATCTAATAACTTCGGGTTATAGTGTCGGTGAACTAGTGTAGGATTTTGAATGAAATAAATCCACAGTTCAATTAGACCTAATCGTATTTTACTGAAATTATAATGCGAAACAGAGCTCTCATTTAAACTTATTTTTCTTTTATAGTTTTCTCCCTTCCGTTCTTACCGTTTAAGATACCGACAATCAACAGCGATTTCATGAACTGTGCACTAAAGTAGCCGAAAAAGCTGATGGGAGTGAGAGAAACTACGAAACAGCATGGGAATTCGGTAGCACGCTTTTTCTTATAAGTCTGACTCATAAATCTTTGCACGCGTTGTCGCGCGAGCGAAAATAATGAAAATCTACGCGACTTCATTAGGCGATTCTCATGTACATGCATGCGCACATAATGCACAAACATTTTTAAGAAATATTCCTTTGTATTTTTTTATTTGCTAACATATTCGGTGATGGAACAATAATATAAACTGAGTGGTATAGTGGCGGTGTGGGGTAACGATGGAAGGACGGATAGTATGAAAAATAATAATAAATCCTTCTTTGAAAACGATTTGATGTAGGCAATAATCAATAGTATGAGAAGAATCTAATAAGATAAAAAGTTATCTGAATATAATTATTGAATTTTTAGTAGCAATACAATAATAATAGCATTTATACATTACATTATGTAAAAAATAACAGTTTTTGTTAGAATAAGTATCGAAGAATATATATATATATAATTTGTGATATAATTTGATGTTTAAGAAAACGATTATTATTAAATTATACTGATTTTATTTAAATTTTACATACTGATTTTTTAATATTAATTCGGTAATATCTATGAACCAATTTTATTTGATATAATTAATCAAAATTCTTTAGATTTATTGTTTAATTATTATACTACATACTAAAATAAATTTATAATTATTACTGCTTGGTATAGATAATTTTTAATAACGAATTATATAACAGTTTAGCTTCTATTTAACAATATTTTATTCATTATCGAGGTACCAAATTTTCTGAGAAATTAAAAATTCAAAATCATTGTAAGTGTACACAGATTGTTAGAATTATAAACGAAGGTATTGACGTTTGTTTACTAGAAAGTTTAATATAAAATCATTTTTAATATATTCCAATTTTTTCTATTAGCATTATGTTACATTAATATTTTAAATAGATTACATGAAGATAATAGATGAAATGTTATCACTGAATTTACTCATCTTATTCATTAAGATGAATAAGATGAGTAAATAATAAATGAGTAAATAATAATAAATGCATTTTCAATAATTTTAGTATAGTAATTCAATTTTTATAATTATGCTCCGATATAATGTAGTCGAAGTGTTGGTAAAGATTAAATCAGTTACTTAATATGTATACCAATTTCAAAATTATTTCAGAATGGTTCATTATTTGTGGAAAAAAGGCATATTTAATGTTCAGTTTTTTTTATGTACGTACAATTATTTAATTTATAATATACTTCATTTATAATATATTACTCACATATGTATTTTTTTTCATGGCTCAATAAGACTGCAGCGACTTAAATAAATATATGTCTTAAAACGAATATTACAATTATGTTTCAATGGACCTTTTTTGTCTTATAAATTTTAATTATATTATGTTACTTATAATTATTTATAGAATTTATATTTTTCACTACTTACAACTGTGTTTATAGGATATAATATAATTATATTACTGATTGATCTTATGAAGTAATAGTTTATAAACTCCAAGTCAAATATATTACTAGTAGGATATATCTATACTGAAATCAGGGCCTGTAAAATAATTTATTTTTCAAAAAGTCAGTAAAATAATTGATTAACTCGATAAAACTGTAGCATAGATTGAAGAAAACGAATAACTTATATGAACACGTTTGAAGATATGCATGCATTATTTAGTGTCGTCTTGCTAACGTTGATTTTTAGTTTCGATTAGACCCTTCAACGTGTATTACTCAGCAATGCGTCTTCGTAAGTGAATTTTGTTGCGTGTTTCTGCGTATACCTCTCTCATAGCTTCTCATATGTATACAAATATTGCGTGCACAAATAGAGCATATTATATAGCTGGTGCAGCATTACCCCCTGCAGTAGAAGGCCACAATGCATACTGAGTAGCCGTTTCCTTGGCACTAACCTGCTTTCACCCAACCCTCTGGCTATCCGTTACCTGGTCAATCCTGTGCCTATGTGTGCGTGTTGTTACGGACTACGACGATCATACAAGAGTCCGCACACATATACTGGCGTGTGTCCAAGTGGACAAGTAATACAAGTTACGCTAGATACATAGACAGATAAATAGTCTGAGAAGATAGATAGATAGATAGATAGATACATAGAGAGAGAGAGAGAAAAGTCATGAAATGTATACTTATTCAGCATCCATGGATACCGGTAATATATCTATCCTTAATTACGAGGTAGGAATTTTCTCTGATTTCCTTTTGTTCTTGTTTATGCTTGAGTTCTGCAAGGATGTCATAATTTTACTTGTTTCTATTTACTAATTTTGTTGTATGACTTAGAATATTTTATATTATTGTATATGCTTATTATATTTACAACAAAAATCATTAACTATGAATATATGTACAGTATAAGATATAATTAGGATCTCTGTTAAATTATTAAATAGATTCACTTTCAATTATTACATTATTAAATTAATCTATAAAAACTACCGAACTTAAATTATACAATGTAATATCAATATTAACTTACACTTTCTCTTAACTTTTTTAAAAGTGATGCAATTATTGTATATATATATATATATATATATATATATATATATATATGTATGGGTATGTACCCACGTGTATTTTCATTTATGTAAAACTTAAATAAATAAAGTGAGACAGAGAGAAATTGTGAGAGAGAGAGAGAGAGAGAGAACAACGAGAACTAGATAAAAAACCAGATATAAATATTTGAAACGAAATTATTTCGTTTTATTATATCTACTTATAATATTATAAAAGTAAATTTATGTATTAAAAAGATTGTTGATTTCTAGAAAATGAAATAATTAAGAATGTATAAAAATCTTACTATTTGAAGAGTGATAATGAAAAAATAATTAAATTAATTTTTGAATAATTGACAAATATAGTTTACGATTGTGTTTTTTGCTAAGTTAATGCATCTACTTCAAAAAATATATTTTTCCGCTAATATGACATGTCGCTAATTTCGTGTATTTGTCTAATTTTGTCACCTGGACATGAATCCAGTATGAATACGTTACGCGTTATTGAGATTAAGCAGCGAAGCTGATACTATTCAACGTTCTACATTTACATTCCATTTGAATTCCAATCGATTAAAGAGATAAGCGCCTGTGACTTCTCTTTAAGTGGTCAAATCTCGTATTCGTCGACAAAATGCTCCTAAAAGGAATAGTTGGGCGCAACAACGCGCGGATAGAGAGGTAAAAGGTTACGTCGGACTCGTTACCATTTAACGATAACGATACGGGTACTTACGCCTTTTAT
Source organism: Wiebesia pumilae (assembly GCA_018907045.1). Classification (NCBI taxonomy): domain Eukaryota; kingdom Metazoa; phylum Arthropoda; class Insecta; order Hymenoptera; family Agaonidae; genus Wiebesia; species Wiebesia pumilae. Next base: position 13,258,936 of record JACCHZ010000105.1, read on the forward strand.
CGTGGACCCTCTCCTCAAATACATTATACCACTAGGTAATCGGATAAGGTCCGCGTCCAAGCGTGGGCGCAAGCACAACTCTAAAATGCGTTTGCGAATCAACGTTATCCCACGGATTCTCGGGCGAATTGTGCACAACGCTTTTGTCGGTTTCGCAACAGTACGATGGATTAACGCGGTGAGCGGTAAGCCACCACTTGCTAGTTGGAACACGTAGCTTATGAAAGCACGTGCAATTCGATAAGTGGATGAAGGGGATTAGAAATCTTCGCATATTTACTTTTTCATATGAAAAAAACAAGAGTCCATCATTGTATTTAATGTACTGTTTTTCAATAATAAGGAGAGCTAATTTTTATAGGAATTTTGTAGAAATTTTTATCATATTTGATTCCCTCATATTTATTTATTCGTTTCTTTTACCAAAATCTATTTAGGTAAGGAAATATTTTTGCAATTTTTCAAACCTAAGCAAAAGTTGAATATTTTTCGAATTAAATTGATGACTTCGAGACAAACCTACTTTCTTCGAGTATATAGTAGGGATGTCAGACATGTTTCAGCTAGTAATGAAGAAAATATTAGATTTAAAAAATTAAATACAAAAGCAAAAGGAAGAATATTTGAGAAAAATTTATGAAAAATAAACTATTCTATTACAAAGTTTCATATTAAAAAGCAGGTTCCAGTTACTTAAAAAAATGACGCAGTTCCCGTTCGAAAGAAAATAAAGTAAAGACGTGCAAATTCCCAAGTTTATTTAAACAAAATTCAGCAAAACGACGTTTATTAAGCTTAAAAGGTTATTTTCGCTAATGAACCGTAATTACTTTAACGAATGAAAAATGTCTTCTCCGTCTGAGAGATTTAATTATCAAGAAAAACTTTTTCACCCTCAGCAGGCTACATCTAGTAAATAGCATGGAAATCAGAAATCGTTTTATTTATTTTTTTCTCTCACGGACTTTAATTTAATCAAGATAAACCCGAGGACGCCTCTATTGCATTCACAATTGAGATCTGGTGCGATGAAACTTACGACGTTTGCAGCTCCGCTTTCGACCGCAATCAAATATTTAGCGCGTAAGTTGATAGCATTGTCTGAAAAGCTGATGGTGGATTGTACATAGGGTCAACTCCACGACACAGACACATACGCACACGTGTGCGCACGTAGGAGATAAAAGTACCGCCGTGAAAATCTGCTACGTGTGTTAATGGGTACATAGGCCGAACGTAGCTATCTGGACAACGCGTGGACTTATCTTTAACGTGTTAATAGTTTGGACCATTAAGTGGTAACCTTAGAGAGCTAAGATTTTATTGTTTCGCAATTTGTTGCATTGATTTTATTCGAATAGTACGGTACTTTTGACTGACATGAAAAAGTCTTGTAGGTATTCAATAAGAGTTCTTTTTTTTAATTCGGTAGGTTTTTAAAACTCTTTGTAGGTGCTCTTCTCTGATTTCTCACGGGTATAATGTTATAATTTTGTGTGGCTAAAGTACATTTAATTTTTTCATATAAGAACAATAATAACTATTTCAATTGTATTTTCTACTTTCTACAGATTTTTTCCAAATAAAATATTTTTATTGTGAATAACTTCATCAACTGCACACAAAACAATTTCTTTAGTATAAATTTGTTATACCAATAATCTTAATTTTTTTTTCTTCTCTTAACATTATTTTATCCACATCTTTTTAAAATTGAACTGCTGAATTTTCATTAGTTATTATTATTAAAAATAAATAAATGTAAGAATTTATATCTAGCTGCAATAGACATGTACTAAATTTTAAGCTTTTCAAATCGGAATTTGATCGCTATAATATATTAAACTTACAAACATTTAGAACGTATCTTAACGTCATCTCTTCTTCAGTTATATACACAAATATTATAATATTTTGTTACAAATAAATATATTCATATTTAAATTTTATACATTCGAATTATGTATTTCTGTTTCTACTTAAATTTAAATGCTCTTGATATAAATTGATATAGATATAGCTTGCATCAATATTTATTTTCTTTTAAACATAAATTTTGAAAACCTAATATGTATACGCATCTATTTAAAATAAATCGAAATATTTTCATAGTGCTTGAAAATATTCTTACATTTATTATCTACTCGTTCTATAAAGAATATTCATAAATATCAAAGCTTTAATACTTTCTCGAATTAAGAATATCCATTAAAATTTATCAAAATATTATTCATTGGGTTGTTTTAAAGATTGTATAATTAACTCATAAAATTAAAAATACCACTGATCGTTAAGCTAATTCTAACATTTACATTAGTATAAAAAGTATAAGATATAGTATAAAAAGTATAAAAGGATACCTGGATAACCGTACAAATACTTTTAATGTAAATATATTAAAAACATTTCGTTTTCTATTCTATAGATTCTATAGAATATCTATTTATATAGAATATATTTATCTATTCTATAGATAAATAATGCAGTGCATTTATTTCATCAAGAATCGTTGTCTAATTTTACTACATTTACTTTTGACTCAGATGTGTGGATATTTTTAGCTTTATTATTAACATTTAATATATTTTCAAATTAAAGTATAGATAGGTGTATTTTTAATTGCTTCTTTATAAATTTACTCTTAAAGTTTCTCGTATAATTCTTGTATGGTGACCAAATGATTTTCCCGAATGTGCAAAGATTTTTTTGTGTGTTCATATACTGATAGCAATTGAACCGAATATCAGAATATGCTATTGCAATTGGAGGCATAATCATCGGTCTCTTGAAATGTCAAACACAGTAACCTTGATTCGTTATATGGAAATTCAGCCGAACGATGGTAACCTTGTCGATTAATTGAAGTCAGCCATTGAACTTTCTTTCTTCTTTATTTTCTTTAGCTTGGTGTCCGGCATTTGCACGATTCCCTTATTCTCGATTCCTCTGTCGCTAAAATTTCAGGGCGATTACACGAGCGACGGAAATTATACGGTTCTCTCTCATGCGGTGGAAAGTAGTATTTACGTTTCTTTGATCCCATTTGATCGTTAGACTGTGGACAACCTTTTCCCCCTTCTATTCTTCTTCGAACTCTCATCTTTATCCACAGTTACAATAGCAAAATGTCCTCGAGCTAAGGATTTTTAAGACTTTTAATTCTTTTAGACTAAGATTTTGCTCTTTTCTTGCACATATTATACTTTTATTGAGTATTTATGCATAAATCATAAAGTGGTCGTAAAAGAGATCGATATGATTATCAATATGCTTTTATTTATTATGAGTTACTCTCTAATAAGATATATTATTAAAAATGTATTTTCATCATGAAATTACGTAATCATATTTGCTTTAATATTTCTTATAAAAAGTAAATAACATTTACTTTTTTAAATTGTATACTGATTGTAGATTATTATTTTTGAATGAAAGTTACATGAAAGTTATTTCGGAATGTACTATCTTATAAAAACTTTGTTCACTTTAGATAATAATATAATTATGATAAAATCAAGTGAATAAAACTCTATGTTATATTGATTTTACTGTAAATGATGTAATTGATAAAACATCAGATCGTTGATGACACAAGATAAAGGGTATATCAGAGATATTTCAAACTGTGACGAATCCAAATATCATTTATGCAATTGCATAAATTCTTCTTTCGTAGAGATTCAAAATAATTGATTATTTTTAATCATATTCAGTTATATACTTAATATTATCATAGTTTTATAATTATTAACGTTCAGTTAATAGAAAATATTGTTATACATAATACATAATGAAAATGTTATAAAAAAGAGCGAAGTAAACATAAAATTATTAATTAAATATAAATAATTAAAAAATAATTTAAGAATGTTAAATTTTAGTACAATAATTATATATATTATTCACGTACTTATGTAAATGTAAATAAAGCACGGATGCATTATTTACATGCGTTGTTAAAAGATTTTAACGGTGTCTGTATAATGTTAATTTAAATGTCAGTACTAAATTATAAAATACATAAACTTAAATTAGAAAATTGAAGATTTTATTTTGAATAGTGAGGATTCTCTATTAACAATATTGTCCGTGAAAGATACTAATTTCATAGATTACTATTGATGGAACAAATATTGTATTTTAATTTAAAACCTTCGTATTTCAGAGAAAAAATTAAAAACCTTAATTACTTTTAATAGCTTGTAACTCAGTTTTTTATCAATAAATTTTGTAGATATATGAGTATATTGGAAAACGCTGCAGTAAGCACATGTGTTTTGTGATTGTACGGACTACAATGTCAAAGTATGGATAATTCGACGGAAATGAAAATAAACTGACAGCAAAGTAGTTAGAAATATTCTTGTACACTCGAGTAAAAGAAGTCAAAAATTTGTGCATTGAGTTCACTGCTCATCGATTGATTGTATTGTGATGTATAAGTGATGTAATGTATGTATAACATAAACTTTTTTCTTTCGAAAATCGAAGTGATCAATATCGAAAATATGCAGCTGTACTAATTAGAGACAGAAAATAGAAGCAACTGCTTGCTATCTGTCGTTTTTCGACTACGTCTATATAACAGAGAATAGAGTTTCCGATTGCTAATCTCTCTTAAGTAATTTCCAACTGATTTAGTTTGTTAGTTTTAATAAGGGAGTTAAAGATTGGAGTACTAGTGACTTCGTTATAGTAATTCGATAATCTAATTATTATCAAATAGAATTAATCATTAAAGAAATTATATTAAGTTAAGAAAGTACATTATTAAATTTACAGCTAATGTGATGTAAGTGAAGGAAATATTATATTTGTTTATGTATTTTATACGAATGGCTTTCGTGACTTGAGTTTATTAAAAGCTGAATTAATAAATTAAAATATACGAGGTTCAACACTTTTATAAATGATCGTTTCCATATGTAATTTACAATTCCAACATACGTCCATACATACATTGGATTTTTTTTTTCAATATGAAAAATCTGTTACTATTATTCATTAAAACGAAAAATATTTAACTTTTTACATACCAGCTTCAAACTGGCTTCAAATTGAATTTTCTGTTTTATATTTTAGTTGATAAAAATGTTCTCATCTACCTTGAACATATATTCATGCAGTTTTTTAAAATATTAAATTGAATGAGCTTAAGGTTTATTATACCGTTGTTGCTATAATAAAAATATATATGAATCTTGTCTTGATAAAATTAATCATAAAATTCATTGCAAGTGTAGAATAATCGTTAGTATAAATAATAATTAATTTTGTATTTATTTTCAGTGTAATCATATTGAAAAGTAGATTTTAATTTTGACTGAATAGAGTGCAAACTTATTACAAATAGAAAAATATAATCTATACACAATGTTCAACAGCCTTTTCCCGTTATTGTTCGTAAATTTAATAAACAAATTACTAATTTTACTGATGATTATTTTTATGTTTATTTAAAACGAAATATATTTATATATTTCTAATAAGTCTGCGAGAGTAATAGGTATGTTACAGAAGCAAAAGTTTAGAAAATTTAGTAGCTTTTAATAGGTGTAGGTCACGGGTAAATAGATTTATTGACCAATAAGATGACTGAATCACGTATACTACTGCACTTATTTGTTAACAAATATGTTACGTTGTTTTGAAAAGTATTTGTAAAATATATAATTTATTTTTATGTTTTAAGTAAATAATATACATTTATTTTTTGCATGCTGTAAAGTAAAAAAACTTAAAGAATTGATAGCGGTTAGAGAATTTCTAAGTATAACTGCACTCTCAGTTTATGATTATTGATGATGAAACTCAGAAAGTATCTTCAAAATTACAAAAACAGAAAAACTTTTTATAAATATAATGAAATTAGAATAACAGGGCAGCGTCTGTGTCATAATAACTGTCGACAAAAGGATAAAAACCTATATAATCTAGTTACACCAAGAACTTGAGAAAATTATTACTTCTACCACATGTCGTACACATATTGTTCTTTCAATTTGTTCACTTATCATTTTTTCTCTTGTCTTCATATGCTGATCAAATTTAGTGGATTAGAGATAGCTAAACAATATATGATGAAATTACATTGTATTTCTCCTAAGTAAGAAATAACACTAATAATTTAAACGGACATTAAACATTTATGTTATACATTATTCTGAGTTATAAAACAAAATATCGATTTCCTACCGGCTTCTATGAGAATATATACGTTGTTCAATACAATCAAATGTATTATTAATAGTATAAGTTATAAAAAGGAAGCAAGCATTTATTATACATTCATGTAAGTTGTAAATTTGTGCAATTTACATGCACTTTTGAATATAAAAATATGAGGTTATCATCTAAATCTAGGATAATCTGCCCTCATAAGTACGCAGAATACGTAGTTTTTTATAGAACTATATTTATAATACTCTTAATTTTTTATTTTAATAGTTATTTATATATAATGTTATGTTACTAAATTACGAATGTTGAAAGATTTATTGACTTTTTTAATTCTCTAAATTATGTACATTTTATAAAAAATATCTTTTCAAATGTAATTCATTCATGCTTAGTACGTATAAAAAACGTATAATATATACGAATTTTATATACTTTAATGGGTTGATCACGCCAAATCAAGCAAGTTACCTAATTTGCCGTATATAATTTTTAATATGTTTTGTAATAATGAAGTTTGAAATGTAAGGAATAAGTAATAGGTACTTAATTGACTTTATTCATTCATTTGATAATTTTATTAAAAGGCTCTTAATCTATTACTTATTCATGAGTGTAGATATAGATGCCATCGATTTATCAAAAATCAATTTGTATTATTTTACATTTTTAGGAAAAAAGTTTATTTTCTGTTTTATATATGATGCAGATTCTTAATTACGTTCACACTATTACATATATTTATAACAAATATTTACAATGTCATAATTAATATATATATTATATGCATTAATAATATTGTAAAAAAGTGTATATTATTTAAAATTATATATTATTATTAAAAATATCTTTCGCTGCAATAACATCGAATCAACAGTAAATATTATTAGTCGTCAAATATCATACATTTAACTAATGGTAAAATAAACGTTGCATGAAAATTATAAAGATTAAATTTTTAGATAAAGAATTTGAAAAGATTATTCTCTATTAATGATAATTTTGGTACGATTAATATACTTTAAAATTTTATAAATTTTGTTATTAAAGTTATATATTCTAAGCACTAAGGTAGGCAGTAAAATAATTTGAGGAAACTATGTAAAGAATAATAAATCATTAATTAGACCATTCTGAAGCATAATTTGCGATTATTTGAATGCATAAAATAAACTGTATTTTGATAAATCCTAAAGTGAATTGAAAAGATTGAAAATCAATCGGAAAATTTTGATCTATTTCATTTACTCAATATTGAAAGAGTGAAAAACTAATTGAAATAAAAAGCAATATGGAAATATAAAGAAAATAATCAAAGTAGTTTCAAATGTTAGAAAAATGTACAATCTAATGAGAAATGTAGGAAGTGGAGCAAAAAATAACGAAAAATAACCTAAAACAGAAATTTAATTAGTAATATAAAATACAATTTAAAAAATATGAAAGTCTATAAAATACTAGTTTTTGTATCTGTTGAATTAAAAAATGGAAAGTTGGAGAAACATATTAGATATAAGAAAAGAATCGTGGTAGAATGTCAGTTATAAAGAAATTGGTGTGAATGTAATCATAAAACTTATTAAAAAACATAACTGTTCAATTATTAACATTTCGAAATGGTTTATTCAATATTTATAGGAACTCTTTAAATAATTTTTAAAGGTTTACAACATTACACTAAAATAAAATATCAAAATGCTTATTACAGTAGACTCAGTTACCGTTTAAATTTAAAAAGAGAATATGTTCCATTATGCCTTGAAATAATTTATATTTATCTGAACCTATTAATCTATTATCTGATTAACTTTTTTTAGCTACTACTACCTTAAGGTCGTGCTTACCAAAATCGCTAATGATTTATTGACGTGCGTTGTCTTTTAAAAAATTGTAACTATACCATTCTCTTACTCTGATACTTTCTTTTTATTCATCTATGTTGCAATAATAATAATATTATTTTGAGAATTTTAATAAAGGGCTAGATTGTCTTCGGATTCTTATTTCTAAAGAAATATATCATACTGTTATATGTTTTACCTCGCGAATTACATTTTTTACATTTACAACATACCAATTGCCATAAATTATTTAAGCTTTAGTACTGATAAATTAATTAATAGTTTATAAAAATAATTATAACTAGATAAGTCGCTTGGTAAAATAGCGTGAAATTGTAATTATAGGATAGTATGTATATGACGTATGTAATTTCGGTTACACATATGTAATTAGTATGATATTTATTTAATATTCATGCATTAATTTACTTATGTATAAGAATATACTTAATTCTATAAGAATAAAATTAATTCTCGATTGGTGAACAATTGGCTGTATATAGTATAATTTTTATTTTTCAGACTACTTCAATGAAACCAAACAGTGAAAAAAGTCTGCGTACAAAACGATTGATTCTGTAATAACACTAGTCCATTATCGATTTTTCTTGTAACCTGAAATCTTTTTTCTTTACTCTATACTACTTTATATAACATATATTTACACATCACGTCAGGCACATTTCCTAGCTAAGTATTTTACGTGGATCATGGTGAATTGTCGAATCGTTCAAACTGGGAAATCTTTGATATTCATTTCTTCTTATTTTTATGATTTCTTTTTCATATTGTGATTAGAATTATAGTTATTAAAAAATTTTTCACGACTTTTTTTAGAATTATTATTGATGTTTCTGTTATTTTTCTTATTGCTATTTTTATTAATCTTTTGTATTTAACTACTTTTTAATAGATATTCAACTGTAGTAAATTCCATAATAATGTTGCATTATTAATAATAAATTAAATACACTTTTCGTTGAAAAATATTATTGATTTTCAAATAAAATAAGATATCCAATATTAATAACATTTTCCCCTGATTTTTCTTACTTTTTGACACTTTTGATTTTCCTCTCTTACAAAACCTGCAAGTTAGTACTTTCGAATGCTGTAATTATTTATATTAACATTTGCATTTACCAATAAGTCTTTTTGCTCATTTTTTAATTATTTATATTTTTCCAATTTTTAAATAACCCTAAATCAATATACATTATATTATGAAAATACTTTTCAAATTTAACAGAAACATTTATTTTGTAAAATTTCAAATTGGATGCTACGAAAGTAAATATAAATAGCTTATCCAGTTTTAATCTTTGACATTTCAATTTATTATATTATATCAATTTTAACACTTGCAATAGCAAAAATTTAATTATGTATCTATCATTAATGATAAAGAACTTTAGAAAAATTAGAATTTCGAATGCTTTATTTATATGTGAAAATATAATCGAATTTATACGAGGTCAATATAAATTACATCGAAATACATCGAAAACAACAAAAATACATTGTAAATGTATATTTTATTAATGATATAGGAAACATATTTAAGTTGATGTTTTTTTATTTTTTACCATTTATTAAACATAAAAACTATTTCCCTAATAATGATAAAACAATTTTCGTAATTCTTATTAATATAAATTTATTTCGATTTTCCATCGATAATTATCATATAATAATTAAATGTAAATTAAATTAAGTTTTCTAAGAAAAATGCTTATTTTACGTGTAAAAATTCTAGCGCTTGTAAAATTTTCTAGTTAACTCTGCAATATATAAATGTTGCATATTAAATGCAGCGTATTCTTTTATCAAGAATATATATTGGACTACTTTTATTTTAGTTACATGCATTCAATTCATAATTCAATAAGCATATTCTTCATTAATTACAACCGCAATTAATAATTTGGATAGATTTATAATTAAAATTACTAACTTCATTCTTTTACAATAAAAGCTAATTATCGTATTATAAAATAAAAAGTAATAGATTCTCCTATTTATTAGATTTATTTTTATGTACTATAAAATTGATTTTTATATTCTATTGAATGTACAACGGTTCTATATTCAAAGTATCGTAACATAAGAGGTAGAATAAAATGAAAGATTTTAGACCTTTATTTATGAATTACAATTAAGTTATTCATCTCGATTCACAGATTTTCCTACATTTACTTTTCTCAACTGCAGTAACAATATAAGCAAATGAATTATCATTTATAAATTAACGACATTGACACTAATTATTGATTCGAAAATCAATGAAACATGTGGGAATAGCTTACAATAAAAGCAAGTACAAGAACAACTAAAAATGAATGAAAATTCCGTCTTATCTAGTCATACTACTCTGTATACAGTTATCATCTTAGCAAAGTAACAATCATCGCGGGAATCGTCGAGGCGTAGTACATTTATCGGATAAAATACCATTATTCATGGGTTTGCGCACCTTTATTTTCTTCGACGTTTCAAAACGACGTTGAATCACTGTTACAGTATTGCACTCGTGTTGTGAAATAACGAACGTCGGAGCATGTACACGGTCGTCCCCTCAGATGCATACTGTAAGGGAGTATTTATGAGCTGTGCATTAACGCCTGTTTCACGTACCTCCACAAGGAAAGCCTTACAGTTCGCTTCTTCACGTGCTCTATACGTTGGCTTGCTTGTCCACGTGTATCACATGCTTCACGTGCATCGGCTGACCCTGCGTACAGAATGAGAAGCTACATTTGTTTTTTATTCTCTCCATTTCATCGTTGCTTTGTCGATCACGTGTTTTTCTCCATGATTTTGTGATCGGACTCATTTGAATCTTAAACTGAAATCGAAAGGAAGTGAATGGGAGATTTGCAATTTAATATAATACTAAAAATAATGAAATGATTACACGGATATTTTATTATATCATTTATTAGTAATATAAAATAGTAATATAAAATTATTTGAATGAACGAAAAATGTTTGTATTAAAATTAAATTGAAATTAATTGGTTAAAAAGTCTTTTTAAGTTTAATATTGAGTTTAATATTTTGTTTCTTTACTCTTTTATATTCCTATACGAGTATTCTTATATTTGCCTACATGTGGAACGACGAACATTGTATATAAGGTCATTAGATTAGGAATTGCAATATATGAAGTAATCAGTTTCAATAAAAAATAGTGAAACTGGTAAAAGTTGTATGGTGTGAAGGATAGATATTCGAAACTACACATTCTGTAACTGTGACAGAAAAAGAGTGATAGAAAAAAGAAATATACTGCGAGATCTAGTATGTGTTAGCGCGTATACGTATAGACATACGTGGTACACATTCTTACAAATTTTATCTAGATTTTACATGAATTTTATGTATAATATTTCATGTATATTATGTATAATTTTATATAATATGTCTTGACTTTTATATAAAAACTACACAAATATCTATGTGTCTGTGTACAGTCTGCGGAGAATATTTTACACTAAAGTTAATTACACAGCGTTCGTATTATATACAAAATTATCGTCCGAATCTGCCAGCGACACCTAGCGATGGTTATGTATAAATGCAACTGGCCGAGCCATAAAATTCGTCAGTGAACTATTTTTCATCATGTTTGGCATACGTCGCTGAAGAGGCTATTATTGTATTAAAAAAAGAGATGAAAAAAATAATGAGAAGGCGACAGATAACGGATAATGGCAGAGTCTCTTTTCGGCATGTTCTATGTTTTTCAGGTTTCTTCTATAATATTGCTTTACATATCTTTTGGCATGTAATAATTCTCTTTTATTGTTTCCTTCGTATTTATTGTAAATATCGCTTAAAAAAGTTTTAGAAGTTTCAGAGTTATACAAGAATTTAAAGTTTTCACCTTAAAAGTAAATTAATTAAATTATATGAATAACTATGATTTTTATTTAACTAGAAACTTATTGATATTCTGTAGTTATATCAGCTAGTTTATTTATGCCTTTTCTTTTTTATTTGTCTAGAAAATACAGAATCTTGAAATAAATAATGAGGTATAGCTATTTAAGGATGCTGATTGATAAGAATGAAAGATTATAAATTGGATTTTAGTATTCAATAAAATCGACACTTACGAATTTAAATTTGTGGTCAATGTAATATAAATTAAAAATCCTTGTTACGCCGTTGTTATTTTCTTTTAAATACACTGTTCTTATTTTATTTTTTTACCGAAATTTCTATATATTATTTTCTAGTAAAGCTCTGTGTCAAAAGTTTAATTTAATTTAATGATTTAATTTTTTAATTTTAATTAATGATTTAATTTATTAAACTAGTGAAAGATATTGCATAAATAGTGTTTCATTCGAAATAAATTAATATGATTCTATATTTTATTTGTTTAAATACTTTGTAAATGATACTGATTTATGTTTTGAAATGACATTCATTTTTTATATGCTTAATTTTATCTGTAAAAATAAATGATGAAATAAATATTATTTAATCCATAAAAATACATGCAAGTTCCGGTATTGTAAGTTACCTTTTGTTTTTAAAACAGATAAAATTTCACTTTTACGGAAAAGTTGTATTTATTACTTATGCCGTTCTTAAATTAAATATTTTTATTTACAATGATATATATTTCAAATTCTCAAATAAAAACTTTATACATTATATTGTCGAACTTCGACAATAAATCAATGTGGCTATTATATATTTGATTTCTATATTGATGATATTAATTTGTTATTCTGAAAGAAAACAACCTTGACCTACCGACAGCACGAAGAAAGATTGACCAGAAACTTATCCGGAAAATTATTCATTAGATTTACACTGATAAGCGACTTAAAAATCTGGTTTTCAAAAACTTGTTTTAAAAAATTCCCAAAAGAATCCAATGATGAGAATATCTCTCCTCTCGGTTCGAGTGATCCTGTGCGTAGACAAACAACGGCTATTGGTGATTTGCAAACAGCACTGAATCGAGAACTTCATGTGTTGCATGGCTAGTTTCACGCGACTGTTTTCAGCAAGTAATATAGCTTGCAGAGATACGTATCGCCTGGTTGCATTCTTTTCTGTGCGCAGCGTAACTTGCTCTTTCATTTTTCTATTGGCGAAGAATCATCACCACATAGATGACAATGGTAGTTCGATTTTTCATCTCTTTTAATTGTACGGCATCATTGTCAAATGTAACAAAGGTTTATTCGTGTTGCATGACTTTCGATTCATGGTTGATATACCCGTATACCATTCCATTTTTTTACTGTAAAACTGTTGAAAATTTATTTTCTGGTGTCTGTTTCATACAATTATTTTGATACATAGATTAACATTTGTCATTTATTTATTAGAGTAAATAATTATGTGATTGCATAATTCCTCATATGAAATGAAATTACTACTCCATTTTTTAAATAAATTTCAAGCTAATGGTAAAATAATCAACGGTTCATAATATTTCATTTTTGTGCCAGGCTCCAATAAAAGAATTTACTTATAATTAAAAAATTTTACAGGTTATTTACTAGCATGTAGTGAATTCTAGTATCATCATTTTATTAGAGTAATCATCAATGTATCTTTGTATGAATCCGTTAAAGTAGAATGAAATTCCATTTACAAAAACTGAGTTCCTAAATTTATTTTATATAGAATTACTTGCAGTATATGTATTGCACTAATATATAAATTAACTTTCATATTAAAATTGCTAACTTAACGAAGATAAGATGTTTCATTTTGTACGTTGTAATATTGTTTTGTACATTCTATTGTATATTTTATTTTATAATATATGTTTTTATAATATTACTATAAAATATAAATGCATGAAAATTTTTTAATTATAATATAATTTTATTTTTTCATTTCTTGGAAATAAAATATGTCGTATGATATATTTCGTTTAGATTTTGAGTTATCATATATTCAATTCAATATCGATTATATCAAAAATCAAAATATGCTTTTTGACTATTGATTAAGTAGCAGTAGGCATTTTCCATATTATAATATTTAATTTATAAAATAAGTAATATTATAATAGCTTGATAATCAAATTGGTATAAATGCTTGTTCATGTTTATTAAATTAGATTACGTTTAATATTTGAGAGCTTGATTCACTTACGATTCATTGAATAAATTATCTTATAAACACTTATATTATCTTATTAAATCTAATCTTTACAGATTTAAACAATGTGCTCTAACAGCAAGAATAAATTTTATCTTTTCAATTAAATTTCTCTTTTTCTTCGAATAATGTAACAAATTTATTGCGTTTCTAATTGAAATTAGGTGTTATTTGTCCAATTGTAAAAAATTTTTATTTTTGTTCTACACGTGTAAAAATGGTTTAGCATTAATTAGCTTTCATAAATTCTATTAATAAATTCGTACTTTAAAAATCGCGTGTTTTAAAGAAAAACCGCATTAACAGTTTAAAAAATGAAATTTCAAAGAATAACAATTAAATATGATTTAGTTAGTAATATTAAATAACGCTTAATTACTGTATATGATAAATCGTCTAATATTTATAAATGATTGATAAACTATTTCCTCGTTTCAATCAACTAACAAATTATTCATTACTTTTATAGAACAATATGAATAAGCTAATAGATTTCGTTAGAATATACTACTGGTACTACAAAAAATATGACCGTTTAATTATTCAGGCTTTCATTATAAATTCCGAGCATGTGAATCAACCAAAGTTTAATAAATTCAGAAACTCTTACGGTTACCGTCTTACTACCCTAGCTATAAAAATAGAACTTTTTTTTATTTCAATAGATTTATTTAACTAGATATTTTGTAAGAGAAAATTTGGCCTCCCGAAATTTTTCTAAATCTTTGCAAATATTTCGTTATATCAGTACTTAATAGAATTTTTAGGCCAAAGTATCCCACTAATGTTTTCTGAAAACTTTTCTCCTTCCTCTTTCTCAAATACAAAATAGAATTATGTATTAAATGAGAGAGAGAAAGGCAGCGAGAGAGAGAGAGAGAGTGAGTGAGCGTGGGTGTGTTCGAGGGGCGGAGAGAGAGAGGAAGAGAGATGGTAAGAAAGAAGCGAAGCCACGCGGTCGCTCCAGGATCACTTGCTGTTAATGCATGAATATTCACGTTTAATTTGTGAAGAGCTCTCTAAACAACGGACATCACGGCTCCCTCCTCATTCTCGATTGTCCGATGCACACGCAGTTACATGTTGGCAATTTGAACGTGCCGAGAGCGCGGTTTACCTTTAATTAGTAGATCAGATGAATAAAAGATGCGCGACTTGTTATTATTCATACTTTCGCGGAGAACCACAAAGAGTTTGTCGTATGCAGTAGTCTCCAATCCTTTTGCCTCATTAGCCATAATAGCGCCAATAGTTTTCAAGTGACGCTTCTTTCTGAGGATTATTGTTCGAGTTTCGAGTTCTTTGCTTGTGCGTTCCGTTAAAGAAGCGAGACTCACTTTTGTAAAATGAAACTTAATTTTTCATGAATAGATTAGCGCTAATCCGTGTTGACCGTATTTTACAATCTTACTATTTTACAATGCAAACTATTATTCCAGCTTTCAACGCAGTTGAATGGTTGTATCGTGTTGAATTTTCTGTATTAAGTGAATGTCGTTAAAAAGTTAAGCGTGTATTTAATATCATATACTATTCAAAATATATCATTGAACTGTTTACTCTAAAATGGTGAAGAGCTTTATTTATTTAATAGAAATACGAAACAATTTTTTGATTAATGAAGCTAATTTGTACTATTTCAAAAAGTATATTATAGTTGCATGAAAAATTTGAGATTTTACAAATCCTGTAATATTTGAAAATAATATTTAAAAATTATAAAAATTAAAACTTCAATTTTGCCCAAATGACAGCTTAAAACAGTTATTTTAGTTATTTTTCGGCATTATTCGTTTTGATTAAAAAATAAGCAAAATTAAATATAGAATAGCCACATGCACAGTTAGTTGCATTCGCAGCTGATCCACGATAATTAAATGGATAGAAGTCCTTTTGTTACATAACAAATGTTTAAATTTCTACTGAAATCAGTGTACTTGCTTTGATTAAGCAATTAGTATGTGTAAGTAAGGTATTCATCTTCTTAATCTGACTATTGTATTTATTCTGGTTACTCAAACGAGTATTCATTAAGTATCACTGTTAAAAGTTAAAAGTTTTTTTATTTCCATCTTAAATTGTACAAGTATTGTGTCCAAAAAAATTTTTATTATTTAATATACCGAACCTAAAGGTTACAAGCATTATAATATTTTCGTCAAGTTAGGAAGCGTACTATAAGCGTATGTACAATAAATAATGAAGAATTCCCACATTGATTAATAGCCAATAAACTTTTAATTAATAAAATTAAATTTAATATATAATATGTGAAACCAAGGATCATATTCAGTTCAATGTAATTCGCTTTTAGAAATGGCATCTGTAGCATGAAGAAAGTAAAAAAATTCAATTATTAGAATTAGTATTAGTTTGGTAAAAAGATAAATGTGGCTATAGTTGACATTATGTCACATTTTGCTGACGCGTTGTCTTCTAAGCTTCGTGGAAGACGTGACAGGATGAAATGTAGCAGCTGTCGAAGTCATCCGTTTCTCTTTGTATTGGCTTAGCAGGTTATAGGTGCTTATCCTATAGGTATCATTGGCCATTCATGTACAGACCGAGTCAATCGGTACTTAACTTTAGTGATCGGATGACAGTTACATATTACAGAGATGCGTGCTGATCACAATAACTGTATTGCTTGTATGCGATGTAGGTGACGTATAAGCCTCATATTTCATTAATGCTACATTAATGTTAAGTTTTGACAGTTAGGTTCGTATTGTTGATTAATGAATAGTTTGGACGTATTATAAAAGTTATACTATTTCAATAAAACATAATTTAAAATATAATAATAATTTTTTTTAGTTTAACACCTAATTTATATCAGTTAATACTTCAAAAAAAGTTGGCTTTCTCTGCTTTCGGTAATTTAAAATTATACCAAGAATCAAGATATTATTTTAGGTGTAAATTTCATGATTACTCTCTCACTAATATGAAACTAAAAAAAATTTTATTCAGGAAATCTTTTCCAACATGACTGATAAAACATTTGATCAGCGACTAGTCGTACGTGTGTTATTATTTTAATTATAATATTTTTTGTTTATTATTCAGTTATTTTACCATTAGTTCAGTTATTTAATCATTTTTAACACTAAAGATAATATTTTTTCATTAATTTATAGTATTTTATAATCAAGTAGTAGTATATCAAGAATGATGAAACTGTAGAATCGCGTACCTATATTTTTATTATTTCTTTTAAAATCCTGTATGTTATATCTAATATTAAATTCAAAATTTAATAACAGAACATTTTTGTTATTATATTTTAAGCTCATTGGTTCAAGATAATCTTCTTGCGCTATATAATTATATTAGAATTCGTTTTATGTAATACTAAAGTCACTATATTTATAACTAGTTTGTTGACAAAAACTTTATCATCATTGTAAAACTGGCTAGATGGTAGTTAAGAATCTGTTGCAATTTTCACTAAAATATATAATCATGAATAATGCATACTTGTAAGGCTACAAATTTGAACGAATGTATCCTGTTTATTTCTCATGGCATCTGCCTAGCAGTAATATTATATTTGTATATCTTACAATAAATTAATGAAATAATATTGCAATCATTATAATTGAAGTAATTATATTATAAGTATAATATAAAACGAGTAATATAATATAATTTCATTTGGAAATAGAAAATCGTAGGCTCTAACTGAGATAATAATATTGGATTATTTTTTGAAACATTAGAGAAACAATAATCAGAAACAGATTGCAATTCTTAAATAAAAAGTATTTAATAAACTCTATTTGTTCAAGTTCTTTGCTTTGTTATCCATTCGGAATATTCTTAAGTTGTTTTAAATTTTTAGTATTATTAAGTCAATTTCTAATGTATATGTGCTCACTCTTTAATATATTAATCTAATTGTTTAAATATACTTTCTACATTTCTAATTTTATGTAATACAGTTTCTTTGCTTTTTACAAAAATTTTTTAAATATCGTTTAAAATTTTTAATTTTTACTTCACGATATTATTAATCTAGAATCATCTTTGTTAGAAAAAAAATCATTTATAGATATTGTGTATTTCAGTTCATTTAAATCTAATATATAGATACATTATTTCATGACCCAATGAAGTACAATGCAATGGATCTATGCAAAAATATGCTTGTTCCCTTATTCGTATTATTTCATTATATTAATTTTATATTCATCATAGAAAATATACATTATTTTCGTTATGCATGATTTTTTCAATAAATCATAATTAAAAACTACATATATTTAGTTTTAATAATTTTATAATTGTTTATTAAGAAAAATTCAATGATAATTATAAAAACTTGAAATTTCTACTAAGATTAACGTAGAAAAGTCAATAAACTGTAATGAATATTTCAAGAATATCTTGATAGTGAAGAAAATATATTGAATTGGTTGTCCATAATTGTGTGACTTTAGCGCAATTTTCAAGGAGTGTCATTACGACGTTTGAAAAAAAAGTTTGACTGGAAAAAAAGGAGACAAAGAGAAAGATAAAAATCACTGAACACGAGAAAATTTGAAAATGCGTGATTCGAGCTTTTAATCCAACCTAATGAGACATTGAGGTCAACAACCACAGTTCACTTATCATTGGTATCACAAGCTTGTGCAACTTCCATAAGAGCTACAAAAATTTAGTAAAAATGATGTGACGCTTAGCCTGTAAAATGAACCAGATTACAAAATGTTTTATCGTGATAATACTACGTCGAAAAGACGTATTTCCATTTCATTAGGAAATTGAATTGAATGTTGAAAAAAGAATTCAATATTGTTAAATAAGCATGTGGATCTTTTGGTATGAATCTGAACATTTTAGAAAATTGTTTTAAGCAAACGTTCTATTCTTTTTAAAAATAATCTACAGCATTTTATATATAATTGTATATTAATGTTTTTAATGTTGTACATGTATTCATTACTCTTAGAGATCTTGCAAAAATCTTGAAAAATTTTATAGATAGAATTCGGATCTAAAAACTAACACGAGATATATTTTAAAAGATTTTTTTAATAATTTCTCATCGTTATTAAGCTTTAAATAAGCTTTAATAAGCTCTACAATAAGCTTTAAAATTTATTTCATTGATGACATAATAAATCAAGTATCATATAAGTTGTATCACGTATAGTGTAAAGTATGAATTAAATGAATATTCTCTACTATATTTTTTTAATTCATCGATATGCATGTATGAAATGATAATCTTAAAGAGCAAACATAAGTATTAGAATTATTATAAATACTATAAATTGTCTCATAATGATAATTTTTTGACAGGTATATTATTATTTAACTTTTAAATTTTTTTAAGTAATAAGGTCGTGAATGAGGTAAAGAGAGTGAATACTTTTGATTTTTATTAATTTTGTTTTGTGTACATAAAGGTTGCTATACACTAAATTTTTAAATATTATTTATGTGTTAACATCAGTTTTGGTTATCTAAATTACCTAAATAATAGTAATAGAATTCTTCATTAAGTAATTAAAAGAGGAGAAAAGGAACAAAATAATTATACTAATTAGTAAAAGAATATACTATTTAAAAATATTTTTTAACTAATTTTATGGTAGTAAGGCTACACTTATTCCAAATATAATACGTAATTAACAATAAAATTAGTTCAGTTTCATGAAATTCTATAAGTTATCGAATATTGTATATCCATATATACAATGTTTGTTATCAGTGAGGCAAAAATGATGTTTTAATGATTCAACTTGAGAACTCAATTAAACGAAAAAAATAGACAATAGAAGCCATGATTGAGCTTTTTCCTAAATGCAATTAGATTTAGACTATTTATGTTCATGTCTGAATCACAAGTACCAGTTTATCTCTCTATGGCTTATCAAATTTCATATTATCTTTTTCATTGAACCTTGTACTTACCTTTAACTAAAAGAGAATAGCGTTTATTACTTTAGGAAAAATTCGTCGTTTCATTGTAAAATACGTACGCTTTCCTAATGGTGCGATAGCTCTTTGAATTTAATTGGTTGAAAAGGAAAGAGAGCTTGAAATGCCTTTTATATGTAAGCGCGAACCCAATGTCGAATGGGTTAATTACATTCTTCTGGTTGGTAAGTTTGCCGATTGCATTTTGACCGAGTTATATTGCACGGATATAGAATTTAATAGTCGAGGTTATTGTCTATCAAAAAAGTTTTTAATTATTAGATACTATTGAGTATAATTTTTTAAAGTAATTATATTGAAAATTATATTGACATTCCAAATAATTTATCGATATTTTACTCTAATAGACACTATTATTTTCAATTATTATTTTACGATAATTTAATAGATTTCAATTTGGAAATTTATTTTAACTATATATAAATAAGACTAAAGTATTGTTAAAATTAATTCATTCAATTACACATATTCAATAAATTTATAAATTAATATTTAACACTCGTAAGTTTAATGAACATTAATTAAATTTAACAAATTTAATGAAAAAACAGTAATATTTAATTAAATAACAGTATTTAAATTGATTTAAATTATTTTTATCTTATTTATCAATATAGAAACTATGTATAAAAGGATGATCGTAATAAATAAGTAGCTAAATGATGTTTATTTAAATTTCAAATGTGATACCAGACACTGAATGTAGGGGACTAATCTCTCATTTGAAAATAATATGCTTTCCATAATCTTTAAACGTCAAATTAATTAAAGTTAAATTAAACTTGTTAGTTACGATACAACTTTTATGGTTGCAATTGCTACGATATCATATAAAAACTATGTTAAACGTAGACGCTGTAATATACTAGTATACTAATTTAAAATCATTTTTATTTTAATTTCGTTCGCAACATTTATCGTTCAAAATGATTGATACATTTTCCACTTTTTAGTTAATGTATAATATAAACCGCATTGCGTTTGCGTTTGCCTTATATGGAATCATTTACAATTATATAGAAAAATATGGTAATGCTTAAAACACAAAGAAGGCTTAAATTATAAAAAGCCTGTAGAGCAATTTAATTCTTTTCGCGAAAAATCATCTTTCTAGTAAAGATAATTTTAGAAAATATATTACTGATTAAAGGCAAATACTTTCTAAGAAACTATAATTTAAATGCGCATTTTATTATGCGAATACGATATCATCTTTTGGAAATTAAAGATATGGAATAATTTTGTGATCATTTGTTCACGCGCATGCACCTCCATTTTCCTGATTCACTATAACGTCTGTAAAATCTCGGTGTGTCATACACCACAAGCTTGAAATTTGTCATTCTTTTCCGCATTCTCGACCCCATAAAGTTTCGTGATGAGAACTCAGTCTCTTCCTTTGCATGTATTAAGGCAGCTCCTACGTTGCTTAACTGACGTCATCGGCTTCACTTTTTCTTTCTCTATCGTCTCCTTTTTCCTGCGCGTTTCTAAGTATAATTTAAGCTCGTAGACATAGGTAAGAGAGTCAGAAAAAGAGATGATGGCTTTAAAGGAGACAAAATAAAAAAAGTATCGTAAAAGCGAGAAACATCTCAAGATGTTTTCAAATTTCTACGAGAAACATCTAAAGACTAAAAGGAGATAGATAAGAGAGAGATTTTAGATGAAACTGTATTTTACATACATATATCTACGTGAATATAAAATATATTAACGGTAAGTAAGAATTTAAATAATTTTTTGTTGTTAATGTGATTCATAGAGTATTATCTGGAATCGAAAAAGTTTCCATTCTTTACAAGTGTATTTAAATGATTGTTGTTTTCTCGTCAGACGTAATACTTTATTTATTGATTGTCTTTCTAATGGACAATGAGAAGAATTAGAAAAAATTTTCTTTGAACAAATAAGATACATAAATTTTGTCAACTGAATACACTAACATTAATTTTATTAACAAAAATGCTATGATTATATGAATACTTATTAAGACATTTTATTCTAATACCAATACAATGTGAAGAAATGAGAAAGTAATGTAGTAAATATTCACAAATTTCTTTTACAGATTTAAAATTTATGGATAACATATTTAAACTGTGACACAAGCTTTCAATGAATTAGATGCTCTTTAAAAAATAATAATTCGGCTTATATTTAATTAAGCAACTTAAATTTTATATTATACACAAATTAGAAGAATAAAATATTAACTTTGAAAGGAAATTTTTTCAGGTAATGTATATAACTAAGAAGAAAAGAAAAAATGGAAGAAGATAATAAAGAGGTGGACGTATAAAAATCAGGATCACAAGTTGCAAATGTAGAGTCATATGTTATATCCGAAAGGCTCTTTTCGGGTGAGAATCTGCAAGCTATGCAAAATATGCAGTTACCTTGACATCGCTATTATATGGGACTAATGCGAAGGGGAAGACTTTTACGTTGTCGTCGAGGTATTGCGAGATGTTCTCCTCTAGTTTTCTCGATTTACTCTTAAGTAGTGGTGAGTCCGAGGCAATATGATTAGGTTTAGGTAAGCTTACTCGATTTCATTAAGTCACTAATGAAGAGGGAATCTAGGTACAGCTTGGTTTACTTTTTTCGAATTTTGACATATTGCATAAATAAATTATTTAGTAAAGCTATATTGTAATCATTGAATTTAATATGGATTATGTAGATATTTGACATGGTGCCGTATAATTTCAAGTTAAACGTAACTTAGTAAAATTAAAAGAATCGATACATTCTTTAAATTATTTAGGAAAATATTAAATTATAACAACCAATTATAGCTAAATGGCTAAAATCGGACATTGCTACAACACTCACAGAAAAGGTATAGTATTAAAAAATAAATTACAATTATTTATTGAGCTATTAGTTATAAATAAATCAAGTAAAAAATATAGTTAGTAAATGGCAATACATAATAATTTTTAATATGTTATTACAGTTGTAATAATACATAATAATATAGTAATTTAAAATTGATGTGAACATAGGAATCCGTGTTCTTAAAATACTGCCAATATTAAAAATAGGCAGGGGTTTAATTTGTAACAAATATTTAAGATTGAAATTAACAAATATTTACGATTTGAAACCTATTTAAATCAATAGAATACCCTATTAGATAATAATAATTTCTGCTAGTAATCTAAAACAGCTTATTTATATTAATTTAACTTTGGAAAAGCTTTAAATACTGTAAAATTATCTACAAACGACTATGTCTAAATAATAATTACTACTGTCTTCTATATTAAAAGTTTGTTTATAAGGTAATTAATGCCATTTAATCTGAAATTATTTTATTAGTTTCATCGAACGTAGTAAGCTTAATGGAATTCGTTGCTTCACAAGATTGTTATATTTAATAATAGTTAATAGTTGGAAATATTAAGATGGCTTTTTGGATTTTACAATTTCACATATAGTTCCTACAATTATCACGTTGGTTGAATTAGATAAATTTAAATTCATATCCTCGAACAATTATATATTCAAATCTATAAATTTTCTTTACAATAAAAATATATTATCAAACAATAATTAGAAATAAGTTTTTATATACTATAAAATGATCTAGATCACATAAAATAGTAAGCATTGTGCATCGTATTTTTAATGCTAGGAACGTTGCACAACGAGGAAACTACTTGAGGTGTACCTCACCGACTTTCTTGATATTGTCGTATGTTGTAGCATATCAAAAAATATTAGACGGTTGTTTTTTACGCACTAACTCAGCGATTAACGGGTGAAAAGCTCCTGTGAAGTTTATCCACGAAAATGATTTTTTCTTTAATATCTCAAATACGAATTAAAATTTTGGAGTAAAAGCAACGCTAATTTATTTCTTTTGAACAAACGCTTATATGGAAATTATTTTTACTTCAAAGGGTTGAATTCCCTATTTTTATAACGATAAATATAACTTTTCTCGTTTTTTTTCCAGCAATTTTTTAATTAAACGAATTTCATGAACAGTCATTCTATGATAAACAATACTGAGATGTAAAGTTGATGTGTCTTGGGATTTTCGAAAAAAATATATATTCAAAAGGATAACCAATCCAAACCAGAATTTCCTGACATGTACCTCAATATAAAAGTATATAAGGAAAATATATAAAAAAATATAGGAAATACATTTGTACGTAATTATATGACCATTTGAGGGATAAAAAACGCCCTTGTTGTTCACTCATAGAAAATCATATTTATAATTTAAAAAAGAAAGACGATTTTCGACGGTAAACTTTAAGAGTTCTTTTCATCTCTTAAATCGCCGAATTAGCGCGTAAAAAAATACAAGTCTAATATTTTTTTATAAGCTACAACATATCACAATATCAAGAAAATCTGTGAGGTATACCTTGTGTAGTTTCCTTCTAAATAGTAAACGAATACGGCAAAACATAATTTTTATGCAACCCAAACTCTGAAAGATTATCACCCTATTCATAAACAGGCAATCCTATGCTAGGTAAGTGTATACTATTACTGATTGTCAAAAATATACTAAAGAGAAACGTAATATTGCATGGAAAATCTGAAACACATAAAGTACAAGGTAACTAGAGCCTCGGTTGGAAAAGTTGAAGTAATGAGGCTAAAGCATGCTCGAAACGGATTCTACGAACGGCTCTTATCGAGAGTCGCAGGAAAGACGAATACGTCCCAACCGGCAGATTAGTTTTGTTCGAGGCAATTTGAATTTAGATTAGCTGTCGCAAATTGGTGTAGCTGATCACCAACAGAGGTAGTACAACATAATACAAGGTAATTCAGGTTTGTCAGAGTATCATCTGCTCATTGTGATATATTTCCGCGTATAGCGTGAGAGAATGTGGTTAAATATTTATGACGTTCAATTAGATAGCGCAATCCATATTTTCTGCTAATACTATTACTTTTTCGTTTTAGAAGGTCAAGCCTGTTTTGTAAAGGTCATCTCTTTTATGCTGTTACGGGACATTATTGAACACGCATAAGAAACTTGATTTTGGAACAGGACTAAATAATACATAGACAGAAACGTAAGAATAATTTAAAAATTTTTTCTAAATGAAAAGTTTAGATTTAAAATATGTTCTTTTATTTTTGAAAATTATTCAGTCAATTATTAGATTTTTTCTTGTGCTGTGAGTTAGTTGATAGTACTTTATTACGTCCCCTTATTCATGTATTAGTATACAGTTGAGTTTAAAAAGTTTTTGTGACTTTTACATTATTACTTCTTTTTTTTAAATAATTATTTCAAAACTGTCTATTTTATGTAATGAAACGTAATTTAAAAAGTATAATATAATATCAATCTTCCTATCATTTCATATCTAAATGTATCTATATACTATCATACTTTGATGAAGTAGTTAAATTCTTACGTACTTCATTTTCCAGGAAAACTTTTACATTTATTAAAATGACTTTTTACAAAGATTGGAGTTACACTGAAATTCATTTCATTTTTTAAAGATTTTTCTACGTAATCGAAATCTACGAGAAATTTCATCAATTCAAAGTAAGATTTTAGCTGAATTTCTTCACAACTTTTTTTTATGTAAAAAATGTTCAGATCTTACATTGCACTGTAGAACAATAAGTTAAAGTGTTTTCGTTTTAGTTAGTATTTAATCATCGGTAGTTATAGATTTTAAAAATATGATATTAAAAGAAAAAATATGAATCAACGTATAATATAAAGAACAAAAAAGTACTCTATTAGTGCAAGTTTAATTAAAAAAAATTTAAATAATTACTTCAAATTTATTTTGCCTAAACGATTTAGTTTTTTGTAAAATTAGAGTTAATGTAAAATTATTAGTAAATGTAAAATTAACAGGAATTCTATAATAGCGAGCATAGTATAATAGAAGCAACAGGTTTTGTAACAAAATATATACTTGACATTACTTATATCGTAAGTACGTAAAGAAATAAATAAATTATGATGTTCAATTACAATTTGAATTTTAAATGAATGAAAAAGAAAGCGTAGAAAAATTGAAAAGGAAAGCAGTATGAATTTACAACATAAAAAATAAGAAACCTTAAACTACTAAACGGAAAAAATAAAATTCCTCTTATTATCATACATCTCGTTGATTCAACGAAATAAAGTAAAGTACGAGCGCTCGCGTCTTTGTCTATTTCCTTCGTCTTTCTTTACGTTCCTTTTCTATAGGCAGCGTGGCCAGAATTTATGCGACGAGCGATGCTTCGCGGTGCGGATTCCTTGCGGGGCACTCCCTTTCTTTGGTGTACGAGAAGGAGAAAGAAAGGAAGGGAGAGAAAGAGTAAGTGAGATGAGGCAATACGGAGCGTCGTCCGTAGTAGAGGCAATGCAGGGCCAGACAGAATGAATAGAGTTTGCTCTCGGTACTTTACAAATATGTGACCAGAAAACAAACCAGATTCACCCTCTCTCTTTTTTACTTGTTTTTACTTCCATCTTTTCGTTTTCTCGTATGAAAAAGATGAACCGCGCCCTGATCGAGTTGTTTTTCTTCCATGTGACGCTCAAGCTCAACTGTGACTAAATGTGACTGTATGTGACTGTACTGTTATTATCCTTCGCATTTTTTCTATTTGTTTAAGAAATTTCTTGATATTCATTGCGATTATCTTGTAATATTTATCTTATTTACCTATTGATTTTTGCTTTGTAATGTTTCAAAGGGCCTGAAGTTAGGGAGTTTCTTGTAACCAGTAGAAATACGAATACATAATAGCATGTTCATCTAAATAGATTGAAGTATTTTCTGATAAAATTTTTTTATTTTATACATTATAATTTAATATTTTATATAAAATTATGAGCTATAAAATATAATCAAGATAATCATTAGAGAGAATACAAAAATTCATAATTATGATTATGTGTAATAACATATACCTATGTGATATCGAATTATGATTTATTAACTTAAGCTTCGTCTCAAGATTCCCTTGAGATGAATTTTGAATATGATAATAAAAGAGATGACAATCTCAGGGTCAAAATGATCTGCACCTTTGGATATTTGCTCGTTTACAATTTTACATACAATATATGTAAAATTTTTTTTTAACAATACTTAACTTCTTAGAATATTTAAAAGTGAAAAGATTTATATAATATAAAAAATAATATATGAATAATTTATCTTAAGATATATAAAATTTATACGTAACTAATTATTTTTATAAATTTTTGTTAAAAAATTAATATCTGTGAAACTTAAAAGTCACGAATTCAGTTTACTGTATAGATTTGTCATTTCTTTCAAATGACTTGGAAAATTTTTTTTTTTAAATAATTCAGAATATAATATAAATACACCTGGAAAGTAATTAAACCTAATTCGTTTTTGTAAAAGACTTTTTATTCAACGGTATAAGATAAAACAAATATAATCATATATAATATTTTTAAATACTTCAGCTTTAGTTATGGTCGAAAAGTAAAGGTGAATCATAAAAATGAAAAATAAGTTAACTGTAAAAGTATCATAAATTTTTCCATCCATCACGACTGCAAGAATGAATTCTTAGAAGTCATATTCCGTGGACTCGAGGATCTACTTCCTCAAAGAGTTCTCAAATCTCAAATTATCCTCTTGCAGCATACCAGCTCACCCCCTCGTTTTTCCAACACGTAGTCACCTTGCACGTACATGGAGCCGTCCACCTGTCTGACTGATGACGGATTTCGTGCTCGCGACCTGCGAAATATCCCTCATTTTTCTTGTCTGATTTATCGGTTTCGTCGTACGGTGCCCATTTTTGCAGTTTCCATGCATTGTACGAAGACGGAGAAAGAGCGAAGATAAGATAGAGATTCAGCGCCTTGCTGGGGTAAATTCTTCTGATGGATCGAGAAGTCAAGAGATTCAACGTTGACAGTAAAGTAAAGGTGGACGGAAAAACGTACGAAAGAGTACGGCGAGATAGGCAAACACAATTGTAGCTTCGCGCTGTTTCATTACGTTTTCCTAGGTTTCGCTTTATTTCATTTCCGCTTACGTTGTGGATGAAAGAAGCTCAATTGCGAGTAAGAGAGACTATCATTAAGCGTTTTCATAGAGATATTTGCAAGGAAGCAGATTTTTTTAAGAGATTATCGTTGGCGTAGGGAAAGGACGTATTATTGCATTATTAATAAATATTTACGTTAACAGCTAGACAATGGTTGTATTAATTCAATGTTATTTTTATATACTCTGTATTCATACATATATATATATATATATATATATATATATATAGAAAATAACTAAATAGACCGAATTGATGAATTAGCTAAGAAATTTTCTGAAAAAAATGTAAAAAATATTTACTTTTGACAGAATTCAATCCTCTAGAGGAAGATATATTATATCGAGAGTATTAATTTACAAGTATTATATTTTCAATATTTTTTTCTGTCAATTCTAACATTTCCAATCTATTATACATATTTAAGTTCTGAGTGAAATTGACTATTACTACTAAATATTTGCATTATTATTATAAATGGGAGTGTTAATGGACTATATGTACAAATTTTATTAATTATGATAAAATATATACTTGTTAAATACATTATATTATGTCGATATATTTTATCTGTATGTTACATTAACAAACTATTCGTGAACGGGGAAAATTCTAATATATTTTTAAACGAATATCAAGCATCTAACATAAATAATATATTTATTTATAATATAAAATTTATATTTCAAATAAAAAAGAAGAATCATATATTTATTTTTTATTATCTTTCTATATTTATTTTTGAAAAACTGCTTGATTGTATTCTTTTTTTTGAAATTTGATTCCCTTTTTTAAATTTGTTATTCTGAGATTTCTTCACGGTCTAATTAATGAAATTCATTTGAGCAAATATATATTCAACTATATAATACAAAATGACTTCTTTTATGTATAAATAATCGATTATAATACAATGTTTAAAATTAACACGTTTTTACATTTATTCAAAATAATTATATAAACTCTTCAAACCTAGCGCAAATAATCATCCTATAAATATCCATTTTAATTTAATGAACATTTTCATAAACAATAGTAGTAATAAAAGATTGAAATCAATATTCAGTATTTGCTTTTAATTAAAGATGAACAATTTAATTTTTTGAACGTTTTTTGCGTTATTACTCGGAAACCATTAAGAACGAATGTTTTAATGAAAATCGTACTAAATCATTTAGAAATGATAAAAATGCTGCCACGTTCTCAACAGATTTTTGATAAATATTATGTTATTTTACCACTTCAGATGGACATCTTGATCTATATCCAAGTGTCTATCTGTAAAGGTGACGCATAACGCAAAGAGCGAAAACAATTTATCTTTTACGATAATGGATTAAAGCCGAGGCAAACATAGGGAGTACAATCGAGTGCGTGCATGCATACGAAGGCAACAAGAGAAATTCAATTTGACTTTCGTGTCTTTTTCGCACCTCTTTCGACACGTTTAGAACTTCCGGGCGGCCTGAATAGAGCTATAGGACGAATTCTGTGTCGAAATATGTTTCCTCCCTTTCCGACACCACTTCATCGCGTTGCTAGGACTGGCATTCGCAGCGACTATAAAAGATGGTCGAAAGGGGTCGCAGCAGGAAATTAAAATCGATTAATGATCTGTTCATGTATTTCATGCACTTTCTTGCCTTTTGGCGGAGTTCTCGTTTAAAATTCACTCAAGCTCGTGGGCCTCGTTTCGAAGCTCCAAACGGTTATACAAATATCGGCAAAATTCAATACTTCTGTACTAGAGTAAGTAGGGCAAGGACGGGTTGGTGGAAAATTTAAGGCGTGGAAATTTACGATGTGTTAGTCTCTTGATGGGCGTAAGTAACGAAAAGCGCGAGATGAGAGATTGGAATAGTGGGCCGAAAGTGCGTACACCGTCTTGTGGAAGCGCGACAATTCACGCCTTTTCTTTCCGTCGATCTAATTCAGCAATAAAGCAACGCAGTTGATCGTTAGTCTGTTCGTCAGGTTGTCCATAGATGTGTTTTTCACTGAAGCTGCTGCAGCGAGATAAAAGCGGATAATAATAAAGGCTTTCATAAAAAAACAAAATATATGGTGTACTGTTTTGATTGGATATATTAGTTTCTTACATAATATAAACTACTATTTTTATTAATATTTTACAAGTTTAAATATAGTTACTCTAAATATTTTATCATAGATTAAAGGAAAAATTACATAATAAACTAAACTACATTTTATTACCCTTTATTTGGAGACAGTAATGTTTTAAATATTGGAAATAATATACAGAGAATTATATTTTTAAATCCATTTTTATATATATTCGCTATTTTGTGATCTAGGATATTACATTAAAAAAGAAAAGAATATCTACAACTCAATGTAGTTACTCAATGTAATAACTGAAAAATGATAACCTATATATCACTGTAAAAATGGTTTCAATAATTTAAGGAAGTCAAAATAGATGTTCTTTATAAAATTCGATGCCCTCTTTTCAAACTATGAATTCTGCGTAAAATTTCTGACAGTTTTCTGACACGTTTAAAATATAAGAAAAATAATAAAGAAAAAAATTAACGCATTTTGTATGTATTTCAAGATCCTATCTCGGTTTTATTTTAAAATGAAGAAGATGGGGAAAGAAGATTTAGAATTTCAAATTTTTCGACCTACTAATGTTCTCTTAATAGAAAATTTAGACAATTTCTAGACTGTATAATTAAACATAATAAAAAATAAATCTACAAATCGAAAAATTACTTATAGTTTCTAGTAGTTAAAAATAAAATTGCTTGCCTTTGTACTATTGGTATATGTCTGCCAATAGGCACTTAGTAAATTAGATGAAAGAATTTAAAAATCCATAAGTCATGGGATATATTTTTTTATTATTAAATGTACTAAAATGTAATAAATAATGAAATTATTCACAACAGTGAAGTTTATAAATAAAGAAGTAGGATTTACATAAAGTGCTCAAATCTATATTTTAATTTAACAAATAGAAGACTAATTTCAGAATCTGAAATAATCTGTATAATGAAATCATCTAAAAACTTCCGATTTTAAAAATTAATGCTAAATTTGAAATTCTTATTTATATTATCATGAATAACGCAAACGAAACGTTACGATTGTAAAGTAGTCGTGAGACACGAAAGCCGCAGGAAGCAAAGCCGACAATATCAGTGTTTCCAATTTCAAAAATTCCATCACTGTCGCTGAATCGCACCGCACGAGCACCTCGAAGAGGAGACGCGCGTGCGAAAAAAAACCCAAAATGAAAAGAGCAGAATGGAAACTCGCGTGTTCGATGAAAGAATGCACCTGACATTACGAGGAATTGGAACGCGGTGCAAAGTGGACGGTGGCAGGGGTGGCAACGCGTAACATAAACGAGGTGCCTGAGATAAAATCACAGAATATCGAATTTATGCAGTGCCCACGTATCAAGATGTATTGAGAGAAGGAGATGCGACATTCTCTCAATTTCATCACATTGACTCTGACGCTTACATTTTCGAGCTGATGTGCGCTTGGTCAAATGAGCTACGAATCATACCCGCTTCTTTCTTCTTTCATGTCTTTCAGTATTCGAGTTATCTTAAAATATTTCGCATCTGTATGATGCAAAATATACTTCACGTGTTCTCAAGTATTTTTACGTTTTCTTACGTTTTCATGTGTTTACGACATTCTTCTTTGTATATTCAATGAATTTACTATATTTTTCAGTGTGCTTTTAGTTACCTACGATTTTTTTATTCTTTCCTCGTTCGCTCACTTTCCTTATAATGTAAACAATAAATTAAATATAAGAAAGTTTGAAAATATGTGTATTTATGTTGACGTCTATAATTTTTATGTGACGGATAAACGAATATATTTTGTTCATGTTTGGATGTTAGACAAAATTCATGTGCTCCTGTCTCCTGTAAAAGGAACTTTTATAAATAAATGTAATTGATTTATAAATTAAATTCGCATTTTTATAAAGCCTACTTAATCTTCAACCAAATAGTATTACTTCATTTTTTAACACCAAGAGAAGAAAAAAATTGTTGGTAATATTAGTTAGTACTCCATATGCATGTTTATCACCTGTACGAATAGATGCTCTCATATGTGCTCTATTTTCTAAAAGGACTTAAGTAAAAAACCATTTTAGATAAAAATTCTCTTGATCGATAAAGTATAATATATTTAATCCATTGTAACTGAAATCTATCTAAAATTTTATATAAATTTTATTTATTTATTTTTCTAGTAAATATAGATTAAAATATAATATTAGCAATCATGTACAACTAAAGAATAATGTAAATTATTAATCAGCACTTACATGTGTTGTCCTAGGTATCTTTTAGTTTTAAGTATACATATTTTTATTTTTTATCCTGAGCAATTTCTCGATTTATTAAAGATGTACTTTTATTATTTTTTTTCAGTTTTTCAAATCTCTATAAATTCCTATGTTAACAATTGATTACCTTAGATTACTAGTTTTTTTTTCAGAACCAAATTTCTTTCGTTGTTTCTTATACACTAATTTTTTATTTTCAGATATTAACAGGAACAAATTAATAACATGTTTTGTTTATATAAATTATGCTCATAATGCCATATTTCTACTGTCTTTAAATTAGAAGAATCATCAGTTTTTTAAAGCTATTAAACTAGGATTCTGAAATTTAACATTTGTTCTGGTAAATATAAATCACATTTTTGGTTTATATAACATTTTAAAATACATCTATTTTCAATTTTTATTATTTAAATATCTTAATTCTAACTATAATGATTCTTTATTTTTTGAATAACATATGCAAATTCTATTTATTATTTTATTATTTAGTAAATTTGCTACATAAATCAATTACCTTACACTGATTGATTACATTTGCTTGATAATAGTTGATAAAGTTCATTATAATAGTAATATAATAAAAACAGTTCGTTTTAAAAATCTGTTAAGATTTTTAAAAAGTAAAAACTTATATTAAATATGCCGGAGAAACAGAGTTCGATTTGAAAAGTTTGTTATTAATATTTAGGAACAATGTGAATAACTATTTTCATGATTTTTATTATGATAATTATATCATTATATTATTATAAAGAACTTTAATGCGTATCGTTATTTTTCAATAAATCATAGATCTTATAGGTCTAATTGATTTTTACTTCCTCTTATAAAAAAGAATACTTAATTCTCTAATCTGTACTCTAGTCTTTACTTTCAATGAAACATTAAATAAAAACTTCATAATATTATATTAAGTAGCTTAATCATTAAAAGATGTGTTAAGCATTTTTGTACTTATGTTATTCAAGATGCTTTTATACGATTATTCACGTACACTGATGATACAGACACATGCAAATAAAGTATTCATTTATTTGTATTCATTCACTAAAATGAAGTTCACTAATATAACGTGAAGTTACAATTACAGAAATGAAAATGCTAAAAAAAGTATTTATCAACCAGTCACAAAAAAGATATAACAACGTATTTTTTAATGATATTGTCATTTCAATAATTATAAAAATAAATCAGATTATTATTATAAAACCGGAGAAGTTTATTATATATTGAATTTATCGACCATTTTAACCTAAAATTAAAAGAAAACAGTAATATATTATTCTCAGAATTGTTGGCTATCTAATATTTGAAATTGCTTTAAGTCAGATTTTCATTAGAAATTTTTTAAAAATTATAATACATGTACTGTTAATGCTTTTATGTGTAATGTTTTACTGACTTTAAAATATTCAATTTTCAAACTTCTAAAAGAACGATTTTATTAAAAAAACTTAAAAGAAGGTTTAAAAGTACAAATTCATGGATATAGGCATATATATGTTTATATAAATATTTTTTTATTCATATTTAATATTTGAATTTCTTACAGTTTAATTTGATTCATGATATAATTATTTCAAGTATTCATTATGAAATTAATTTAATCCACTATTCAATAAATTTGATGTATAATTATATATATATATATATAATTGAATCTTTTAGGTAGTATTATTATTCGCTAATTATTATTATAAATATTATTATATATAAATATTATATAAAAATATTATTATTCGCTATATTCACTGTTTTATTTTGTAATTTTTTTATTAACAAAAAAAGTATTTATTTAATATGTGTTAGAAAACACTGAAAAAATATTTAAAAAATTCAAAATATCATAAATATATTTAACTATATAGAATAAGTAAATTTACATATTATCTTAATAATTAGACTGTGCTTCGAATTATCTCAAGAAAATATATAACTAGGATTTTCTAAAATAATACAAACATATTTGGAAATATTTGATTTGCAACAATAGCTTTTACAGATAAATCTAGAGTCAGAAAATTTTAATAGATCTAAGTGAATTATATATCAATTTTTGTGATCTTTTTAATAATAAGTACTTTTAATAATAACACAAAAGTAGATGCAAATATAGTTCCTACGTTTAAGTCTAAGATACAGTTGAACAATTCCACAAATTTCTAAATAAAATATTATAGAAAAATAATTCATAATTACTTCATTTTGAAGATAAATTCTTGTGAAAATTTAAAAAAATTTTTTATTTTGAAAAAATAAATTTACTATTTAATTTGTACATTTGAAAAGAAATGTATTTGTTTTTAAAATCAAATTACAAATTTGATCAATTTTGAATTCTGAGTTTACATTTAAATATAAATTGATTGGATATTACAGAAAATTAAAATTTAATTTTTAATATTACCTTGTGCGTTCACTGAAACACATGTATAAACTATGGTATAGATTACAGTCTCTGTGCTCATAAATAATACTAAAGACAATTGCTTTTTATGAAGGTATATTAATTGGATGTCTTAATACAGGCTATATTATAATTTATTTGAAGACACTACAAAGTTCGTATATTAAAAGGAATTATCGGTAGCTGTCCCGTCATATCCGTCTGTTTCGTCTTATTTCTCTGAAAGGAATAATTACAATTTTTTCTTAGAATTTAGAATTGCCTACATCTTGTTTCAAATAAATAAAAGTTATAATACTACGTGCAAGGTGTCATTAAAAAAATGTATTGACTTACAGAATATTCACAGTAAAAAAGAAAAATAAGTCTTCATAAATCTAACCCAAGTGAGCATCAACTACTTGTTGCTCTAAATGTGACAGTATTGTTTCTGTTAAGCATTTTTTAGGTAAAAAATGTATCATACAACAATTTTAAAATCAATTAATATTAAAAATTCCATATGGTCTTGTATTGAATAACCTAATCTTTGTAATTTAAATCAAAGCAATAGATGACTTCTATTTTGGTGAACAGATAGAGGTCAGTCGTCCAATACAGAGTTTAGTTTTAGAAT
Organism: Wiebesia pumilae; assembly: GCA_018907045.1. Taxonomy (NCBI): domain Eukaryota; kingdom Metazoa; phylum Arthropoda; class Insecta; order Hymenoptera; family Agaonidae; genus Wiebesia; species Wiebesia pumilae. The sequence goes on from JACCHZ010000105.1 coordinate 13,294,434, forward strand.
CTGTGTGTTGTTCAAACACATTGATACAAAATATCATAAAGAGATGATTTTATGCATAACTAAATGGCATTTACATTGAGATGCTTAAATTTCAATCAAATACTTTTAATAGAAATAGCTATTAGAGTGCTTGGCATTAGTGCGTCGAGAACTACAGTAATCAATGTATCTGTTTCTTATAGTGGAAAACGATAAAAGACAAAAAATTTTCTTTTCACAGTATTGCAACCGTCATTGATTTAGTGTCTCATTTAGTATTTAATTTGATACATTATTTTAATCCTATTTGTAGTATGTAATTATTAAACTAATCAATTTTGTTCATTTTTCGAATGCTATGGAAACAATAGTAATAGAAATCGAATTAAACGTTTTATTATAAGATGAACAAAATTTCTATGTAAAAGTATTCTTAACAATATTATTCTTTTTAAAAAATATTTATAAGCTGTAGTTTAAAATGTGTGAGTAAAATATTGCATAAATTGTTTAAAACAAATAATTTATGTACTCTTGGTCATAAAACATTTATGAAGAAAATAAATATTTATTATGGGAAGGCGATTTCTTGAAATGCAGTCGACGGTAATATCATAAAAATAGAAAATATATTTTATTTATAACTTAACTTACTATGAGGCTCACGATGAAAAATAATCTAAACAATAAATTCTTTGTTTTTGTAATAGAACTTCGAATGGAAGACCAAATTACTCACAAGCATAAAACCACATCGGCCAAGTGAAAAATTAGCTTCTCTGTATTATTTACACATATTGATTTACGAATTTACGGGTGGTAACTATTACGTTAGGTGAGAAAATATATTCCAACAGAAATACGCGTCTATATTTATTGACATGAAGGAAAAATTAGAAACAAGTGTTTGTAGTTGAAAAAAAAATTGTAATTTTTATTACTAGAATTACTTCTGAGAATATAATGTCAGTGTGTAATAGACTGAGCAAATAAATTATATTTTCAGAATTAGAAATTGATTAATAATATTTGACTAGTTTATTCTAAATAGAAAGTGAGAAAGAAGGAGAAAGAGAAAAAGAAAAGAAGAGAGGAGATTGGTAAAAAATCGAACTTCCACAAAGACGATAAAAGTAAAATTTAAAAAACACGCAAAATATAATAAATAATCAGAAAGATTATCCTATGTTGTAGGTTTGTAATGCAGATTTAGAAGATTTGTTTCTTATAAGCTAGTATAAGATATTATGTAACTGTTACGAAAATGTACACAAAAGTATATGTAAATAATATCTTATAATATTCAAACACTGAAAACCGTAGTTTTCATTAGGCTCTAATATTTTAGTTTAAATTTATTAAAAATCTGTCAGTAATAGCCAATGATTAACAATTTTTATTTAATAATTATTTTAATTTATATAAATATTCCTTTATTACTATTTGAAAGTTATGTAATAGCAATCTTAATATTAATATAAAATTATATATACATATATATTAGTTTCTTAATTCCAGTTATTAAGCCAAAACAATAAATTAACGGCTTTATAAAAAATGCACTTATGAAATTATATTACCTTGTGTCCGCTTATTATACTTTGACTTATTTGATAAGATCATCATTCCAGCGTAAGTTATTTGTAATTTCGGTCAAAAATATTAGAGAATATTTAAAAATACGATTTCATATTGCAAAACATACTCAATTTATAAAAGCTAATATTAGTAATAACATTATTTTATTAATGTATAAATTTGATTTCTTTTCATCGAAGTAATATAAATTGGTATTTTAATTTTCTCTATTCTGTCTGATAGAGGAGTACAAAAATCTCTCTTAATTTAGTGAAATATGAAAAAACATTTTATGTTCAAATTATATTTAAGATACCTTAAAATTATATTGTTTGCTTCGTAATTAATTTAAATAATATACTGGATTTCTAATCGTAAACGCTTCTGTATTATAAAAAACATAAATAATTACAAAAGAGGCCGTTAATTTAACAAGATTTAAAAACTACGTGTGAAGAGAAATTTATTGAACTAATTAATGTAAAGAATCACTTTCACAAATAATGACTTAATCATTTCTTTTTTCGTCTTGATTTCATTTGAAATATTAAAAAAATTTACATTTGAATTACAGCCTATTCAATTTTTCTCTATTATATTAGTATATTATATAATCATTATTATATTTATTCATAATTTGTATAAATATATAAACAGTTTCTTTTACTGTAACCATATCTGAAATGATACAAAATACGAAAAGAGATTTAGTAAAAAAAAAACAGAAAAAATCGTCCTCTCAGAAAATTAAAAACAAAATACGATAAATTGTAATCTAGTAATAAATGGCTTTTTAAATGACTAAAAATTGTTCTTTATAAATTTATAAATATTATAATCCCTTTAGACATAAAATCGGGGATACTTTTATCCCGTATGTACTCGCTGCCGCTTTATCGGTCGTTTAACACTGACATTTTCCAAATTACACAGAGTTAAGTCCCAGCAGTTCATTAAGATAAGGTCCACTTCGTATTTCGCTGCTTTTTTTATCTTTCGTCCTTTCTCTCTCTCTCTCTCTCTCTCTCTCTTTACCTACACACAAGGACGCACACACATGAGTTTGACCACACATATCTTACAGCAATAAGGTTGGTCCCCTACACTGCTTCCTTTATCGAAGAAAAAAGAGAAAGCACATTCAGATTCTATCACCTCGCGAAACAAAGTCCCGTTATTCTTCCGACGAGTGAACTGTTGGAGAAGGGGCAAACATTTTACGGTTTTACGAATTGTCTTTATTTGAAGACATTGTCCTCATAGTCGCAGTATCACCAGTAGCTTTTATTGCGACGACTGAAATGAGAGAGAAAAGAAAGATCTTAAATGTTATTCTTGGAAATTGAACTACGACAATGGGAAAATGTCAAGTACCCGTTATTGGGTCATGGGTCTCTTTATAGTAGTTACGTTTTTTACGTTTTTGCGATTTTCTTTTCTTTAGCAGTATTAATCCATTGAAATTCAATTTTTACTCGAATCTCAAACTTTATTAGAGATTGGAAAAGGTGTTGACTAACTCTACTAAGTACTTTGAGACTTGAAATAATATAATAATGTGCAATCTGTCTAAAGTTTGCTACGTAATGAAGATAAATCCGATATATTGATTCATATCATTCAATTAGATGCTACAATTATGGGTCAATTTTATAAAAATTGTAAAAATTGTGTCACTTTTATCGACTTGAAATATTTTAAATTCAGCTCGAATTGTATTTATTAAAAATTTAATTTTATTAGTTTAAGTATCTTTACATGATTTCTTTAATGTATCTTCGAAATCGTATTCATAAAAGGTAAAGAAAATTACAAGTTTATCAAATAAATTGTGTTGTTATACTTTATTTTTATTATTAACATGTTATTTCCTAATATTTTTACATAATTATATTATTTTTAAAATATTTTTGTAGCTTTGCTAATAAGAAAAACGTGAAACGAATTATATGTGAAAAAGTATGATAGAATGCAGTACTTGAAAAATTGAGCTTATGAATCTCAATTTATGTGGGATTTTGTGGTCTTCCGATATCAAGTTTCCTTGCGAACCGGAGATTACGTTTATCATGAAAAAAGAAACGACATGTCGACGTCGGCTACTCGTTTGACCACTACCGGAAATTCAAAAGTTAAGTAAATGCCCTACTACTGACAATTTTCAATTCAATAAACGAATATTATAAAAAAAGTTTCTTATAATAATAAAATAATTTCTTTATTTAGCTGGAAATTTTGCATTACTAGTTTTTCAAATAGTATGGATTATTAATTGTCGGTTATTGTTCATAATTATTATTTTAAATTTTTAGAGAAATGGCAGCAGATCTTTTTCTAATATTGCTCAGATATTAAATACAGTTAAGTAAAGCACATATTTGTTAAATTTTGTAAATAAAATTCAAAATAAGTATCGAATTTATTTCTCTTATTTGATGTAAAATACCTATGTATTAAGCAAAATATAAATAATTACTCTCAATTTATGGAGTTTTTTGTAGGATGGAAAACATTTGTTATGAAATAAAAGAGTTCTCCAATTTGTTAATTATTCTTCGAACTATACTGATATTATGACTTTTTTAACTTTTACAAAATCAGGATTTATGTTTTCAGTATATCTAAATAAAAATCTAAATACGAAGTATATGAATGTTGCTACTTCTTAAATATCTTAAACATAATTCAAAAATAAAATACACTTGGAAAATTAACAAATAATTTTAATGCTAAATATACGAATCGAATAATGACACTAATATAAGAGTTGGCTCGGCGACCCTTAACCTTGATACTGATCGTGGTACTCTTATACTAGGAAAATCAAACGACTCAATCACAAGATCGTTGCACCAGAAACTATTTTACATTTTGCAGGGTTTGAGGGGTCGAATGGAAGAAGTAAAAATTCGTTTTATTGGTTCGCACAATTTCTTTCTTTCTGAGGCCTGGAGTAACAATCTCGGGGACATCGGTTTGTAAAAAAAAGCAAACACGAAAAATGGGAAAATTGATGCTTGCTCATTTGAATACTTAAATTGAACGAGACGCGGTGGTGAAACTGTATATGCTCTAGATGGAGGATTCCATAATCGCATTTTTCACGAAATTTATGTACGTGATCTTAGGGTGCGACATGATAGAAGCAAACGAGAGGATAGGAGAATACAGTCGTTCTTTTTAAAAAAAAGGTATGGAATGAGAAGATGTTCATAAGGAGTAACTGTTGGAGCGCTTAACTGATAAGATTAACGGGGATAAATCAGGAAGGAAAAAGAGATCTCTCCTATTGTAGGCTTTTTCTGGAACAAGAAATATACTTTTCGACTTTCTTTAAGAAGCAAATTTATAAGTCCCCGGCGGGTTAAAAGTAATTACATCAGGTATCTTTTTAAATTGCTAAAGCAATTCACGGAGATAATATTATAGAAGCTTTCAGCCAATAATAACGAAATAATGTATAAGAAGGTAAAGATATATTTCTAGTGAATGAAAACATATTTTATCGTGAATAGTTTTTTAGAATATTTCATAACTCACATCCTTTTATTCACCATATAAAATGTCGAAAAGTAGTTAACTTAAACAGAAAAGAATTTTTTTATTTTTACACACTTCATAACTTGGTTTACTTAGATGTACTTCATTTTTTTATATTTCATTTAGATGTACCTCTGAGAAAAATCTTGGTTATAATATTCCGATTGTTAGAAATTTCATAAATATGATTGGCACTTTATTGTAAGGAAAATAAATAATATTATATAATATATGGATATTAAGAAGTTGACAGTAAGAATCATTTTCTTTAATGTACTGAAAATATTTTTATTACATTGTTGATCACCTATTTATTTTCGTTATTCTACGGTAATATTTAAAATGCATAATTAGCAAAAATCTTAATAAGTGCTTTTTACTTATAAAATTAGTAAAAAAACTATAGAATATAAGTGCTTTTCCATTTATATGTTGTTATGGTTTGAAACTATCAACAACTACGAAATTCTTGTCTTTACAAGAATTTGTAAATACTGTAAATACCACAAAGAATTGTTTTTACCAAACAAGTATATGTTTGGTAAATACCAAATAGTTAAATAAATTCACCGAACAAGACTAATGACTCATCGCATCAAAATGTAAGTATTGAAATCGAAATCGCTTGGATGTTAAATTAGTTGAGGCCTAACAACGTTTGACTGTTTGCTTTGGCTTTTGCGCAAGTGAAGCGAAACCTGTCTCAAAGCGGTCTATATCTTATCACAGCGACAACTAAAGTTACTCTAGTCTCGAGGACCAGAACAACGTGGCTTGTCTAATTACGAAGCGACCCGCTTTTTTAGCGCTTTTTGCCGGGTTTTTTCCATTCTTTTTGCCTTGTGTACGACGATAGGAAACGCAAAAAGAAAAGAGGTAACTCTTGGCGCGATAGGAGTCTGAGAGTTATTGCTCCCGAAATTGACGGATCGCCGTCATTTGTCCAACAACGTCTTTTTTTACTCTATTTCACAGACTTTGCTGCGAGTGCGCGACAATGGAAAGTGAGCCAAAATGGCAGGCACTCTTTAACACCAATTGCACGCTCGATTTGCTTTGACAATGGCGTTGCGATACTCCTTCAGATTCGACACCACATACGAAGAATAGATGGTGGGGATATTTGGCTAGAAGAACTGATGGTGGGGATATTTGGCTAGAAGAACTGATGGTGGGGATATTTGGCTAGAAGAACTGATGGTGGGGATATTTGGCTAGAAGAACTGATGGTGGGGATATTTGGCTAGAAGAACTGATGGTGGGGATATTTGGCTAGAAGAACTGATGGTGGGGATATTTGGCTAGAAGAACTGATGGTGGGGATATTTGGCTAGAAGAACTGATGGTGGGGATATTTCGCTAGAAGAACTGATGGTGGGGATATTTCGCTAGAAGAACTGATGGTGGGGATATTTCGTATTGTTTATGAGGTGTCCAAGAAGAACACAGATAATTTATGCATACTCTAGTATTCGTTTGAGTACAAAGCTCTAGGGAATTCGTGAAATAAACATAGAAACTATGTACGTTTTACTCTTCATGACGCAAACAATTTTACATGTCATGATTTTGGCTGACTTCTTTATATAAAGAATGCTTACGACATACGTCTTTATTATGCATATTCAAGAGCGATTACTATTCCTTTATTTTTATATAAGTAGTACCAATATTTTAAAATATTATTCAAGGCTACGCCTAGAATTTAATGTTATGCATATAAATTCACGTGCATGGAAAAAATATTTTATGGATAATACATTTTCGTTTGTTAGTGTGTTTTAAAATTTTTAATTAAAAGTTATTTTATATAAATGTTATAATATTTAAAAATATTATAATAAATTTAAAAAGATTTTTGAAGGTGTTCTATAATAATTGGAGTAATGTTCATTCCATTGAGCAAATTATAGTTTACTTTTACTTCGTTGCTTGTTACATTGAAAAAATATACTCCGCTATATTATTAAGATGGAATATTTTGAATATATTCTGTAAAAGGAAATCTAGTAATTGCAAAATATCAATTATAGAACATAAGCGATTAAATAATATGATAACATTTACTTTCTTTAAAAATACTTTTATATAGAATAGTCCTTTACATTTTACACAAATTTCTTTACTTTACGTTATTAAGCTTCTCTAATACATTTATACATCAGAAATATACTATTTAAATCACGTCTGAATTTATATTTTGTCATTCAGCTACTTTAATGTGTTAGCATCAAAGAACCGTTGAAAAAGAATATAAAATTAAAATGTGTGCTTTCTTTCAGAAATAAATAATACAAAATTTATGATAAATAAAAAAATTTAGATAATATTTTTTAAAAGAACCCAAAGTTTTTTTGAATGTATTAAATGAACAAGTATGAATTCCACTACATTGTCAACAATATTAATAATTAATTGGACAATTTTCTTGAAGTACTTTGAATCAATGTAAACTTCTAACTGTTTTGTAAAATTGAAAAGTATTCTATGAAATATTGTAAAATTATCAAATATCAATATTTGATATATGTACTTATTAAAGTTAATGATATATTGAATTTAATTCATTCATTTGTTTACTATAATGAATATAAATATGATACGATATTATGAATATAAGAGTAATAATGACTGATTCAGAATACGTATGCATTATAAGCCTAAAAAGTATATTTTTCAATCTTAAAGAAATCACGATTTGTGCGGTTACTTATCAAACTATTGCGGAGAAGAGAAAGAAAAAAAAGAAAGAGTGAAAACAGATTTAAGGTATATAAAATATATAAAATCTAATATTGTCTCCCAGAGGAAAATCGCTAACGAAACACGGGCATCTGAATAGTCACCCGATAAATCGTTCTACTACTGTTGAGCTTAATCCAAAACATTTTACCAGCATTTGGCTCGCGCGTTCGTGCTTTGCGGAAATCGCTGCTGGCATCATCTCCGTCTGTTGTTACCTCTGCTGAAAAATAAAGAAATTCTCTGTCTCCGCCTGGAATCAGAAAATGCTTCCTGCCTTTCTGTCTTCTCAGCTGTTGGCGTGCGAATCTAGATAAAGTATAAGGCACTTACTGCCTTATCTCGGATTTCGTTTGGACTTCGCGGCAGTATTGAGTGGAGGTTCTCAATGGGTTAAGAAAAAAGAGAGAGAGAGAGAGATATTTACCAGCTATCTCTTTCTTCCTTTTTCGCCATAGTAACCTTTTTCGAGATTGTTAGACCGCAAGCTCGGCAACCCCATGCATTTCTGATGAATGCTCGCCAAAACGTTTTCCCGCCATCTTGCTAAGGATCTTTCAATCTCCCTATCTCTCTCTCTCTCTCTCTCTCTCTCTCTTTATATCGACGATAGCAATCGCAATTTAATGAAAACGCTACGTAACCTACCATCTGCCTTTCCTCCGTCTCCACCCATTTGTCGATCGACTCTTTTTACATTCCTCTTCCGCTTCGTTTTCCACATAACTTTCTCCCTTTTTAGCTTTTTATTTCATCTTACTTTCTCTCTCTCTCTCTCTCTCTCTCTCTATTTTTTCTCATATCTTCTGCGTTCTTTCTCTTCTTTGAAACAATTGGAATCTTAAAGGTCTGCCAGTGGTAGATTCAATCGAATGATTGGAAATTGCTTTGTTTTTTTCCTGATTTTATCATGCCACTGTTGTGTATCGGCGTTGAATTGCTGAAATCTCTGGATTTCTTGGATTTTAACGATTAACAATAGCATCGTCAGATAGAGATATAAAACTTTAAAGATACTCCGTCATTGCGCACGATAAATGCAAACAAGTACTTTTTAAAACTATTTTTCGAAGTTTTTCGATTGCTTTATCTTGAAAAAAATTTAACATCTATATAAAATGCAATATTTGTAAAGGCTGGTTATGAATTTCCTGCCTCAATTAAACATATTTAATATTGGAATTATGACATGAGAGATTTATAGATATTTTAATAATTGCATTAATAAATGTATAAATATTATTTTAAAGTTAATTTATTTGAAGAAATAAAATTATTATTTGGAATATAAAAGCACTTGAAAATAATTTAAAACTTGAATTTAAAAGATGATTTGCGTACCTACAAATGCAAAAAAAGAAAATTTTGGAAGGAAATGATAAAATGAATTGTGATTTTATATTGTTAATCATTAAAAATATACTATTATGTTAAATATAATTATGTGAAACATTAGAGTATTAAAGTCAATTTTGTAAACTTTAATATTTATGTAAATAAATAATTCTCCAAAGAGCTGTATATTTCCAGTAATCGCTCTATATATATTAAAAAGCCTTAATAATATAATGAATTAACCAAATTATTAGAATACTTAAAGTACTTAAAATGTACTTAAAATATAAAAAATAAAATATGCTTTGAATAAAAGTAAAATATAACGATACAAAATAATTTATACGTACTATACATCATTAATAAAAGAATAAAATTATAATTCTAAATTATTTAATTGGATTTTTAAAAATGTTATTACATTCATATAAGATATGCTTTTAATAGTTTCACCTTAATTTAAAAATATATACGTAAATAGTAAAGTGTAAATAGTAAGTAGTTATGAATTAAAATTTTCTGTTGGATTAAGTTCAAATATTGTTCTATTATATTTTTATAGAATCTAAGTATCAATACAATTGATACAGACATTTTCTTTCGTATTTTAATAATTTTTAAACTTGAAAATTTTTTCACTTGAAGAGTATTTCTTAAGATATATTTAAAAATATCAGAGTTCGATTAAATTCAGATTATAAATATAAATACATCATTTACATATAAATATTTGCAAAGCTGTCTAATGAAAATATTCATTGTATAATTTATAATTATTTTATCAATCATTTTTTATATCTCATACTAGATAATTTTTTTAACGGGATCTTTACTTATAAATATGTATGTAGGCGTGTGTTTATTTTCTCTTAAATATTCTTAAATATTTTCTCTATAAATATTTTTTCTTCACGAATTAAAGGTTAATTAAATTGTTTATAATATAATAAGCGTATCTGTGCACATTAAATTATTAATGTTTATTATTTATATTATTATTTAAATTATTATTATTATTTATTTTAGGTCGAAGTTCACATCTGTTCTAAAGAAGTAATAATATCTATAGTTCATACGTGTGACATAGTTGTTTCGTATTAATAGAAATAAATATTCATTAAATTGATACATCTTCGACTATAATGATGTATTACAAAACAACATATTGTTATATTGATGTGTATATATTAAAATAATTTCTTCTTACAATCTTCTACAATATTTAATTTCTCAATTAATAAATTGTATTTATTAAAAAATTTAAGTTAATATTGTTTTAAAAAATATGCATTCATTTATTAAATTGATCAAAACCTTAATAATAAGTGAGATCATTTTTTTATTAAAAATTCGTTTTTATATTAATTAGATACTTATCTAAAAGTATGAATATTTGAATTACTAGATTAATATTAATATACAGAAATAAAAACTTAAGCAAATATAAGAATTACGCTAGACAAAATCAAAATTCGGTACTTATGAATAACTTTATAATTTACTTAGCTATAATTCTTACATGATAATAATTAACTAATCATATTAATATCATAATCAAATAAAAACTAATAAAATAAATATCTTTCTACGACAAGAAATTGCAGATTTGCAATTATTAATTAAGAAATTTCCTAAGTTGATCCAAGCTTTTCATCCCTGCAATTATATCCTAACTAGAAAAGTTGTGTATATAAATTTATAAATTTTCCATTAAAAATGCCTTCGTTTTACCGTCACTTCTTAATAATGTAAACTGACACAACTTGTACGCTCGTGATTTTCTATGCATATGTTCAAGCACAGCTAATGCATCCTTAAATAAGAGAGTCGTTCCGTCGTTGTCGTCGACGTATCATTAAGAACTCTCTTCTCCCATAAATAAAATGAATCAGAAGAAGAGAGAAAGCGCAGCAAAGTGGCTGTAACCAGTTAAAAAAGGACACTGTGAAGTGATGGCGTATGATGAGACGAGAAAGGAAAAGCGAAGGAACGAAGGAAGGAACGAAGCTTTTTTGCTATCTTCTTTGCACTCATAGATTCGTTGCATAGGAAATTGCTGACGCTAGCCAACTCTGCTTCTGCTGCTTGAGAGATTCATTCTGAGCAAGATTTATTATTTACATGGGAATAATGCCGAAATTTTGAAATTATAGCACATTAATACACCGATTGGATTATCTGTTGAAGTAATTTTAAATATTCAACTGAAAAGCCATTTACATAATCAGAAGCTTAATTCTCTTACAGCTTTTTATTCGTAATTTAGCTGTTCTCGAGTTTTTACGATCCACGGTAATGCAGTGAGACCTCGTAAGGGTAAAGAATTACAACCGACGTTGTACTCATAACGAGTTGATAACGAATAGTGCGGTAAAGTAATATAGGAAAAAATGTAGAGATTTTTTTTTGATATCTTTAGAACTAATAAATGCTGGACTTTAAACTAAGGGATTTGCTTTTCGATAGTGAAATTATAAAAATTATCGAATTAATATTCGGATAATAGTCGGATTCAATAAATGAATCTTTTTCTCAATTTTTTTCAATATCTGTATATCTATCTTTTACCTCATTTGATTATTGTTTTCTGTTTATTTATTAAATATATTGCTCAAAGCAATTTACACAATCAATGAATTTTGTGAATACTATCGATTCATTATTTAATTGGAAATATAATATAAAATATTTTCATTTTAGAAAACATTTGTTTTTTACGCATAAATATATTTTGGTCTTCCATACTTCGTGATTTTGCATATTTTTAGTATAAAGTTTAACAATTAAATTAAATTTGAAATTTTTTATTCACTTAATACATATTTGTTGATTGAGATAAATATTTGTTCCATACTTTTAAAAACATTCTATAATTTGTAATTGAATTATCATTGATATTTATAGCGATTTAATTAATAACTATCTTCATATGATCATAATTTTATTTTATATTATAAGATATATTCAAAGTACCAGTATTAATATATTCAAATATCAGGACTTCGAGTAAAATATAATGTATTTTAACATTTGTGATTAATGCTAATATAAAAATAAAATTGACTTCTATTTTAGAGGCTTATAATAAAACGCATCAAAATTAATTTAATTACAGGCATGGATACTCAATTATGTATTTTACTTGTATTAAAACATAGCTTTAATTTGAATAAGTATTATAGCGAGTCTTCATAACGATAGTGTATTAAAATAATGATAAGTTGTTAAATCAATAAAAATGTTTTATAAATTTAGTAGTGAATTTTTAAAAATGAACTTTATATAAATCTTAATATACTAAATAGTTTATTGTAATTTAATAATAAAATATAACAAGGTTTAAACGAATAATCCGAAGCATTTGTCTAAGTATCGATCCGACCGTAGCAGATTATACGCATTCCATACGTATCACGTGATTCATCTGCATCTCAAGATGCCATTAAAGAAGTCAAATACGTGCGATCGTTAATATATATTCGAGCTATTAAGAAAATTATCGACAGGCGAGTTAAAATAATCACCAAATTACGTATGTCACCTATAGAAAGGAAACACAACGAATACCTAAGATAAGAAAAACGTATATATTAAGAAAAAAGAAAGTAAAAAAATGAATATCCAAATGCGGATGTTCCACCCTAATTGTGTTGCCGTAACATCGCATATTCCCTTTATAGATTCTTTGAATTCCCGTCTTGTCAACAACCATCATAACCAACTTCACCACGGAGTAATTAAAATTTGCGTCTGATGCATTCATCGCTAAATGAAGATCCTCGTTTGCGCTCAATCTATCTCCTACCTTCCCTCCTAACGCTGAATTATTCGCTATAAAATATCTTTCTTGGGTTACAAACGCGAATGCACGTTACACATTTTTACATTTGCTTGTTCGCCAATTATTCAAGCATACTTAAGGTGTGTATCAATGAGAGAGTTTTGAAGCTCCACGAAGAAGAGCGAACGACTTATTAATTCAAAATTTAAATTAGTGATGGCAAGTCGAAGATATGAGAGCGAGTGCATTCAAAGGAAAGTTAGGAAATAAAGGGAGAGGTAGGAAAAAGTGAAAAAGAATGACTATGTAGGTACTTTTGAGATCTTAAAATTATGTGGATAACAAGGTAATTAATGAGTAAGAGAGCTAAAAGAGGAGTAAAATCTGATTGATGAGACTGAGAGAAAGAGAGATTTTTATATCATTAATTTGATTAACAATATCTAGTTATCATCATAGTATTTGGAAATTGTGCTTGTTGAGATTACAATTAAGTGAGGCTACTTGTCGAAAGCTTCATTTCAGAAATTTCATAATTATTATAGCTTCATTATATTTCTTAGTATTCACTGAATTCTATGTATTACTGGCTTTAATTACATAGTCTCTTTCTTCTTGATCTCTCTCTCTCTCTCACCCTCTTTCTCTCACCTTCTCTCTCTCGCTCTCTCTCACTCTCTCTCTCGCTCTCTCTCTCACTCTCTCTCTCGCTCTCTCTCACTCTCCCTCTCTTTTTCTCAATATGGAAAATTATAATCTTCTGTGATACTAATATTATTTGTTTATTTAATTATAATGAGAGAATTTACTTATTAAAAGTAAAACGAGATTTGTTAAAAAACCGATTACTAACGATTTCAATTGATTTTAATTGATAATAAATATGTATTCAATTTTAAAAATGTACTTATTGAAAATTTCAATTTTTACAAGTATCATTAGATCATAAAGTGAGTGTGTTTAATAAAATCAGAATTACATTGACAAAAAATCTTTAATTCAAAATTTAAATATAAATAATATTTCCAAATTCTTCTAAATATTACGATATCTTTTTATTACTTTTCAATTTTAATAGTTCTTTGTAAAATTAATAACGCTTGATAACACTTCTATTAGAATTGTTTAAATACTAAATCTACATTCTTTTTTAAAACAAACATTTAATCTTAGAAAATCACATTCAAGTGAAATAGGTAAAACAATCAAATTAAAAATATTTATATTAATAGTATACAAAAAGGCGGAAAAATTAAAATCTGATTCTAAGAGTATTAATGAAGTGAATGACATATCTTATAAGGTATTATTATAATGAAAAAATAAAATGAAATCAACAGTTTTCCAAGTATAAAGTTTTTTTCATTTTTTATTGAATTATGTATTGTAATCTGTCGATTAATGCAGTATCATCTAATGAATTTTCAAAAAAAATATCAAGATTTTCAATATAGAAAGATTAAATTTATTAAAAATTCCTTACTTAAAAAATATAATTTGCATATTAGCAGTATTAATAGATTGAAATAATATAAATAGAACATTTGAACTTATAATTTCGATATATATTGCAAAGATGGCATTTAATAATATTGGTTAATGAAATATTTTACAATTTTATGTAATAGATTTGTACATACGTTTCTTTAATTTGTTGACGTATTAATTAACTAAGGTAAAATAAATATATTAAATATTTCAAAGTTATAAATACGTCACATGTAACATTTTAAGTTTTCATCGTAGAGTTTACTCGATATCTCAGTATCCGCGCATCGACCCCAAAAGAATGCTAATTTTACTGTCACTGTTAGTCGTGAACACTTCTGTTTCATCTCGTTCCTCTAGTTCTTAAAGGTTTTACCATTATCGCTTACTACACATTTCTCTGCTTTAATCCGTATAAAAAATGACAGGGAAGATATTGGTAGAGAAGTATCAATGGAATGCGAGTTTTGGCAGTTTTTCTATGAAGCGAGAAGAAGTAGAGAAGTGAAAAAAGAAAAGGGTTCGAAATAAAGACGATGGCAGTGTCCCAAAGAGAATTTCCTAGTAGTCCTTGGCTCTGGTAGCTCTGCCTGCTCCTGCCAAGTGGAGTAGTCACTTTAATCTGCCTTAAAAGTCACGGCTGATTCAGTCGGCTAGCGCACTACTCCGCACTATCTGACTGAGTCTGAAAGAAAGGATTTAAAGTGACTCCCTAAGATGCTACACCAGTTGCATCGAATATCAGCTTTTTCGTCTTTTTCTAAATATTCAACTCGGCTTTCTTCCCGTTGAGACACGTACATGTATACTGTGTACATTTTGCTTAGCACATTTCACACGGAGTGAAGGAAATGTTGAATTTACATAAATGTGGATGTATTTGCATGGCATGCAACTTTTCCCTAGGAAATTTCCATTGATTGTGACCCTAGAAATAAAACCGAACTTATTCTGTACGTTTAATCCAATTTACGGCGGAAACAATACTTTGATGTACTAACTCATTCATTTTTGTTTAAAACTCTCCCTAATAAATCAAATTTTCAACCAACAAAAATATAATTGACATATTTTGATATTTAATGATACTTAAGCACAAATACAAACTTTACTCAACTACTTTATCTGTTAAAGATCACTTAACTAATTGACAAAATCCAATTTAAAATGTGAAAAATGATTTTCAAGAAAATATAATAAAATTAATCTGATCATTTCAAAATGACTTGAGATTTCTGTATGTGAGTATAATGTACATAATATTATCAAACATTGACAAATATTAATTTAATATCTATTAATCAAGTGAATGCTCATTTACAAAAACATAATTTAACTATTTTAGTACCTATAAATAACCAGAATATAAAAATATTCTGTAAAAATACTAAAATACTAATTCATTCGCATTGACTAAATAAATTCATAAGCTTTTAGAGCAGGATCTTTAATAATATAATTTAACTTTGATATTACAAAGATTACTTTGAGACTATGATAAATATTATATTTAAGTAATATACCTATAATTATATTTTAAATTCTTTTTCAATTATGTTTTTTATGAATATTATATTTAAATCTTAATTTAGTACCTTCAACAGATATATTTAGAAATTAATTGTACAAATTTTTCATAATGACATATATACATATATAAAGTGGGAGTAATATTTTTTGAATTTAGCAGATCGACATCTATTATGTACTCCTTGTTATCCGATGTTTATTTATAAATTTTCAAAATGGATCGACAATAATGGTATAGTATAGCTCATTACCAAAATAATGCTGTTATAAAAGTTTCATATATTCTTGAGCTGTAATATTTTTTAATAAATCGACATATATTAAATTAATATATTACTTAGCCCTACTTATAATCAACTCTTAATATGTCTAGGGATATGTAAAATAAAGTGACTAGATTTTTCAAAAAAATTATATTCTATACTCTGATATAATCTCTTTTCAGATCTTTATATTTACGAAAAAGACGTGATATGGTTATTAAAGATGCATTTAAGTTTTATAATTCATTCGGAGTTTCTATTATACTACTCTAAGTTACACTAGAATACCTAGAAACTTTAGCCAACATAATCTTATACATATACTCTATTAATCAATTCGAAATAGATACAGATCATTCTTGCGGGAATGTTTCTCATTGCCTAGTATTCATATCATTATAATTCATTAAAACATTTTTAAAAAATTTTTTAAATTTGTATGCTTTCAATTTTTTATGCTTAATTAAAATATCAGCAAATTTTTATATAGTCCTTTTTATTAATATCCTTTATATATAAATCAGAATATTTAATATAAGTTGTACTTTAATTTTTTTATTGTCGCTAAATCAGTCTATCCTCGTATAAGTTTAAATGCAAAATATTTTAGTTAATCAAATAAAATTAGTAAAATATTTATTCAGCTGAGTTATACTTATTATGTTATTTGCCTATTTAAGAATAAAGTTGGATAATTAAACAAAATTATCGTTCGCACAAAGTAATGTTTGATCAGTCGAAATGATTTTACTAACAGAATAATTAATTTATCTAATTGAAAATGGTATATACTTCCATAAAGTACATTAAAGATTGATATTGGTTTTAAAATTGTACAACAGACGTCATCTCTTAATTTTGTACAGATTTATCGGATAGGTCTCGTAAAATAATCCATATTAATTAGAGTCAGAATAGTATTTTAGTTAAATAGTATATTAGTTCAGTAGATAATTACATTAATGTAAAGCAAATTTCAGTAATCCATAAGAATAGTTTGAATTTCTAACTACTCACCTAAATCATTGATTAATGCATCAATGATTTAGTATTGATTAATGCAGCAATGATTTAGTATTGATCAATGCATCAATGATTTAGTATTGATCAATACATTAATTTTTTATCAATTTCTATTTAACATAAGTCATTTGATTCAAAATAATTTAATTGTATTTATGAAACATATTTTAAATTCTTATTGAATATCTAAATTTAATCAAATCCGTTAGGGTGATTTTGATAGAAGTATGTTACTTACAATTAAATTATCTAATATATGTTGTTTTAATTTTTCTTAAATTCTCCGAAATCAGTCTTTTAATAATTATAGAAAACTTTCACACATTATTTTATGTAACATTATTCTATATTTTTTATGTCGTGTACTCCATCTGCGCATTTGTAGAAATATTTAGTTGAGAGAGATTGGCATCATAATCTTATCGATTCCTAAAAATATTTGTTTTCTTAAACTTTTATTTTATTTAATATGTTCTTCTCAGTTATAAATACGTTTATGTCAATATATAATACGAACAAAAATTAAAAGAAAATTATTTTCGAATGTCTTTCATTCTGAATATTGAATTCTGACACTATTTCCTGATGCAAGAAACATTCATGCACCAGATGTAAGATATTTGAAAAGCTTATAATTCTGCAAGAATCATGGAATCATACATATTTACATTTCATTTTCTTAACAGACATTTTTTGATATATTTTTAAAATAGTTAGACTTTAATTGCTTACAGTATCCATAGTAAAACTGCCAATTAATAGTATCAACATTTTTATAGTGAATGGAAAACAAGCTTGTCAAAATGTTTTGTAATAAAAGGTAGTAAAAATATATTAATTTATGTATTATCAATGAATAAGACTGAATTTGATTACAGTGCTTTTTGTAAATCGATGTATTTAATGTATAATGTAATCAATTGCTAACATTTTTCATATGAAACGAGTTCTATTCTTCTGAGTCTAACAAGAACCTTCATCGACGTTTTACGAGCAATAAGTTTTGTTACACCATTATTGGAGGTACGATATATATTAGTATATATTTTTAGAATTACAATAATGATAATAATAATAAGTTATATTATAATAGGTAGAAATTTTCAATATATGTTAACATTATCTTATTGGTATATAAAATGTTCTGTAGGATTATTTTCCACATACTTATGTATTTAGAATATAGTCTATGCTATATAGTTCATCTGTTTCATTTAATTACATTGCGTATATTTTTCGATATTTACTCAAATCAATAATTATTTGATTATGCTGAATATATACATATTCATTTTTGTATATAAACATACTCAATTGGCTTAAATATGTTTGTCTAATCTCTTATGATTTTCTGGAAATCCTAATTACATTTATTTCTTATTATATTACATTTGTGGAGGAATTTATTGTAATCTAGCAATTTCGATTGCTAACCATTATCTTAGATATATGAAATAGTTAAGTTTTTTCTCTTTTTTATATTATGTCTTTAAATTGAATATAAATACAAAATATCTCGTAAGTATTATTGATATTTAAATTACAGTATGCATAATCTAATCGTCTAATATTCATTATTTAGGTATTCTCCTCCCCTTACATTCATAGAATATTTATCTTACTTTTTAAAGGTATTTTGTTACATTATTCAGTGATTACATCTTTTAGAATTATTGAAATTTATCAAGTAGTTATGTCATCCGGTTTTATATGGAACGCACACTTTAGGCAAGCGTATTCGATCAGTGCACTACATCTGTATATTATCTATCATAATTGTACTCGAATACTAGAGATGAGCTACATTAATTAGTAATCAACGCTTATTCGATCATTTGTATCCCTTCTTGTTCATCTATCGTCGAAACGATTACTTATTACTATCCTAGTTTTTTCTACTGTAGTCATATTTCCATTTAATTAGTGGAATTAATATTTAATAGACCTTATAGGTCTATTAATAATTAATAAACCTAAAAACTCCTTAACGTGCTTTGAGACTTTTACTTATATAATAATAATGAAGTTAATAATTGTAATGATGATAAAAGAATCATATTCAAAGCAGGTAATAGTTCTGAAAATTGATTTTGTAGATAAACCAAATCCTAATATGGAAATCCTGATAAACCAAACGAATACGATTTCTATTAATTAAAACTCTAAGTTTTTCTTCTTTAATTAAATGGAATCCATATATATATATATATATATATATATATATATATATATATTATACGGAAGTAATGTTTTTTATTCCCTAATTTCTTTATTTCTTTTTTGTTCAACATAATAGGAATAATGTGAAGCAGCATTATACATACTCATATCAAGAGAAGGTTTTCATCCTATCAAATGTCCATACTTATCGATTTTTATTAATACTATCATTTATACGAGTTTAACTGATTATATTTGGTTGAAATTATTCAATTTTCAATGTACATTTTTGGTTCAACTTTACGCAAATTAAATTATAATATAAATTTTTTCAATAAAATTTACTTACGAATTTATTGTGTTATATACATTATATACGTATATGTATATAAATTTTAAAAATTATTATGGTAGACGTGATTTTCAAATATTTTCACAAGAATTTTCGTGGAAAATATTTCATAAAATTGAAAGAATATTCGTAAGCGATTCTTAAATATATTTTAATATTAATAGTTTTCTTCAGTGATCTAAATTTATTAGCGTCGCATGTTTAATTCTGCAGTTGACATTTTTTATCAAATACTTGTAGGTTATTTTGATGATAGAAGAAAATAAATGATAAAAATTGTAATAAATATTATTATTCCACGTTTTCTTTCAGCTTCGACAGTCTCAGAACCAGAGTTTGTGAAAGAGATCGGTAATATTACGGTGCCAGCTGGTAGAAGCGTCAAACTTGCTTGTACCGTCAAGGATTTGGGAACATTCAAAGTGAGTACTTTTATACTTGTTTTACGTTCCATTGATTTTAGTCGTAAATTTAGAATTGCTTTCATGATACGTACATACTATATTTACAAACTCTGTGTATCTTCAATAAAATGCGAACATACGTACTTAGGCCCGTATGATAAACTGTGCATTTTATATGTAGTAACAGAAACCGAAGCGTCGAAAGAGCGAAGAACGAGAGAGAAGTGAGGCAAAAAAATCAGAGCTTTAAAGTGAGTATAGGAGTGCCCATACATTTGTAAATACATTTGCGGAACGATAATGTGCAAGCTCAAAGTTTTCGCATGCGTGAGCTCAGCGCGACAGAAAATCGCAGTGCACATACGTGACACTTGATTTTAATGAGGCCCTCCAATGAATCGTATTCATTAAAACGCCTCTCGGGCGCTCGTGCGAAAGGCAAAAAACGATGGTTCACTTTAAAAGGACTCAACTGTCCTACCGTCGACATGTTAGATAGAAGATAAAGGCGTTACGAATTGCTTTTCACATTTCCAACTTCGTAGTGATGAATTCGAGAATTCCAATGATCCTTCGTTGTACAACGCCTGCGACTACGAGATTTAATCGATGAAACGGGCGGCGAGTGGATGGACAGAAAAAGAGCTCGGAGAAGTAGTCAACATTGACATGGATGCGTATATAGACACTGAGTCATATATACGATGGGAGAATTGAATTCGGGCCTTTCGGATTTTTGCAGAGCTTGGAGGTCTGCCAAAACTTGCCTCGGATGCGCCACTCCATTCGAGCTTTGCATCTTTTGGCTTCTTGTATGCGCGGAAGCTGGAGACGCACGACGCGAACCTTCTGCAGAACTGAACTTTTTTTTCTTTACTTGCATACATGAATGTGTGCCTGTGTGAGCGACTAGACTCTTCTACGATGAAATTTTTGAAAATGCGAACGAAGAGTAGCACAACCAACCGAGCGAAGATTGGATTTACTCAAGTGGCTTTTGAAGAGGGTTTTTAAGGTTAAAGATGACGATCCTTTTTCTCTTTATTACCTTTGGAATAGTTTAGAAGAATAGAAGCATACAAAATGAAATTTATTTTTGGAACGGTTTTTTCGGGGCCTTTAATATTTTTATTATTCGTTGGTGAGTTATTCAGACACATCGATAAAATATTTTTATTTCATCAGGTATTTTAATAAGTTGTTATAAATTAAAAATTCTCCTTCATTACAAATATTAAATAATTTGAAATATGATGATTTAATTATTGAAGTAAAATAAATTTGGGCGAATAATATACTGTAATAAAAACTCTAAATCTAAGTCGATAGACTTTATACTAAAGTCCTTGTTGATTTATAGATTTATATTTGATTCAAATGGAAAAATCAGACATTCAACACTATTGCTCCGAATTATTAAATATAATTATCTATATGCTCACGCAACATCTTTACAACTAATATAGACATATAATGTACAATAAAATTGGAGCAAAATATATAATTTCACAATATTAAAAACTTGAATAGACATTTATTGCAGTTACGTGTAGAAAATTTGTTCGCAAATAAAGTTCCTCATTAACCAAACATTTAAGGATCATTGAAGCAAAAAACAACGATTATGTCGACCCTAATAAAGTCAGTTAGGGGTCGGTCGCATCCCAGGACTTCGAGTGGCATATAGGGTGCGTTTAGTATTAGTGATCTTCATCCCTCTCCCATCTTGCCGTCGTTGTACCACCTGCGGAGTTTCGGTACCGCATGAAGTACCACAGGGAGGACGTAAGATACTGAACGAGTCACGGTATGCTACAAACTTCTCTTTAAAGCTTAAAAGCCTTAGCAATCTTATCTTAAATACACGCAATCACTACTTAACTAAGATACTTATATGTAAGTAATAAATAATTAAATCATTTATTTGCAATTTGAAACTGCTGCCTTCTTTTTGAAATAAAAGCTCTTTCATTAGTGAGAGCAATGACGAAGAAAATTATAAACTTACAAATATTATTTAGTAACAGCATACGTACATTTTTTACGCACTTTTCGTATTTTTGGTCTATTATAATCTTAAACATTTATGTCAGTATTGTACAAACTTATATTAAAAAAATTACTATAATAAAATTACAGTTTTATATTAATATTAAATTAGTTAGAATAAAAGTAAGGAAATAAATTATAAGTACTATTATATTCAATATAATATTTTATTATCAATAATATTTATTATCGTGTTGTTAATGTTGAGTAGTGAATAAAATATAATAGAATAATAAAGTATATAATTTTGGTTTATGTTAATAAAAAATTTGTAATGCCTTATAAAAGAGCATTATCTATAAACATATAATTATCATCAAGAAAAATGACCTATTTTTGAGTTAGACGAAGCTGCACTTAGAAGAACGTGGTATACAATATCGGTATCAATAAAACTACTATTCAACGATGTTCATCCATGTTATAAATTTGCATAATGGCGGAACTGGCCAAACTTCTCGTGTACCTCAACTACATACAGAAATAATTAAATTCCTACCTTATTAACTCCCATTTTCTAACAACCAGTCGACATTGTCTCTGATATTGTCAATTACTGTCCAACCTATGTTTTCATTATACGCCTACAGCTCTGATACAGACATTTAATCACAATACCTAATTATAATTACGTTAATTTAATCATGCAGTTGTTTTAAAATTTCTCTTCACGTGAAATTTATTCACGAAACAGTCTATCTAAATACTCATTGGAGTAGAAATATATGAAATTATTTTATAACAATTACGTTTGAAATACAGCAAATATAAATGTAGCTTAGAATTAAAAATATAGATGTAGCTTAAAAATAAAAAAATTATTTGAAACTGTTTTTAATTTCTTTTAAAGAAAATAAGTATTGGAAATTGAAAACATTAACTAGTATTTTAAGCTTATATTACTAAATAAATATTTAAAAGTTAAATATATAGAAAATATCTTGAAAATATTTCCATTACGACTCTTTGAACTATAAAATACAATTTGCTTGACGCCAGCTACATTAGTTACATGTTGTAGTACTGCTTATGAATATATTTTTAACATGTCTGGTCAGTTCTCATTTTCAAATTAGATAATTTTATGGATTGATTATTCAATCGATACTTAACAAATTTCCTCATTTTATAATACGAAAGTGAAATCGTAGAAGTGACAATGAAGAGTTAAAGGATAGAGGGAGAAATAGCGCTTCGTTACCCTCGATTTGTCTCCTTATCAGGCTTCAAACAAGAATGGGTAATGAACTCACGAATTAGTTTAAAGCAGCTTGTATTATTAAAGGTCTACGTAGATTTCGTGCACTATGCTTCCGCTTTTGTATACAAAATACACAGAGAAAATGAGCGTAAGCATCAGAAATTCTACAATTCATGGAAAAATGGACAATTGCTCCAATACTAGCCGAACGTATCTACCGAAATACATTATTCTGTAAACATTACTAACAAGATCGTAATAGGATAATACGGGGATAACAATAAAATACAATCGCAAGATTGAATGTTAAATCTAGGTAAAAATTTAATTCGTAAATTTTTGTTACCAAGTTGCGTAATTTTTATCTAACAATGTTACAAACAATATATTTTTTATTTGTTGAAGAAATTCGAAAAATTGTTATCAAATTACTAAGAATTCTTATTAATCATTTAAACTGGGTAGTCTATCAGAAATCTTAGAAACTATTTACTGCTTAAAGGTAGAACTCTCTAATGAACGTAATACGAATACGAATGATGATTGATATTTTGAGTAAGTGAAGGAATTTGCAGTAATATTGTAATTTTCTGAAACTACAGAAAATCTCTTGTAAGTTATTACAATAATATTTACGATAAACTTTATGTACATCCAACTTGTGTGCTTACTATTTCTTACGCTATGGTTTCTATTTTCAACATTATTCCAGATTATATACAAGAGTAATGAATTAATTGATTTTACAAGTCCATACAATTACACGTTTTAAATGTCTATTATTATCCTCTCCATTTTAAATTTTTTATAATTTTAGTTTCAGAACATATTTTTTTGATTTTACAGAAATCCATAACATTTTAAAAGTTTAAACATGTAGTATTCTTCTTAGTAAAAACTCAATGATTAATGAAGAATATATGTAAATATTTAAATTACACTGAGATTACGTTCAGATTAATTTTTTACATAATCATAAATATTCAACTCGTATTAACTTACTGTTAAAAAATCTTAATAATTTTCAAAAGTAATAATTTTTATTTTATAATTAAAAAAGTAGCCCAATATTCTTAAATGCCTTCTTTTACGACGTTGTAAATGATTCAGATTAACTAAAAAACAAATTGTAAATTGTACTTTATTCACAAAATCTTTTAGAGCTTTTAAAAAAATCTTTACTTAACTAACAACAGATTCACAAAAACTAAATATTTATCGCTTGAAAAGTTTAAACGTTTATAGTCGTTCAAAAACTGTTTTGAATCATATAAGTTGCTATGTAATTAATATATGTATCTTGTTTTATATTTGTGTATGAATTCTGTGTGTGTGTGTGTGTGATGTTTTGTACTTTATTTATAATTAAAATTGAATTATCAAAAGTAAATCTTATAAGTAGTACAGAGTGATTTAATATTATTTAAATAAAAGTACTAGTACCTTATTTATCAAAGAATTACTTTTAAAAATTTAAGAATTGTATAAACTGTCTATGTATTGTCTATATATAATATTGTTTAGAATATAATTAACCTAATGAAAAATTAAAAATTATATTTCCTAAAAGAACTTCAAAAATTAAAATTTTATAACATCAAAACTTAAATCGAGTTTGGAATTATATAAATAATAATTTATTTAATGTAAAAATTTTTAAATATTATTTAAACTCGTTAAATATAAATATACGTGTATGAATGTTTCCATGTTCCTAAATTGTTTCCTAGCATCCTATAAGTGAATAAATATTTATACAAATAGTATAAATTATAAAATATAAATATTTTATGTTTAAAAGCGTAGATATAGATTTTAGAATGTGTGTAAAGTAAATACATAAATGCTAGTACTTGAAATCCTCGAATAATAATAAAAGTAATAATATCGATGGGTTATAATATGTTATTATTAAAATTAAACAAATATTTCAAACTTTTGAACTATCAGCTTAGTAAAATTTCAAATCTAAAAGTATTGTCATTTTTAGATAATTTTATTTCAAATGAAGACTCTACTAGACATTATAAGTGATACTCACTACTGAGCAGAAATTGAAATTTCAATTACGTAGTTTCTCATTTCTTACTCATATCAAATATATTTAAGAGGTGAATTAAATGATAAAGTTATATTGCGAAATCATAATTCTATAATTTTAAGACTTTCAAAAGAATTTTTTATTTGAATTTGGAAATTCCTTTTTTCCAATTTAAGTAAAAAATTGTTTGTTCGCCTTGTAAGTATTTATCAATTAATATAGAGCTTTGTTGAAATGAACATACATTTTAGAGTTTGTATTATCTGAGTTTGGAGTATGATAAAGAAAAAGTCAATAATAGCGTTAGATTAACAGTAATCTAAGCTTACAATTAGTTTGAGAATGTTAAAAGTTTTAAAAGTATAATTTGTGGTAATTATAAAATCGTCGAGTTAATAGCTTTTTATTGATAAGACTGGCTGTATTTCTAATGCAAATGTTTTTACTAGACGCATCGTTAATTTTAAAGATTTGCATTCTTCCGATTATTGATACAACGTCAAATCTCGAATACTCCGAAGCCTATTTCAGCTGTACAAACAAGCATGGATGAGCGTTTGTAGGAAGCTGTTGCGGTGGTGTTTCGAGATCGAGGTGCGCTGGGAGTCGACGGTTGGACCGGGTACTATGGTGCAAAGGGGTTGGGGGTGGATTTGCGCTGTACGGGTGCGGCCGGGTTGTCTTCATCGGGTGTAGCGACAGCGGAACCGCAAACACATGGCTTCGCACAGTCGAACTCTCTCTTCTCCTTCACGACTTCCACCCACCGCGCGGAAACCAAAGCCAACATCAACTTGGCTACTGGGGGATGTAAGTGGAGGTTATGCACTTCAATGACAGACGTCTAGAAGGTAGAAAGTCAAGTTGATGTATACCTGAGAATTCCCTCGGACTTCCCAGCTTCTTTATCTTCTTCTCCATCTTATTCGCTCTTTTACGTGCTTCTTATATTAGAGGTGTATACGTACAATTTCCACTGCTACTATTAAATATATGTAAAAGAATATTTATAGCGAAAGAAATGGACACTGCTAATGCTCTTGTAGAATTAATGTTCTCGAAAAATTATGATGATAAGACTGTAGTTCCAAACATTTCTCAACGATTAATGAACGATAACTGTTAAAAATTCATCTAAAATATATAATAACTTCTAAAACCATGTTTTTTTAACTGGTATATTAATTGAATAGTTGTTTTTGTAGCATTGCTTTTGTTAGCGAAGTCACTTTTAAATATAATCGATGATCACGTGTCAATTATTATTTTGATTTACAATATAAATATACTTCTTCATATTTTTAACTTCAAACAATGTAGTTTTCATTTTTATCGATGTACAAAAATGATGAATTTAATCACCTTTAATTTCCAATTAGAAAGTATTTCTATTAATACGACGAATATTGTAATAATTTTCTCGATTAATTACATTTCAATTAAAGCCACATAAAAATGTACGATAATTATTAGAGTATATTATATTTAATGATATTTAAATTCCATTATTACGATTTAATATTATTTTAGTGAATGTATTAATATATTCACTTAGTATCTATTTTATTCAGAAAATATGTAATATACGCTTATACTCATTAGTGCAATTATTTATGCTTCTTTTACATGTATCTATTTTTCATATATATTATACAAAGTTTTTTATATATTCATACAATGTTTTGAGTATTTGTATCCTTTACTAAAACAGTAATGAATATTTTTACACGCTAAAACGTTCTTTTAAAAAAATTGTTTTGAGACAGTACGTAATTACCTTAGATTAAATATGACGATTCACTTGGATACGTTAATCTTTTGAATGACGTAACATGCGTTATAACAGCATTTTATTTTTCTCGTACAAATGGAACATGATTACGCTTTCGAAAGAATCCGTATATTATATAGTATTTCGTATTTATATAAAATGTAGCTAACATGAAGGTTCCACTTATCAATAAGTCCTTAAAAAGGACTCCATATAGAGTCTTTGGTAATTTTCTTTAAGTGCAGAAACTCTCTAATCTTATATCGTGCAAACTAAGTGTTCTAATTTGCACTCAACTGTCGAATAAGCGTAAGCAGCTACTGTACTCGAAATAGCACAAAACATTAATATAATGAGTCAAGTTAATTTTAAATATTAAATTGTAAAAATGAGTGGATTTAAATTAATACAATTATAAATAAAAAAATTCTAGAGTATTTAATTCATCTTATATATTTGTTCAAAATCCTTTACACGTATATTGTAATGCATTCTGTATATTAGTTTACTTATTAATACATAAAGCCATACATATTTACATTGAAAATATAATAATAAAGTCTTGGCTAATTACTTTTAATATTTTTAATTGTGTATTATATATAACCCATGTTTGGTGGATATTAAAATATCTGTATGGAAAAAAAGGTTTTGTTAAGTTCGTACATACTAACAAAGTTATACACAATTATACGTAAATCAATAAATTTATACATACCCTTTGTTTCCAGAAGCTTTAAATACATGCAAATGATCATTAATAACATTTTAAAATCGAAAATGTTTATATTTTATGATAAATAATTACAATGTAAAATTATAAAAGTTAGAATATGTATGTTTAAAAAATAATTTACTGTAAAATCTATCAGAATGTTGTCACAATTTCACATAGTGTATTTTAAATTAACTCATTTTATAGCAACAGCAGCTGGTAGAATTCTTATGAAAATGTTTAAGAAATATAAATATTATTTATTTTTATTTCGATATGTACCATAGTAAAAATTAAACTATTTGTTCTTCATACTTAAAAAATTATTCAATTTTAAGCCTGAATTGCCTTTAGAATATTAACTAGTGTAATAATATCAATTTAATTACATCTGAAATTACTTTGATCGAAATCCAATATTCATAAAGAAACTGAGGCTCTCCTTTTAGTTTTAACTTAAACGGTAAGTTAATCAACAATTCTCTGAAGATGCTATGTCTTGCTCTAGATTACATTGGAGAAGAAGCAATTCAATTTTACTCTTACTTTCTTTGGAAAAGATTTAAAACAGTGGAAACTCTTTATGGGACAAAAAGTTAGAATTTCAATGTTAGTTTCTTTCCATCACAAAAAGTTTTATTATCTTAAACTGTTATATATAGTTAAGAAGCACTTTTGTTTTTTCATCCTACATTTATTTTCGTTTCTTAGATTTTAGCTGTTTCCTTTAGTAAAGAAAACAGTTCAAATATTCTTTACACTTACTATTTACTGCTGCTATTCTCTATCTTTACTAAAGATTTTATTAGACATAAATTAATTTTCAATTTTTTTCATTAATACTTATAATTATAATAATAGTAGTATAGTTAAACTTCTTCGCAGAATTCAGCACTTTAATTTAAGAATAATACTCTATCTATTTCTTCTTAAATTTATCAAAAATATTTATTTATATTATGCTGTATTTTTTATATTAGTTGAAATGGTCTTTCATACCACGTTTTAATCTATAAGTTCATTGTTTTTCTATATTGTTTACAGAATATGAAATCCTATTTTTCATTTAGCTTTATATTTGAACACTTTAGTTTTGATATTCTTGTCTTACAAGAATAATTGAAGTCCATATGAAATCATTAGTTCTAGAAAATAAAAATTCTAAATGTAACATTAGTTTAGCTTTTAACAGTTATTAATCTCGCGGGAACATGTAATTTTTAAACAAATTTTTTCTTTTTCTTTTTTCTACTTATTCTTTTTTCATTTAAATTATGACATATTTATATTAATCGATACATTACTTTGAATAACTTATCTTTAATATTTATAGAATTTAAATTTTTTTGAGATTTCGGGAATGAAAATGGAAATTAAGAATATAACAGTTTTTTTCATGTAGCAAACGTTTAAATTTAAAATAATTTAAATAAGTTGAAAACTTTAAGATCTCTTATATACAAAATATATTTGAACTAATTGAGTTAATTAATTAATAACAATGTGATTTGGTAAAAATTATTAGATTGATTTTTGTTTCATTAACTTATTTCCTGAATTATGAAGAATAATAACTGCGAAAGTTGTAGATAGAAAAATAACAAGATTCTTTTTTATTTAATTAAAGTAAAAAATTATGTATATTATATTTTATATTGAACTGCTGTTGTATGAAAGTATATAAATTTGGTCATATAAATGATTTTAGCGTGTTTCGGATCATGTAATCTATTTAGCCTAGATATTATTTTTACGCTGTAAAACTCAACAGAGCTGAAATTTTGATAGTAAAAGATTTTTATATTATATGTTAAAAATCATTTCCTTGTCCCTCTTTAGATTTGTAAATTTATTGCAAAAATAATAATAATTGAAAGTATAACTGGTGTATCACTTCATTAAAAAATTAGTTTGGCTACATATCATAAAGTTGAAAATAACAAATACCTGAAAAAGATTTCAAATGTTGTTGAAATCTTTTGATAACGCTCCCTGATAATAGTATGCAAAATAGACGATTCAAGTTTGAAAATGCAGGAGTTTCTTAAATATTTTTTAAGCGTCAAAGAAAATTCTTCCGTCCCACATCTAAATACAAAAACAAAATGACATTTTGTACTAGAAGTATCCTCGAAAATCTTCATATCCGTTTTCGATAGCTTTTTAAAAACATTTATAAAGCCAGAAGATTTTATTCACTCTTCTTCTTACAGTAACCACTATCACCTGTGCCGTTACTCAGTTCTTTCTCCTTCTTGCCGCGTGCGCTTACGTATAAGTAGCGGACTTTAGTGGCACTTTCCATCGCAAACATTATTTCATTATTGTAATGGTGCACGAACGAGTGAGAGATTTTGCGCGCTGTGCCAAATAAGGCGTAGAAAAAGAAAAGCAAGCGCGTACTCTTGCCAGGGCAAAGAACTGGAATGGAGAATAATTCTGCATAGCCTGTAAGGTTTCATACTCAGTCTTTTTCTTACCAGCGTGTGTCTACAACACTTTCTTTCATCCTTTTTCTCGCTTAAATGTCGCTCATGAAAAATTAATGGTTTATTTTTACCATAACGGACAATTGCATATTACTGACTTATTCAGATGCTCAAAGTACATTATTTTATATTTAACTATTTTATATTTATATTTAACTAAAGAAATCTTAGTATTTCTTTAATGATAACATCATGACTGAGTATCACTAAAAAATGATACAAAATACTGAATAATTAAGAAATATAGATTGAATTTTAGAATATAAAAGGGTTTTGAAGTACATATGTGACAAAGACTTGATTACACACGTACACGTCATGCAAGAGAAAAATAAGTCCTTCTGTGGTCATATGCGACTTATTATTAACTGCTTTTAATAACTGATAAATAAACGGAGTGAAAGCTTTTTTGTTATAAGTTTGGAAAATTTTCGATCTCTTCATTACTCATTCTACTAAAAAGAAGAAGGTTAAAAATAAAAAATAACTTTTTTACTTTATCTATTTACAGTTCAAACGCGGATATATATTAATAAAACTTACGATATAAAGTTGATAGTTATTATTTCAATTATTTCAATTATATACACATGATTGTTAAAAAGATATAACTAATACCAGAAGTGAGTAGGAAACTTATAAAATTTTTCTTTGGTAACATGTGATTATTATTTTTTCTAAATTCAATTATGCTTCTTTATTTATGCAGAATTCATACATTTGTAAATATTTTTAATCACAAAGTAATATGAGAGATAATAATTTGATCGTTGAAAACATAATATAATCTCTTTCAAAAATTATCTATGATTATTTGAATATTTTTATATATTTAGTAACAAGATAAATTCGAGAGTCTTAAGTATTAATAGTTAGTTATCTTATTTGTTAAAGAAAATTTGTTTTTTTTTTAGTTATACGCATTAAAAAGTTAATTCATTCATTACAGTTCTTTGTTCCTCAATACCATATGGGCAGTGTTATATATATTTCAACGGTAAGTCGCAAAGCGCGCAATATCTTTAAAATTAAAACTGTACCAAACGTCAGAGGACTTATAATTTCCTCAGCAAAAATTTTTATAAAATCGTTATTGTGTTTTTTTTTTGGGAGTGAATTCGTTCGTTTCGACTTTTATCCAGATATGATAATCCGCTGCACTTCAATCAAAACGAAGCATTGAAGTGTGATCTTAGCATCGAAGCAACGGTTTATCTTTTGATATTTGGCCGCTAGCCGTTTTAAAATGTTTTTATCGGGTTCACTCTGTTGTTCGTAGCATTTCTGCGATTATTGTTCAACTTCAGATTATTATTTTGTGTCAATAATGTTTGTTTTATTAAATTAAACTCTTTGGTTGTGCATGAAATCTACGTCTGAATAACTCTGGATAAAAGAAATTATAAATATATTCGTGATTAAGAACAAACAATTTTATTAATTAATTTATCGATAAATATTTAAATTATATAAAAATTGAGAAATATAATTAATTGAAACTGATACCAAGATATATTTAATTATATAATAAAAAAATATAACATTGCACAATTTTTTAGTATTTCTCCCTTATTTCACTGAATATATTGGTTAGTAAGTTATTATTAAAATATAAATAACGTACATTTCTAATAATGATGAAATTAATTTAGTTGTTTTATTGATATATATTAAAAATAAAATTAATATATATCTAATTCATTTAAACAAGGGGATTGCGAAGTAAAGTTTCATGGTATTGGAAATAATGTAGAATAATATTACTTACTAATGGAAATTAAATTGATTTAAAATTATATTAAAAGTAGTTATGTATTATAATTTATTCACATTATTTTTACTCTATTAATATTAAAGTATAGTGCATAAAAAAGTATTTTTTGTCGATTAAGATTGTGTATATTAAGTTTAACAAGCAGGTTGAATGAATAATTATAGCCGAAGAATTTGATGAAAAGTAAAATAACAGCAACGATCAGTGTATAAAGAAATTTTACATACTTCAATTCTATATATACATACAAACACAGCCTTTTTTTAATTAAGACGGTTTGTATTTACATCAACGTTAAGCAACGTTAGAAAATAATTTTTGAATGAGTATAGACTTGTTACTTGTCACAATCCGTATTCGTGGAATTATCTACATATGATGAGAAAGAAAGACTATCCATAGTATTTGTGTTGCAGGCATCTCGTTGTTGATTATTTTATTATTATCAGTTGTTGATTGTCTCTCAGCTTGTGTTGCTACTCATCCTTTATTTTACTACTCTTAGTGTTCGACTCACGACTTTTAATGTTTGATGTTTGATGCTGAATTAGCTCCAATCTCTTTGTTCGGTTTCCGATCTTCAATTATGACCTAATCTCTTAATATTCTATTTCAATACAACTTAAACAGTAGTACGTTGGCTAATGATGGTAATTTCTGGCAAAAACTGGATTGTTCACGTTCCTATATTCTGTTTGTTAAGCTTATTTAAGTTCCCTGTCAAACATTTATCAATTGTCTTAATCAATTCAATTACTGTTTTTATATGATGAATATCATATTAATGTATCATTACTTGGTGTTAATACCGACAAATTCAAATACTGTTGATACTAACTTACAGTTGACTACGAAGCGTTTTGTCAGATATTTTTTAAGCGAAGAACCTCAAGGACTTAGGTAATAAATGTATACATATTCATATGTGTTATGTGCGTATGAGTACAATACTGAAAAGTATAACTCATAATTTATTATATATAAGATAGTTAATAAAAATTTCGAAGAAGCTTTAATAAAAATCCTACACAGTGACTCTTATGAGACATTAATCTGACTTCAGCTATATTTATTTCGCCGTACTTCTTCCATATAACTGTAAGAAAGTAATATTGTGAACACAAAATATTATTACTAAAGAAAGTTCTAAAATAATTTTCGTATATAAATGATATAATATAAGATAAAGGAATGCTACATCAAATGAATTACTCTTGAAATTTAATAAGCGCAAGAAATTGGTACTTGAGAAAACGAAGACTTGCGTATAACTATTATTCGACTTATATTTTACAGTAATCGATATCTTTTCTCCGATGCAGCAAATTTTAACATTTTTTCAATAACAAACTTTCTACAACTACTTTTTTCCGTTAATCCATAAACGACTTCTACGTGGCGCTTCTGTCGCAGTGGCCCTCTCAAGCGCTGCCACGCGTCGCTTTCTTCTTATAAGATTACACTTGTTATGACAGTTTCCGTCTGACGGTGAGGACGTATTCCGCCATTCTTCGAGATTTTTTCACTGGCGCGCAGTTTATTTTGTTAACAGAAGGCGGCGCGAGAATGACGGCCTTCCACCTGATCTATCTTCTATTTGAACTCAATCCTCCTTGTTTACGAGTTTTTCGCTACCTTCTTTCTTCAAATGCTTTTTATACCTCTCCTGTCGCTCGTCGCTTATACTACAGGGTTTCAACCACTCTTAGATGGGAGTTCTGACTTCCTGTTCGTTAATAGTGAGATAAGTTTTTTTTTGCGGTTAGAGAGCTTACGACTTTCTTTCGCACTCACTCCAATTCTCCTCATTTATATCCATGGTTCGTCGAGGCAAAAAGTGACAGATTGAACTGCGACCATGTTGCAAGAAATTCCTCAATCTAATTTTACGTATATTTATATTATCAGTCTTGTCTAAATCTTCTAATAGAATCGTGGAAACATTAAAGTATTTTGTAACGTTGTGCGCAATATTTGTATGCTTACGATTGTAGGAGTTTCTTTTTTATGTATATGATTATTTAAATTGCTCATTCTTCAATGGTATATACCTACTTGAAAGCATGTGGTATATACAATCCTTAATGTCTCTACGAAGAACGAACATAGAAAAAAGTAACTTATGAATATAAAAAATGAAAATAAAAAATCTTATGTTCTTGTTGTTTGCAAAATCCTTATTTTTTCAAGTTTCTCGTATAAAGAGCGACAACGTAATTTTTTGGAGATTATTTAAATAGAAATAACTTTTTAGTATTATTAAACTTTTCCTACAAGTTTTTTTCTATTTTTGTTTAACAAATATATGCTGGATAATTTATTAATACAAATTAGAAATAAATGTATGTTTGCAATTTTTCAAATTAAGCATATTAGTTTAGTCAATATTATAATAATATTTTAAATCATTTAATATCAGTTAGCATACCATTAATTTTTGTAATATTCGAAAAATCAGAATAAGAATAAATTGCAATAATCATATAAGTTAAGAAAAATCTCTTATTTTTTACCATGACAATATCTATAAAATAATTTTAATATGTAGTTTGATCTTAATGATTTGTATATTGAGCATCGACTTATGTACAATCATGTTTATTTAATTAATTATGATCGTAATGAAATAATAAATTTTAATAATGTATTAAAATTAATTTTTCATCTGCAATAATAATAATGTTATTACATATTTTTAATAAGATGAAGTTAAGTGTAATGCTTCTAATAGTCTGATAGAAAACAACGTATTCATCTCATTATATAATTGAACGCGTCTTCTTACCCTTTAAAACATGGTAAATTTTCAAGCATTTATCTTAATAACTATACTTATCAATCTTACATCATTCCAAATATTTCCTTTCACAAATATCCCTATCGAAATTCCACCTGATTTAACGCCACCTCTAATTCCTATCGATACTGCACCACTTTCATCACTTTCTAAAAAGTAAATTCTACTTATAAGACACTCCAGAAGGATCTGCATGTTTAACTACATAACATGTCCTTCAAGGCGACTACGCATTTGGTCGAGTAGTTCTTCTCTCGCTGTAAGACTATTCGGTCTAAATTGCTTTAATACCAGAGCAATATACTTCAAATATGTAGTTCGTTAATAAAATATTTGAACAACAAAAAGACTAAGTATATTTAATCTTTAATTTAATTTAAATTTATTTAGCACTATTAATAATTTACCAGAGAAAACTCAATAATTCATTTTCAGAAAAATATAAATCAGTGTTAAATCGTAAGCAGAACAATTTATATTTTTTTATATAAAGTAACTATTACATTGTGAATAAAAAATATTGGAATAATGTTGAATAATTTTGAGTTTCATTTTTTTAGGCAGAAAATTATTTCTTCATGTATTGTAAAATTTATGCTCCCTCAAACATTTCGAAGTATGACAAGGAACTTAAATATTTATTTATTATTCTTTTGCTTCACTGTGGTAATCAAATTTACGTTTCACAGAGGTCAAAGTTCACTATGATCCATCAACTATGTAAGCACCGCAAAGAAATGCGTAGTATTTTTTAATATAACATGACAGATCTAATATTCTTAATTTAAACTCATATAGGAAATTCAGTTCTGAATTATACGAATATTTTAACATAACAGAAATTTCCTATTGGATATAGAGATTAAATTGTTTTCCTTTGCTAGTAAGTCATTGGCTTATTAATAGTATTCCATTAATTATGATAACAGAGAGTAAGTACATGCCATTTATTTTTAATGGAATAATTATAATATTATAATACTATCAATACATAGGAATGAAATCATGAGAAGTGAGAATGTATTACTAAATAGACGCGATAAGAAACCTACTACTAGCTCATGCAAAAAGGAAAAATTATACGAGTCACGTTAATTAGCCAAAAGAAATGGCTTCCTCGATCTCTTAAATCTATATTATATCAATCTCTATTGTTTTCACTGCACTCACTCTTACTTCATTCCTCTAAACGTTTGAGGATCACGTCATCACTCGTCCATTCGCTCGCTATGATATCCATCATCCCTCGGATGGCAGATTTTTAATAAAATTCGGCTGGGCATTTTCTTGCCGACGTGCCTCCTCGGACTCCGGATTATTATCCTCGCCCGCTCGCGTTCCACTGATTTGTCTTGCAAATGCGAATAGTGTCAGCATGCCTCGATCGAGCAAAGAATGATCGAGATTAATACAACACGCGCGGTGACACCTACGATCTTTGTCTTACATCGCTCTCGCTTTTTGTTGCCATCGCTGAATAATCCCGAGAAAATTCAGGCTTCGGGTCCGATACTTCTGAGTTTCATTTAGAAATATTAGATT
The DNA here is from genome assembly GCA_018907045.1 of Wiebesia pumilae. NCBI lineage: Eukaryota > Metazoa > Arthropoda > Insecta > Hymenoptera > Agaonidae > Wiebesia > Wiebesia pumilae. Next base: position 13,330,988 of record JACCHZ010000105.1, read on the forward strand.
TCTGATGAGATAGCATTATGCCTTTTCGAAGGTTTCACATTAAATAAAGAAAATTTATTATTCGATTTGAAATTAATTCGGTAGTCAATTATATGTTTGATTATTGATTTAAATAGTGTTGTTTTTTCATTTAGGATAATTTTATTTTAAAAGTTGAATATTTATTTACGACGAACATTGCAGTAATTCAGTTTAACAAAAATCCTGGCTTTAATTATCATCTGAAATTCATCTCTTTGTAATAGGAATTCTATTATTGCCCTAAAAAGTTGTAAAATAATGTTAATCATTTTCCCAATTTGAATAAAATGTTCTTACTATTCCATTATGTTTATCATTTGTAATATTTATAATAATTTAAATCACGACTTTAAATTTTTTTCATAAAAGAAAGCTTATATGTAGAATGACTTTATAAACAAGCTGATGTGCATTTTAAATTTATGAGCCACCTAATATATCTTTAAACTTATAATGAACAAAATCTGAGACATGTTTTACATTACCTAACTTCTTTAGCTTTAAAAGAAAGTGTTATAACACAAAAATATTCATAAATACCATATTTTAATATTATGAAAAAATAAATCTAACTTTTACTATATCCAAACCTTAAAAAAATTCTAAATTTTTAAACAGAAGAACATTTTCTAGAATATATCCTGAAAGTTTTAACGAGTCCATTAAAAAGAGATATACGTTTATCTTTTTAAAGTTAAAATACTACGTTTCGAGAAAATCAGGTTTAAAGTTTTAATCTTAGATACAATAAAATTCAAATTATTACTATTAAGTGACTAGAATTTCGTAATTATTTAATCTCTAGATCTGCTTAGCTTAACAAAATTTCTTTTACATCACAGAGAATACAAGAATGCGATGAAAGAATGTTTGACTTTTTGTAAGAAAATAACGAAAGATATCATATTTCTCAAATTAAAAGTAATTTCCCGCTTGATTTTATCAAGAAAATTAGTTTTATTTAATGAACTCTCTTTTTCACGAATATAGAATAAAATTATAAAGAATAATTATTTTTAAATGATTGATATATTTACATATATTTTTTCTTTTAAATTAATTAGGAAAGTGTTTTAAATTCCAGAATATTTTTAGTAAATAATCTCTTTTATTCATATAATTTATTTTATTATTTTATAAGTATCAGAAATTTTATTCTCAAAATTTGTTTAATAAATAATTTGTCTAAGAAATATATGCAATAATTACCTTATATCTTTGATATTTGTTTGTTGTTACACTGAAATCTGTAGATTCCTTATCAAAAATATATTTTTTAAAACAGCTAATTGGGGAATGTACTACTGTTGAGCTGTCGCTAATAAGTGAGTAGTAATAACCTAGTAAAGCATTAGAATTTGAGAAAACAATGATTTAAACTCATTTTTTTAATAACTAATCAATAATATCTTGTTTTAAATTTATTTGTATAATTGAATGTTACTTATTTCATTAATATCGACTTTTAAATGAATTATTGAATGATCTTATAATTTAACAATAAATAATAACTTATATTTCTTCAGAAATTTTTGAACCAATAGTAATAAACATTACTAACTAGTAATTATTAATGGAAATTGATAATTAATATAACAATAAAACATATAACTTAAAACATATGTAATATTGATCTTAGTAATTAATACATAATTACTTTTTAGTAAAGATCCGTTTAAAAGGTATCACAAAGAACAATGAATGTATATATTTAGTATATTATATATATATATTAACTACGAACATTCAGTGGTTAATCGTATAGAACAATATTGAATGCACATATATAATGGAATTAAGCAAGTATAATACAATGTGCTCTTAATGATGGACATCATGCATTAAAAAACTGAAACAATCGTAAAATATGTCTTAACTTATTTAATTTTAATTCTTTTAGTGCGAAACCTGATCATACGATGAAATGTTTTATTTAATGTATCTTATAAAGTTATTATTTTATTTCATTGATAATTGAAGAATATTAAGTGCAAACGAGAGATTTAACCAATGACCCAAGGACTAAAGAACTTTACGCAAATACCTCAGATAAATCTACGATTTTTGATTGAAATATTTTTACTTGAGTTGCACAGCCTCTCATTAGTAGTGTACATAAACAAGTGTATATACGTCTTCATGGAATGTCTCATTCTGGTTTAGAATCTCTTGTGAGTTACAATGTTGTCCTTCAATTTAATATTCTCCCGTTCTTTCTGCTACTCCTTCATATAAATCTTCTACTTTCTACCCTATACTTAACTTTAATCTTGATGGAACGGTCAGTTGAGACTAGATTTTTAAGTATTAACACAAGAATAAACTTAAGAAATGAAAAAATGAATACTATTAAATCTAACTCAGAATTCGCGAGTCGGGTGCAGTTAGTAATAAAACTTGCGGAACTGATCGAGTTACTGTCAAAGTGTCTGAGAACGATTTCGTAGAACTAGGGTGAAGCATCGGTATTGGTCATTGTGGTCGCATCTAAATTGCGCAACCTCTAGCTTCACTGAAAAAGAGTCTGTCTTTATAAGATTACTGCATCAGACATTCGAACAGACATGTCAAGTAAGAAGAAACTTCGTATTCTTCATTGATTGTTACCAAATTTTTGTTTTTTCATCTGCTATATCGTTAACTTAGCTTGTTCTATGTAGGTTCACCTTCGAGTTGCATACTTTTATTGGATGGAATGACGATAGGTAAAACGGTAGTTTATGTGATATTAGCCTGTCGTATTATTCAATGTAGTCTAATTATTAAATGATGGTGAATTATTGATAAATAGATTGAACGATTGAACTTCGAAAAAGAAGAAGAGTGATGAAGAGAAAGAGAGAGAAAGAGAGAGAGAGAGAGAGGACATATGAAATGAAACAAAGAAAAATGAAAAATAAGAGAGAGATGAGTAAAGGAAAAATAGACTTAAATAGACTTTAGCAATTAATTTAAAATTTTGAACAATCAATTTTTTTGATAATTCATATAATTATATAGCAGTTACCATATGATAAAAATAATATGTACGATTAGATAATTTGGTAAAAATAAAGTAAATTAGTTTTTAACGTTTTTACTGACTATCATACGTAGGTGAATATATATGTGAAAAACTACGCGAGTGTTACTTTTAATTACAAAAGAATATAAAAAGTGCTGTCATTTTTATGCTTATTTCTAAATAAGGAAAAAAGAGGAAAAAGTAAAAAAAGTTGCTTAGATTTATTATCTGATGGAGAATTTAATTTATCTTGAAGAGAAGTGTATAAATACGGCTTTAAGAGGCATTTTTAGGTACGAGTATATCTTCAATCTTTTCATTATAGTAAAGAAACTATTACGTTACTTGAAAATATTACCTTAAGAATTCAAAAAAGCTTATATAATGAACACATTATATTGTAACATTTAAGACTAAAATTTTTTAATAATCTTCAAAGAATTCATTCATTTATTATGAATCTTATCTTTTTAATTTGTAAAATAAACAATAAATTGTTGATGTAAATTTTAAACCTATTAAAATACATAATGATTCATAGAAGCAAGCAATCTAAATAGGTTATGAAAAATTATTTTTAACCGATTGAATATTATATAATTAAAATACTATCATTACTAACATTAATTTAAAAAGAAAAATAATAAAACTTGCTATAGCACATTTGAGTATTCTAAATTATTGGTGAAATTATCACTTTTATTAAAAGATCTTTATTATCTAACTAAATTTCTATAATGCATTAGAAGTTTATTTGCAGATATTTTTATTGAATTTTTTATATATTTTGTATATATTTTTCAAGTCTTTTGCAATCATAAGACAAATATAAAACTTTTATTTCTTGTTTTTTTAATATAATTTTAAGCGTAAGATACTTAAAAGAAGTTAAAAAATTTTTTTTATACACGAATGTAAATTTTAATAATGATTAAAAATATAATGATTAATTATGAAAGATTAAGCACAAACATTAAGCTTCATTATATTAATTTAAATTGAAAATATTTAGTTCACATTAAGAAGATGACCTTAATGTTTATTTGTTAAAAAAGATAATTGTATTAGATCAATATATTTTATTTGTAAAGCATAGTAGACCATTATTTTACATAATTTCATGAAATATTACAAATAATATATTTACGATGTATTTTTGTATAGCACAAACTTGACTAATTATTTCATCTTAATGGATGTAAATATTACAGTATCATATTATTATTAATAGTATATTGTGATGATTAGAATATATTATTAAAGACATAGAAATATAAAAAATATTGTGAAACATTTACTTCTAATGTAATATTGTATTTTTACATATTACCCAATACATGCAAACACTTTGATACAAGATTCACCAAAGTTTTGTTATCTGATTTATATTATCGCTTGATCTACCGTCTGGTTTTTGTTCTCTTGATGAAATAAGTTGCTCTTATTGATGAAATAAATGTAATTTGCATAACTGTTTTATAGTTTTATACATTAATATTGTTATTATTTTAATTAGTTATTAATATTGTTATTATTATTAATACGTATTGTTTAATAACTTAAAGTACTTCTTTAAATATAGATAATGAAGCACAAAATTAAGGACGTCATAATATAAAATCTTTTATATTAACGTTTAAAATTTATTTGGGATTTACATTACATTTTATATAATAATATACTGTGGATTGACTTTAGATAAATACTTTTAATTTAAATTAAACTAAATTGAAAATCATTTGTAACTATTTAAATTAGAAATATATATTATGATAAGAGCTTACAGAAACTTATTTGTTAAAATTACTATTTTTAACGTCTATAGAATCAAAAAAAGTGAATATGCTTCAAAGTGATATTAAAATAAAAATTCAGTAATAGCTTTAGATTTTAAAAAATTCAATGCATTCACTGTTTCAATTCTCAACTGAAAAATGATAACATCTTACAAATAAATATCTGATCTCGCGTGAAAAAGCTTTCTCGTATGGAAAATCTCAAATAAATGTAAAGTCTAAAAAGAAACAGATGATCGAACAAGTCTATAAAGCAAACGCGTGTGAAATCCTCGATCGCATGGAACAAACAGGCACATAAAAGGACTTAGGCTTAGAACAAAAAGGAAAGAAGAAACAAATAAGAATATAAAAAATGAAATAAAAAAGTAGCGTAAAGTGAATTTAAAAAATGCATCCGGCCATTCGGAAAAGATTCCTTCCAAACACATGTGCACATTCGTACACACTTATGCACACAAATGCAAAGATTTCCGAGGTTTTTAACGCTTCGAATGAACAGAACACGTTGAAACACTTTTTGAGACTCTAATACCGTCATGGCATTTTCCACGACTCTGTCTCTCTTCTGCGGCTAAAATCGACGTAACCTCTCTTCATTGAACGTAATGCATAGAAATGATCGTCGATGAGTGCGAATTGGATATACATATACGTGAATAACAATAGTCTATATACTGAATTATTGTACGCCATTGAACTTTGTAAACTGACATATTGTTACTCTCAACGTTGATTCTGAAAGGCCTCTGGCAATTACCTTGAAAGCTCGTGGTCTTAACGCGTCGAATTTTTATCATTAATATTATTGTTATATCTGCATTGTATTAGTTACGCACAATTTTTTGTAAAATATTTATTTACTTTTTATTTGAGATATAGTTAAGTGTTTAGAAAATTACACTATAGAAAACTATATTATGCTTCAGCTTATGATATGAATAAGTACATCTGTAATATACATTGAGTAAGCTATAATATATGAAAATAAAAGAAAAATAAAGTTTATTAATAATTTATGATATGAAATTTTGGCATGTAGAGTAGTTTTCATAAAAATAAAAAATCTATTTTATTAACATTCATCTATAATCAAAAATTTATGTAATAAAATAAATAACTTATATAATTACATTACCATTAATAATCCTTTTTACCTATCATTAAAGAAATGTAAAGAAACTAAGATTCCATTTATATAATTCAATTCAACTTTGTCTGCTTTTTCATTCATCCATGTTAAATTTATAATATTTGGAAAGACATTAAGTATTAAGGTGACATTTGAAGTCCAAGTGTATTATAATTTATTGATAATATGTTACATAATGCTACGATTTTCTTCTTATATATTTTATATTATTTTATTTCATTTATAAATTGTAGGGTATATTGATCTTAATTTAAATAAGATATCTATATTATCAAGCTTCAAATTGATATTAAAGTTAATCTTTTTAACAATTTATTATAACTTCATATATTTAAACTTTCTATTTTTCAATTTACTCTCAAATTTAGAGTGCAATATTCATTTCAATGTAGACTCATATATATTACATAAAAATATTTTTAATAAATAAATTTTATTGTTTTCAATAGTAAATTAGAAATTTTATTTAATTTTTAGATTGAATAAAGCATTTCATTAATAATTGTAATATATAAAATTCTGTAATTATTTGTTTTAATCAAATTATACCGTTAGTAATATGAAGCACAATATCTATAAATCATATAAAAGATATTTTGACAATTAGATTTATTTAAAATGTTTTTCAATAAGTTAGTTCAGTTTCATTTTTTCAATGATTAATTCATAACTATTTTTATAAATAATTTTGCTACTCGTAATTTCTGTCAAATAAATGAAAATTGTATATTTACTTGAAACACTTACTGTCATATTCACTTCTTAAGAACAGTAACGAAGATGTCTATGATACTTTTATAAACATTACAAAATTAATCTTTTTAATGTAAGTACGTTAAAAGTAGGAGCTAAAATAGTTATTGTTTTTATTAATAGTAAAAATGTGAAAATGACGAAATTAGTTAAAATTACGAAATAATAAAATGTACGATAATGAGAGCATAATAGAACTTAAGTTTTAATGTTATTAATTATATTAGTATACTATCATGATATAGTATTCTTATGACCATGATTAGATACATATTACATAAAAAATTATAATTATGTAGCAAAAAAAGAAAGAACAGAAAATTATCATTATTTATATAAACTAAAAAATGCAAGGTTATTTAGTATATAAACTATTTATAAACTAGAAACTAAAATATTTTAATTGGGAAAAATCATTTCTATGTAAAAATTATATGTTTTGAATTACAAAAAGAATAAATATATAGTTTAATATATAAGATAAATATATAGTTTAATATATAAGAATAAATATATAGTTTACTTAATTAATATAATAAAGTCAGTGATATTTTTTAAATAACAGTATGCAATTTAATAACTTAATTTGTTATCTATAATAATATAGATCAAATTTATAAAAAATTTATCAAAATATTTTAATGTTACTCTATTGATAATTTTTCACTCTTCTACCAGAAAGTCTCAAATATGAGTTCTACTATTCGTATCATAACTACACAAATTAATAGGGTTTTACTATTAGTAATTTTATTCAAATTGATATAAATAAATATTTATCTATTTGATATAAATACTTTCTTACTACTTCGTTACATTTTAAATTAAAATTTATTATCTAGGAATGATATATCATATAAACTCATAATTTCAATATACTAGAAAAATTATTAGTTCTACATTTATAGTATCAAAATGTAGATTATGCTCATGTAGATGTGGAGAAAAACTTTGAGACAAGAGTGAGATAAATAGCAAGAAGGAAAAGTAATACTCTCGAAAGACAAAGAATATTCAAAAGCGCAAGAAGAAGGGGCGAGAGAGTGGAGTTTAACGGAAATAGAGAGAGGAGAAGCACATATAAAAGTTCATAAAGGATTTTAAAAAGAGAAGATGGGAAAAAGTAGTTTGTGGGAAATAGAGAAGGCGAGGAAGAGCAAAATAAGCAATGGAGAAATAAGGAGGGAAAGAAAGAAAGAGTGAACACCAGATATGGGACTCATTAAATGGAGAATGCTGATTGCGTTAGCTTGCAGAATGGAAGTCAAGTCTCTCCTCTTACTTACACACGCTTCCCCCTTCCCGCCCCCTTACGAATACTCGCTCTAACGCTCTTTCTCTCTCTCTCTCTCTCTCTTATTAACACTCAATGTCATCTCACTTTACCACGTGGTCTTATTAGGCGATTCCGACAGAAAGATATTTGTCCTTATTTGTCACAGCAATATTTCTTATTGTATCTATCCTATCTATAGTGTTGAATTAATACTGGTTGTTGCTTTCCTCGAATTATAAATTTTTTTCAAAAGAAAATATTATATCGTAGTTTGTTTATGAAACAATGCTTTTCGATACACATACATTGATTTTTTCTCTTTCTTTTTTATGATAATAAACAAAGAAATTCGATTATTTAAACTCATAAATAACTAGTTAAAAAAATTGTTAATTATACTTCAAAAGTATCGATCATTTTGCTTCAGTCAAATTTGTTTGTACGTTGTTAAAATAACGTACCTCAATATTATTTATTTGAATCATTTACTGATTTTTTATTTAATTTAGCATAATTTAAATAAATACTGAATAATATTTTATATTCATTGACTGGCTCATCAGTGAAAATATTAGTAAACTATTTATAATAACTCCTACCAATTTTTGGATACATAAGCGCTTTTTTAACAGCAATTGCAAAAAATATAAAGATAATTTTTCAATTGTTGAGAAGATGCCGGCAGTACAAGAAAGCCATTTCGTTGACAAATACTCTTGTAAGTTCCTACAGTTGTTTACTATTGTCGCGTATTTTATTTTATCTTTTATTTTACAATTTTAGCGAGTAACTTTATTTATATAATATAATAACTTTATATTTCAATTTATATATTATATTTATATAATATAATAAATTTATATCATTTCAATTAGAAATGCTTGAACAGTTCAGAATTCGCAATGTTAAACTTTAGTTAACATATTTCTTTTAATCAAAATTAATGATCATTGTACTTACTAAACTAAGTATTAAAATATTAATAAAATTAATATTTTGCTCTTATATCTTAATCTATTGATATTGTTAAATAATGCTTTTGCAATTAATGATTTACAGTAGCATTTCTCTTATATTTAAACGCGTTTTATATATATTGAAAATAAATTTCATTAGATAATGAAGTAATTTTTTTATTCCATGTATTTATTAATTTAAAATTATTCAAGATGAGCCTTTAATGGATGTGCCCAATTTATAATTGCTTTGATTATTATTATTATTTTTTATGATTATTATTACTTTTTATTTTTATTATCATTAATTAAGATATTAAGAACTATTGTTTATAATAACTTGTAAATATTTTATTTAACAAAATAGTAATCCCTATATTTAATATAATAGAAGTTTTTGAAGAAAGCTTGAATGTCTGATTGATTATTAATCCAAAAATTAGAATAAGTATAATTGAGATATATATGTTTAAAATTTAATATTTTAAAATTTCAAATAAATCTAGATGTTTACTTATTTAATGATGAAAAATAATTATTGGTAGGAATTAATATTAAAGTTGTTATTGTTAATATATTTGAAGAAGTTACAGGTTACTATTCAATCGTTCATCGTCAAAATATTCCCAAAAATGACTCATAATAATTAGCTTTGACTAGATATGCAATTGATAGATTATATTCAAACATATTATCAATATGCAGTCTATTATTAAGAATATTAATTGAAATTCAACCTGTTAAAATTAGAAAAAGAAATAAACTGCTTGAGTTATTATTTATTTCCAACTTACTAACATGTTTCTTAATTTAGTTAATTAATTTATACTATTGAATAATTATAAAATTGAAACTATAAGACAATTTTATCTGGTTGGATTACAATGTACAGCCACATCATGAATATTTATAATAGTTATCTATGTTTCTTTGAAAAATCATACTTAATTAAATATTTTGATTAATGTATTTTTTATAATTATTTAAGAAAGTTAAAAGGATATTAATTATTGTTATAAAATATCGTTTGAATAAAGTATCAGGAATATTACATTAATTATATAAAATCTTAATTCCGAAAATACAAACGGTTATTTCTTTGTTCATTATATCAAATTAGAATATCTATCTATCTAGTATCGAAATATATCATTGAAATATTGTTTTGAATACTATATAAACTGATTTTTCTGTATGGTTATAAAATTAAATAGTTTATTAAATTTATTGTAGTTTTAATTTCAATTTCAATCGACTTTTGCAATATTTTAATATAGAAATTGTTACTATTATGAAAATAATGTATGTAAGTTACGGAATATAAAACGGTTACAATTTTTAAAATTGCAAATGCTAATTTTGAAAGTATTTAAGATTTATTGATATCTTTGACAGAAATTAATTTTATAGGATTAAAAAGTACACTTTTATAGGAATTAAATCTCAATAATTTCTTCGTCACTAATGAAATGTTTATGTAAACACTACTACTTCCGCAAAGGATTGATATCTTAACATATTTATTCACATTTATTATGATCTAAATTATTTTGAGAAAAGTAATTTAATTTTAGTTTCTTTCGAAAATCATGAAGGTTACCCAAATTTATATATGAAGATTTACATATATCTGTCTATGAATTATCTACAAACTAATTCATTTGCATAACTAAAAGTAGATTCAAAATATCTGTCCTTCAATTATCTTAAAATGTTTAAAAGTTTAAAAAATACATTTTTCTAAAAAGCCATTTTTAAAAATCATAATTTATAATCCACACTTCTACTTAACTATCATGAACAGTTCTTTATTTTGATTCTAGACATTATTAGCTCCATTTATTCATCTTTTTTTATTTGTATATTCTTTAATTCTTTTCAATTTTGATTTACTATAATTTTCTCTCGTTTTACTCCTTTCTATCTACCTATTTTTCTTCTTCCGTTCTTTCCTCTCACCTCCCCGCACTCCAGAACTTTCTTCCTCTCATTCTACCTTTATCTTTCTCTATTATTCCATTCTCTTTCTTTACGCCTCTGCAGCTACAAATACTTATGGATATTTTGGATTCAGTTTTCATTCCGTCTATTGGATGCATAGAGTGTGTCAGCAGTTATTAAAAACCTTTTAGCTAAAAAGCGATGTAGAACGTGGTATGATATATATATAAAGAGAGCGTAATCAAGAGAAAAGGGGGAATTTGATAAAGTATTTCAGTGAAATGTGGTGGAGAAGCAGTTTCTGTATTATGTTGGTTCTTGAATTTGAAGTTGTAGGAAAAAATGACGTTGACGTTGATACATAAATATTTGTAAGAATATTTTTCATTGCGCAATTTCATGAGTGACACTTACCTACAATCGAATAAAAATGGAATATATACAGTTTTAATATGTTTATTATATTACGTGAAACTTATTACGTGCAATGACTCTTGTCAGTCTGTTATTTAATTTTTGCATTATATTTATATTTATGATCTATTTTCAGTTATTATTGAATCAAAATCAGATTATTACAGTTTCACGAATTATGATTAAGTAACTATTTTATATGATCCTATTATAATATTTTTACGGTATACTTTCTTTCTTATTCCCATCTTTTGTCAATTGGATAATCTTTCCGTTTGAGTAAAAATTGTTCAAGCGTCTTTAGACAGAATAGTAATTTTACGTGCAAGAAAAGAAATGAATAAAATTATCATATATAATACTTATCTAAATATATTTTAAAAGAATATCTAACTTATTTTGTTTATTTTAATATGAATGTATTAAAATAGTACATTTAAACACGTAGTTTATTTTAATATGAAAAGATTGTAGTATATTGAAAAATAAACTAAGTATAATTTTAGTGAAAAGTTTGAATATAATTTATCATTACAAGATACGTAAAATAAGCATATATATATATTAGATATAGATACGTGTAATTATGAATAATTTGAATTAAATTTAAGAATACCAAATAACCATGCAAAATTTTTCTTATCAAAAATAGAACATTTCTCTTCGTTGATCATTTTAATAAGATGGTTATAGTACATTAACGATTGTATTTTTAATACTAATTTAAGCACTTGTTATACTTATGTTGATACGCTTCTTGCTTTTAGAAGTTAAAAAATTATATTGTTAAATATAATTTTTAATTAAAAAATTTAAAATCCTAATTTTATTGCAATAATAACAATATAAAGTAACTTATTTATTAATTTCTTTTATTTTAGATTGATTGTACTCGATATATATGTAAAATATTATATAAAGAAGTTTAAAATTTCTTAGTGAAGCTTATTCTTCGGGATTTTTTTATTACTTCATATTTTCTTTCAATTCATGAGAATTATCCTTGAAACATATTATATCATATTAGTACATCAATAATTTCTATTATTAATTAATATTCTTATTAATTAATACATTATATAAGAAGAAATTTAGGATATCTTAGTCAATAAGAAAGTAAGTAGTAGCTAGTTTTAGAGATTATTACATGTTCAATAAAACATCTGTAATAAAAAAAATTACGAAAATTCTTTATATCAATATAAAATTCAAGAAACTCTCTAAGTTTAATTAGAAAAATGTATAAAAAATCATTCTTTCCATATTTAAGTTTATTTAAATTTAAAACTAAACGCGGATCAAAGCTGGTTAAAATAACTTAGCACGTAATTTATTTTGTATCCATTAGAACAATGGCCGAGTATTTATTAAATGAAATCTTTTTGAATGCGTACAATGAATTTTTTATAAATTAGGTCTTTTAGTTTAAAAATACTTTTAATTTACGTATATGATACATAGAAAATGTTTTAAATAGTTTTAGATTCGACTTACTTTCACTTTTGTATTCTGACTTTAGTCATACACATTTCATGTGTATGTATTTATGTATACATTCTATGTTTAATTTTCTCTTTCTCAAATAAAATAAATTAACACATAAAAATACTCAATTTGTATAATTTTAGATTTTATAATCCATGAAACTAGCTACACTTCTATTATGTAAATTGTTATAAATATATAAATATATAGTAAACATTTTTACTGTAATTTCTATCATTTTAGTAAATTCATTTGAATTCACATGAATTCAAATGAATATCATCCAATATTTTTAAATTTATGCATATTTTAATTAGATTCTTTTATCAATTACATAAAACTAATTATTATTAAATTATTTCACAAAGTCTTTTATGTTACGTTTTGTTAATTATTTTCGTTTTTTCTTTTTAAATTAAAAGGTTTTATTATTAATTAAAACGGTAGTTTTACATATGATGTAACCTTTCAAATTAATTTTAATAATTATTGGATATTTACTTTTCACGAACTATAACAGTGTTATGTCCAATGTTTATAAATCTTGTGTTTTAGGAATTTAATTTATAGGTATCAATCTGCTATTAAATCAAAAAGCGAAATTCTGATAAAGAAATAAATATTTTCGAAGAAAAATTGAATTTTTTCTTTGAATTTGTATAAATTAAATGAAATAAACTGTCTCTTAAGCAATGTTATTAACAGTTTAAAATTACAATAAAAAATACTTACGGACACTCTAAAACTCAAAAGTTGGATTCTTCAGATTCTAGGGTTTTAAAATAAATAAATAATTCAATAAGTAAATAAAAAAGTGTCCATGAAAGGTCACGATTTTTTCATGCTAAATAAAATTTATATTAAAGCTTTTTCTCAATTATTTAGATTTAATTATTTAATTAGTTTAAATAATATTATATATTTGGCACATTAGATTTTATAGTTGTTTAAATATTATTTTGATGTTAGAAATACAATATTAAAATTGGATCAGAGGGTCCTTTCAGTTTTAGCTTTGGATGCATCAATTAAGTCATCGCAATTATTATTGTTCTCTTACGTGATTATGTGCTTCGCTCTCTCTCTCTCTCTCTCTCTCTCTCTCTCTCTCTCTGCGTTTTTGTGTATCTAATACGAAACAGCGCTTTTTGAATATAAATATGTATATTCAGCCATACTTACACACCAACACGTAAATATGTCCGTCTACGATGTGAATATCTCGAGGAAATCGTATAGTTTCACGTTCGAGTGTATCGAGTAAATAGAAGCGATAGCAAAAGATAATCGGATGGAGAGCAAGAGCCTTTGGTGTTGTCTCTCGAACAGAGAAGCTTCTGCGCATTGTATGGTAGAGCGAGTGAGACATTGATAGGGATAGAGGAAGAAAGAGACAGAGAAATAGTGAGTGAGAGAGAGGGAGAGTCCGTTGTCGCGTAGGCACCTACACTAGGTGATGAAAATCAATCAAGGCTCCCGATTGTAACAGGATGATGTTGATGCAGGACCGTAGCTTGGAGGCTCGGTCGCATCCAGAGAGAACAGTGATCGGAGTTATTGGTTTTGGTTGATCGGCCTCAATGGTTTGTACGGGTGTGTACCAAGTTGATAAGAAGGAGAGCAAGCTTATACGCGATGTCATTAGCAATATCGTGGCGTGCAGACTCTTCTGGTCGGACAGTGCATGCTTACTTTGAATTTAACGGTTGGAAAAGAGTGATAGAAATTTCAAATTATTGATAAATTTCAAAACGACGCTCCTTTGCAGGGAATTATTGTTAGTTCAGAGCACATTATTTTTAGCTCAGAGAATTTTTATAATCCTGACTCTCATACCTTGTAATTAATTCTACTTTTACGATGTCAGTAAAATATACCTACATTAAGTATAAAACTTCCATATGTATTAGGGAATCGACTCCCGTTTTACTTAAAATTAAAGGCTTAATTATGACACATACAGAATATAAATTAAAAAATTAAAATAAGTACAAAAACAGAAATATATTAAATATAAATTTACACAAATGAAACGTAATATTCCAAACACAATTAATTAAATACCTAAATTTAAATTGTTAATTATTCTTCTTTAACTCGTTAATTGACAATCTCTCCCAGTTTCTCGCTTCCTCTCTTAACTTTTGTATCTTTGTCTTTTTATAAATTTTTTTTTACTCTTATTTAAGAATATATTAGATAAAATTTAGATAAAGTAGTATATAAAGCGAATTCCGTAAATGGTATTCCTTTTCTATCGAACAAAGTCTATCTTATTTTTTTCATATACATATAAGTAGAATATAATCAGTAGAATCGATCGCAAAAAATAACATTACGTATATTTTCATCTACAAATAATATAAAATGAGTTTGCTTGATTAAAGTAAATCTAATAAAATCATTCATATATACTCATTATTAGATTCTAAGAATAACTATCAAAAGAAATATAAATATCAAACTTGAATCTAACATAATTATCATTTAAGTAAAAAAATATCACAGTGATATAATTAAAACGAATACGTTATCTTAAAATATAAATCTTAACATATCATCTATTCAATATTGATACATGGGAGTACAAGCTAAGATAATTAACGCATTCAATTTTTGCCTTAATAAACTTATATTACGTAATATAATAATTTAATAAATATATGTAAGCACTATACATTAAACGAAATACATGTGGCCAATGTATTTATTTAGTAACACTAAATCCATTTGATAAATAAACAATTATTTAGAGCCGTATTAGTAAGTAAGTTTGGAGCATTGAACATCGTGTTTTGAAGTGAACTAATTTAAAAAGTGTAGACATCAGGTAAGCAAATATTTTTAATTAGCACACAGCAAGTGATGAAGATTACGCGCAGTAATGGAAAAGGGCACTGCAGTGGCAAGCGGCAACTCGCACTAAAGTACAGACATCGAGTAAATATGTGAACGCACGAATGTAGGTATGAAGTACGAACAAGCCGATCTCCAGCCAGAGCCTGACGCATAGAACAAGAAGCGGATAATAAACGGGAGAAAGAGAGCGAGAGGTTGATTTAACTTCTATATACCGAGTGCGCACAGTACTTAACTCCAACGTAATCGAAATCCGTGGAAGATAAAAGGGAAAGTCGAGGAGGGGTTGAAAAAAGAAGAGACACAATAAATGACTGTGGTGGAGGCGGACATCAATCCTAAATACGGAGCTGCTTTTAGCTTTCACTTTGTTCTCCATTCGATTCTTATATACGATTTGTATCGATGTAAACTTCTACCACGAGTTCCTTACAATAGCAGAACATTTTATTTTTAGTTTATGCAAGAACGAGAGAAAATGCTTCCGTCGAGTAAATAGTTAAGATCCGTTTCGAATATTTAAGCGGGAATTTGATATGTTTCTCAGGAAGATAAGAGTGGCTTGAAGGAAGAGTGGAAAGCTTGCGGGAGTGAATAAAGTTTTAGCATATATAGAGTCGAGCGGTACGCTTGTCTTCTGTATTACAAAAATAATTTAGCCCGCTTTTCAGCATAGAAATTTTACGCGTAGTGGTTATGAAGAATGTATGCGACTCTTTCAACAGTAATATGAATAAAGTATGAAAGAAATCTTTATCCAAATATGATTTCTTTACCAAGATGTTTTTATAGTTGAAAGTTCCTTTCAGTGCCATTATTAGCATGAAATTAATTCTCGAGCCATTATATTTTATAATACGAATATGAATGCTGATAGTCTTACTTTACTTTTTTCATTTTTAATTACCACGTATATGTATTTGATAGCTTCGTTATTTTTTCTAATTATCAAACTTTATAATTATCAAACGATTGCTAATAAATTTATATTTAGAAGCTTGAGAAATACAAATACTTTAATAAATATTTTTCATTATTTTGTTATATAATATTATTTTTTATCTTATTAGATATAATTCTTGCATTACTCTCGCTAAAGAGTTTTTTATTTGTATATTTTGATGTTGTGCTTAAATTCTAAATTTATCAGTTTAAAACGGCAAATTGCTTGGAAAGAAAGACTTGATGACAAATAAATAGTATTTTGAAAATAATTCTTTTCATGAAATTAAAGTAAAAAACATGCGTGAATTTTTTAAAACATTTAAATTAACACTAATATTCGTAAAATATGAAAGAAGTAAAATATCTTAAATATACTTAAATATTCGTATAAAAGATTTTGTAAATTCTTGAAACTTTTTCATTCTTTAGTGAATTTATTGATGTAAAGAAAAGATAATACACTAGACATTTGTAATTAGATAAATTGAGAAATAAATAAATTTATTTCATTTTCTGAATACGACTCTGATACATAGAGGCATGACATTTTTATTCGTATATTAAATCTTATAATTAATTTACGTATTTCTTCAATTTTTCTTAAACGATTATTTAAGTTTCAGTACGTTATGAGGACTCTATCTTCTTCTAAAGAATAGGCTGAATTATCCTTTAAATATGTACTTAAACATTCAAATAGAATTAAAATAAGCAAATTCTATTTTTATATAAGGTGTTTTATTTGTTGTGAGAATTTAGTCTTTATTAAACTTTCCAATAACATACAAAAATATATTCTATTTCATAATTTACCTAAATCTTAACTTTAATTATAACATTCTTATAAATTTAGCTTTCATATCATTAATTCAATTTTCGTTAATAAAGAAGAATCCAAATGATCTTTAATAGTTAGCTTCTTTGGATACAAGGTGGAGTAGAGCTAACTCTGATAACATTTTTTAAAATGTTATCTCTTATAGGATAAATCAAAACTAAATTTACTGATTTCACTGAAACTTTTATTTTAGTAATTTATCATTTTAATCGATTTAATAATCTTTTGCTTTCTTATTATCAATAGAATAAATCAAGGTATATTCTCTTTTATAATAATTTGTGTATCGAATAGAATACATTGGATGATCATACATGAATACACGACTAAAACTAAATCAAAATATAATTTCAGTTTTATTTTAAATAATCAACTGTAAATAATTTTTTTAAGAAATATAATATTATCAAAAGCAAAAGTTCTTTTATAAATGCACGTTATATGCAGACTCTGGAATTCCATAAGTTCCAAATACTTAAGAATTATGAAAGCATAATTATGAGATTTATCGTTTCCAGGCCAATAATTCGATTTAAGATTAGCTTGAAATAGTATGCAGAAAAGAATTCGTAAGTTTCTCTGTCGAATTTTGAAATATGAACATGTTGTACTCGTATTCTAAGTTACAGAAAAAATGTGCACGTGTACAGATAGGGAAAAAGTGAAGAGGAGCCACGCACACAGCATTTGGTTGCTGCGGAACTCTAATACATGTGTTGACCAGCTAGTTTACACACCGCAGCTCTTATTTTTTGCCTTTGTTCTTTTGTCTCTCTCTTTCTCTCTTGAACTGAAGCTGCTGTCAGTTATTGGTAAAGTTTCGCGGGGTAACATACTGCACGATGTTCCCCACTACCGCTTCCTTCACGGACCATACATCGTACGCGTACTTCGTCCCTCGTGTTTTTTATTTCTTTGGGTACATGCTCCAACTCGTGAAACTGATACTCGGCGTTTCTATTTGTCTACTTTTGCTTTTTTCCTACCATGTGCATAATTGCTTAACACCATTAAAATAGCGAAGGGCTTACGTTCATTTCTCTGTCTATTACGGTTAAATTCGACACGCCATAACATTTATTGCTTTATTGTTTTTAAGTATTTATCTACCACTACATTGAATCTAACTATCGAACTTTAAACCAAGTATTTTAATCAATTTTTATTTAAAAAATTTAATATTTAATAACCGATAAATAAAATAATTAATTATTGCCTTTGTTCTAAAGATATTGCTAATAATTTTTAAGTATTTTACTTACTTAAAACACATTATGAAGAAAAATCAATATAAAAGGCATTTTTCAGAAAGATAAACATAACTTGAGTATAATATTCAATACAATACCGTTAAGTAGTTATCGAAATTTTTTAAATTGTTAACTTTCTAACAGAAATAAAAGCAGCGTATGAGGTATAAAATGTATTAAATAAATTTGTTTATCTTACATCTTAACATTTATACTAAAACTAAAATGAACTTGAAAAAATTAAACAAACATATTTATGATACGCTTTATCGATATTTAATTTAACAAAAAACATTAATATTGAATTTATAATTGATTTTCTGTTAAATTGGTTTCATTTTCTCATATAACTACACGTGTGTGAAAGAGAATACCCGAAAAATATTTAAATCTCAATTACAAATTATTCAATTATTATAATTTTTATGCACTTTACTGATAATAGAGGAATTGGTTTATGCTACAATTTGCTTATGATTTTTTATCACACAATCATTAGTTGTACTCAAACTAGTTGTACTCAACCATTTTCTTTCCTATATAAAAGAGATGTAATTGAACTAGATAAAATATGTCTTTTTTATCCACCTTGATTGCTTTAATAAATTTCAACCTGCTTTCACATTCTTCACAATATTATACATGTGTAGTTTTATGTATTTCTGCATACACACGTCCGTGTGTATTACTCAAAGAAAAACATTTTTATCGCATATGATAACTATGATTCAAACTATGATCCCAACAGAATTACATATTACATTAAAAATGTTAAGAAAAACTTATTTCCATAGTCACTAAATTTAAAACCTCAATTTTATAAAATACATTTTTTACCACAGTATAAAATATATTTACTATATAAAAAATCAAAATCAAACACAAACACAAATTACAAATGCATATTTAAAGTATCACTGTTACCGCATTACTCTAATTATATTTATTATAAGTTCAGACATCATTAAAATCAAGTTATTGAAGATATACATTTCGTATAATTTCTATGACTGTTATTAATCATTTCATAATTACAAAAATATTCAAATATAATGAGTACGTACACATCATGATTAATGAAATTAAATTATTTTTTTTCGGGAAAAGTCAAGTAAATAAAGGAATGCAATCAAGTTATAAAACAATATTAAATAGAATATGAAATCACATTTCTGTTATTTGCATATTTTTATAATATTTATTCAGTCATAATTAACTAATTAGTTCATCTATTATGAGATTACCATTTTCTATAAGAAAATGAACAGAAGGCTGTATGAATAAACATAATAATGAGAAAACTTGATCAAAGAAATAAAATTTTAAAATATGTAATTTTTTTAGATTTAATAAGAAATTATTAAATATTCGATGTATAAAATTCGAATTATAAAATTAATATTGGAAAAAGATGCATCTTATTTCTAAAATTCATAGAAAACTTTTGATGCCAATTAAACAAATTTATATATTTTTATTTGAATTTTATAAAGATAAATTGTCAGTCAACAGATGTGATATAAATTTTTTAAATAACTTATTCTAGTTTTATTTCCAATAATTGAATCTTAATTAATAAAACATCGTTATAATATATAAGTATATATTCTAGGTCTCGTATAATTATATATTTTTAATCATTAATCGTTGATATATAACAAATCGAATAACATTGGTCATTCGAAATCAAGGTTCTATTTGAAAAACGTTTTGATATATCTCGAATTTTACTATAAATAATAAACGTTTTACTGTTGGATCGTATTAAGTATTTATAAATCAAGAGGTTGTCGTTTAAGCTAGAATAAAATGTAAATTTAATAATTTTTTTATAATAAGTATCTTGTTAAGCGATACATTATCATATGAAGTATATATATACATATATATTAAAGTCCAAAAACTTTTTTTTAATATTTAACTTAAAAATGACTGCACATAAAGTTTTGAAGAAAAGCATCTTAATTTAAAATAAATAAAAGATTTTGATTATTCTAAATAAATTAACAAAAAAAGAACAAGAAATTTTTTAAATATTCTATTTTAGCGAAATATCAAATGTTTAAATAAAATTAGTATGTTTAAATGAATGATTACATGGAAAGTAATATACGATTAAAAAAGTTTTTAATTAAATAAAAGTGTTTTCTTTTTTTTTTAAGAATTTAAAAAATTTTGTTTTCAGAAAAGTGGGTTTGAATTTCTTAAGTTCTTATTTTCAGCCTATGATATCTCAACTATATAAAAATTTGTCCATGACAATCTCTTGACATCTTTTGTTTTTTAAAGATTATTTAAAGAATGAGTGCAATTCTTGCATAGTGCCTGTGAACTATGCATTTCTGTGAAAATTTTACATTTGCGACTCACTATTTTTTCTGATAAGAAGTGTATTATTAAGCCCAAATATTAACATCTATTAGCTTAAAAATTTATATAATACTGAATAAACTATCAGTAGTAATTGAATATTGGCTTTATTGAACATTGACTTGCTGCAACGAGGACTTTTATCCAGATCGATGCATAGAAGCTCTTGTTATTATTTAGAATTGAGACTTCTAACCAATGATTTATGAGATAACTACGTAGATATTACGTACATATATTAGAGAATAGGCTTATTATCATTGAAAATTAAAAATGAATAGAGCTTATTAAAAGAAGAAATTTTTAAGACTTCTTTTAGTTTAGCAAAAGATGATAAGAAATATTTTAGTTGCAGTTTATTCCCTACTCCTAGTTTGTTCGCATCGGTAAATTATAAGGAATATTTAATTTACCAATAAGCTTCCTCGTTTTTTTGTCTTTAAATCTATATTTCAAAGACAAATTTCCATGTACTTCTGCACATAATCTTTTCAAATGATGTCTCATTATTGTCGTCAATAAGTTTAGATATTTTACTATATGAATTTTGACAGTCCTGATACATTCAGTTACACTGTCAACGTTATTGATAAAGATCTTTTGTCAGTGGCATTTTGATTCATGCAAAACTTGCGACGAATACCTTCGTCGCGAGAGGCAAGCACTGCCGTGGATTGAAAGCCGGGAGGAAAACGAGGAAGAGACCCGGTTCCCAACGTCCGAAAAACTAAGGTGTGGAAGTGTGAGTGTGTGCGAAAGCGTGCGTGCGGTACAGCGTTGGCCCCAGAGTGGAAGGATGAGTGAGTGAGCGAGAGAATGCCCACATAGTGTGAGTAAGCGGCCCGAGATGTGTACGAGAGAGAATGACGAATGAGTGAGCGAGAATAAGCATGAGGCCGTGGAGGGGAGCCTTGGCTATGCGTCTAACCCTGGCTGTGCCCTAGCTAGCGCGCAACGCTAGACTATACGCGAGCAAGTGCGACGAGCTTGCGCCACCACCACCGCTATTTCCCAGCCACCAGCCTGGTCCAAGGCCGTAAGGGCAATGGCTATCCGGCGCGGCCCCTATACATAAAAAGCGCGCACTTACGCGAAATCGAGAGACAGAGGTGGAGCTCGAGAAGCGAAGGCTTCCTGGTTGTGCGACTTTAGGCGCACGATTCCTAGAGCGACTTTTGGCGCACCTCTCGGGTATAGGAATAGGTCCGCTATCGCGTATCCGGAGACACAGCCCCCGGGCTAGACTCTCCCTACCCCGCTATTTTCCGCCGCGATAGTAAATGAGATCCCTCCGAGTAAACTCACGTAATACACCGCCACCATAAAAACATTGTAATTCCGCCGTACCGAACTTTACTGTAATCTTGCTGTATCGTGTGTGCGAAAATGTCGCACAGCCGATCTATTATTTTTTGTTAAAATCCGCCGCCTAATATGTAAAAAGCGCACGTCACCGAATGACGTATATCTGTAATAAAACCTCACCGTCTAGTACATAAGAAGTGTCGTGTAAACCAAAACCGCTTAGAGATTCGCTAAGAAATAGAATCACTATTTTTAACTATAAACTGTTAAGAATTCTTTGTAAGCGGTGAGCGCACCGCAAAATAAACTTTATTGTAGATTTATTTAAATAAAGATAATCTTAAGTTTAGATTTTAAAAAGTAAAAGAAAAACGCCTTGTTTATTTCATTCCGGTCTCTTCGCGCCTCCTCCTCCCGCCACGAACTTGGTCCGACCTTGAGCCGTCCGGGACGGGACAGTCAGGGAGCACGGGGAACCGAGTCATCGCCACCAGAAGGACGAATAAACTGGGACGGAGCAGCACGAAACTTAAAACGCTTCGAACGACGCACGGCGTCCGAAAGGATACGTGATGGGGACGGGTCAACGCCTTACAAACTTAAATTCAATTCTGCGGTGCCTATATAATTCAATTTTTAATATTTAGAAGATTTGAATATTTTTATTTACGTCAATCATGATAATTTATCCTGTGTTATATATTGTAACAATATTCATGCTGCATCATAGTGTAACAAAATCTAGAAGATCCTTAATCAAGTTTCACCAAAATTTATTCCTAAAAATAATGATTCTAAAGGTCATACATTCTCAGTTAGCTATATTTATTTTTTCTTCATTATATATATATATATATATATATATCTTATAATATATGATAGTACGCAGTAGTAAATGGATCAGAATTGATATAACAACGAACTTAAACATAAAATTTATGACACTCCCTAGATGAGTAATGATAATTTTCTTTTCACATGGGAATGTATAAAATGTATTTTCATTTTATCTATAGATAGAAGAAAGATCAACTTTTTTAACAACCTAATTACCAATAAATATTACATTGTACGATTATATTTACGGAAAATTTGAGTTCATAGAGTACAAAAGTTATTTTCATTTATAATTGCCCTTCAAAGTAACGAGATCCCATCAGTAGAGTATTGGCATGTTAAGATTTTCTTGATTTCGTTTCATAAAAGTGGGTTCGACTCATCGCCTACGTGAGTTGCTATGTACATATTTCATTTTTTTAACTTTATTATTATTATATATATGTAATAGGAAGAACCTATACACATATATATACCACACATATTACATATATATACCATACATATACCATTTTTGCTTTATCGTATACTTTCTTTTGGCGTAACACAGTAATCTAGTAATGTACTTATGATGTTAATCGAGGTTTAAGTGCACGTATATTGCATTCGTTAGTTTCTTGAAATCGTTTAGTTCGTGGTTCCGAGGAAACCCAGTAAAAAGATGAAGAAATGAAAGCAACGCCCATAGGGCTATTGAATGAAAAAGAATAATCAAGGTGGAGAGAAATAGATAGAATGGAAGAGGAAAAGAGATAGGGGTGTCAAAGAGTGGAATTCCCAGTACATCACTGTCACCGTATGAACAGCCAATATAAATACCTCAACGCTTCCTTCTTCGCTTGCCGCGAAAGTGAGCACAAACCAACAAGACTCACATTGCTACGACTTCCACCAGCTGCTTACATCTCTTGACTATAGCATTGTTTTATCTTGTGGTAGAAAAAGAAAGATAGAGAGGAAAAGAGAGAAAAGTGCATCGCAAAAAAAGAGAATATCCTAAGATATAAGTCGGTTCTCCTAACCGTATTTTCCATCTATTAAGGTTACGCGACTAACTTTGACTACACGCTGTTGCTTATTTAATGATTGGATGGATGAAAGAATCAAGAATGTTCGTATATTTGTATGTTCATTGGTTATCATTCATTTGTATGCGGAAAATATTTTGGAATATGTAACGTTGTTCTCTTTATCGCAATAGGAGTAAAGACCTGTTGTCAAGGAAAAATTTCTATAACATAGATTTAAAAACAATATTTTACTTTTATTATATTTCAAAATAATACTGTTTATCTTATAATACTTATGTAATAGCACGAATTTTTCCCTATACTTATTTACAATATAATTACAGTTTTCAAACAATCTGTAGAAATTTAACAAGAACGTCAAGAGACTATTTTATATATTAAAAAATAGAACAAATTTAATAAAAACTTTAGTTTGTTATAGTACAACACATTTTATTTCAATTTACTTCAATTTTATTTTATTTAGGAATACACGGTTTATCATTTATTAATAATAAATATATGAATACATAATATTCGAAATTTAATTTTTGGTTCTATCGCATTGTCAAGCTATCCATGATATATTTTATTTATTTAGATATAAATGTGCATATAAATTTGCATATATAAAACGACACATATATAAATAGGCAAAGTAAAGATGTGCTTAGAAGAAGAAATTATGAAAAATAAGTCATTACCATTGAAATAAGTATCATAATTGTTTGATTGGTTTCGTTCTATCATCAACGATATAATGTTGACTCTTTTGTCTCTTTTCTTTCACGTAATTATCACGAAACCATGTCAAACGCTAGTTATTATCGTGTTTTTAAGTACGAATCGGCTCTAAGTCAGTCTCACTATCTCCTTTTTTGAACCATTTGGTTTCCACAAATCATTTCTAACTTGTCACTGAAAATATTTCGACTTCCATGGCAGAAATTGACAGCGCTGCTCAAGATGACAGTTAATCGCTTTGTATAATACAACTAACACATTAGCCAATTAGGCTTTGGAATATCTTGGAAACTTCTTGTAGAAAAGAATGAGAATTATGTTCTTGTAGAAGACATAGAAACAATATATCGGTGAGGTTAAAAATACACTTACCAGATATACTGATTTTTTATTTGATGATTGCACGAATGAGATTTCCATTATTTTATTAATTTATATATAGCAAATTCAGATGACAAATTTAAGTAATGGAAAACTACTATATTCATTTACTGTACATTTATACATATTATACGTACCTTTTACTATTTATTTTAATTTAGTTATTTGTATTGTAGGCATATGTGTGAGTGTTTGCATATAAAAATATATGTGAAGGATGCAATTTTATAAAACATATTTCAAACTATTTGAAATAGCTTGTCGAGTATTAAATGAAAATGGATAATTTTTTATTTCATTTAAAACAAGAAGAAAAGATATTTTATAAAAAAGAACAATGTATACATGTACGTTTATATAAAAATGAAAAAAATTCCATCATAATTGGTAAACAAGGCATTTAGAAGTTACCAAAATTTTTTATTGTTCTCTTTTTGTCTGGCCACTGCTAAAGCAATACAACAGTAAGCTTTCACATCGCCTTTCGCAGCAGTTTACTTTCTACCCTGATATTGTGGCTTTAGAACCACAGTATTCAAGACTTTCTTTCTCGTTTCTAAAAAAGAAAGTCTTTCTTTTGTGCACGTCTGAATTTTCCAACGTCATGCGGCGCCGACGTAGTACTAGTCTTCTGCTTTCCTAACGAAGTGATAACTTTTTTCTCCTCCTTGCCTTGCTCGCTATTTATTCAACACTTCATTCTTAAATTAAGTTAAACCTCCAGACGCTTAAGAGACTCGATTAGGTTATTCATTTCTTCATCTAACGACATCAACTTTGGTGCTTTTGTGTTCGTAAGTAGCTTGCTCAAATAATAACAAAAAAGTGTATGATAAAATTACAAGGTAGAAATTGCGAATTTTTGAGATTCTATTTCTGATATTTGTATGCACATTCGAAAAAAATTTAATAGCTAACACGAGTAATAGTATTTTTTATATTTTTATTAATAATAAGAATAATAAGTTATATTATCTAAGTATTTTTCTTTACTTCTAGTATTATTTAGTATCATATTATTGTAAAACGACTTCTCATTCACATCTACTTTTTAGAATAAATTTAATTATTATTGATAAAGTTTTGTACGTTGATATATTTGTATAAACATATTTAATTAACTTAGAATTCAGCAATAAATTCATTAATAATCAACATTATCTTTCTCAAATTACTTGATATCATATTAATTTTTTATTAGACATGATATAGAATTATATTTTACGATTACCGTACGTAAAACTACTCTTATATTTATAATATAAAATATTTATATGAATGATAAATTGAAAATAAATATCTTACTATGAAATTATATTTTTAACACTATATTTTCATTATTTACAGACAATTTTAAGTGAAACAATTTTAAAATCTTAAGTATGATAAATTAATAGAAAATATTGAAATTGAGAAGACTTTGCATTTAAAGAAATATTTTTCATGCAATAATTCAAATATGGAAATAAGGAAAAGTATATTTTTATATGAAATATGATTAATAATTTTAATAATGATTAATTATTAAATAAAAAATTTAGGCTATTGTGATAAAAATCAAAATTTCTTTTTACTGTATGTTTGAGTTTTTTTACGTTATGTTATTCGTGAAAACTCTCTTTATGCGTATTAGTCATTGTAAAAGAATATTGGAATGAGACGAAAAATCGAGCGAAACGGTAATTGACTAAACGATGCATCTATATTATGTACATATCTGTTTACGCATCAACGATATGAATCGGAAATTAAAATAAAGATCACAATTGTCACGATTCACCATTGATGCACTTGTTAACGGATTTTCGATCCCACTTTGATATATACATCGTTCTTAATATTGCTTTCATGAATGGCCTAGCAACATTAATTTTCAATCGTGGCCTTCAATCATACCACGGGTACTCAAGCTTCTGCTTTTCTTCTCTCTTTTTCTTCTGCACAATTGTTTTGCTTCTAGTTTCGACGCCGGATGATCGAAGGATGATTTTATTGCTTATCTTGTATGCCATGTGGGTCGTCAGGGGTGGTTTAATGAGCCTCTTCCACCTTCTGATTCGCCATTTGACGTCGACCTACCCTAACTTACCATTCTCTCTCACTCTCTTTCTCTATCTTTCTATCTCTTGCACTCATAGCCCTCGCAATTACGTCGCGCGTGCTTCGACTATCGAAACGTATACCGTAACAACTTGACCCTCCTTTCCAGCGACCTTTCATCGGATAGATTGCTCTCACTCTCTCTCTCTCTCTCATTCTCTCTGTCTCTCTCTTTCTCTATCGCTCACACAAACTCACGTATGCTCTCATAAGCTCTCTATTTTTCTCATTTGCTCACTCGTTTACTTGTCCTTATCAAGCTGCACGTATTTCTTTGCCCTGCCAGATGCTACAGAACTAAACTAAATAGCTAACATCGAGACACACTCTTTCGACGTCATTTAAACGCATTTTCCGTATCGAAAGCCAAAGAAATTTTCAGCTACAACACGTTACTCTGAGCGCGAGATACAAGATACTGATTATTACTCTGAGGTATAGAGTGTAATAGGGATAGTTAAAATCAAATCAATTCAAAAGTTTTTTATTCAATTAACTGTTCTACGTAGGATTTGAGGTAAATTCTATGTTTTTAAAATAAAAAAATAATTAATTTTAAGTATTAATGCATTTTATTAAAATTATAAAATACAGCTTACCTCGAAACGTTACTATTTTCACCCAACAAACATACACCATAACCACAAAACAACCCCCTTTCTTTTTGGGTGGGGTGGGTGTTGTGGGTGGGGGTTGTTGGGGGCTGGGGTTGGGGGGGGGGTGTTTGTTGGGGGGGGGGTGGGGGTGGTGGGTTGGGGTGTTGGGTTGGGTGGGGGGGGGGTGGTGTGGGGGGTGGTGGGGTGGGGGGGGGGGGGGGTGGGTGGGGGGGGGGGCCTTCTATCCCCCCCCCCTCCCCACTCTCCCTCCCCCCCCCCTCCCCCTCCTCCCCCCCCCCCTCCCCCCCCTCCCCACTACACACCCACGTCGGTGTTTTGTTGTCTGTTTTCCGTTTGTGGGTTTTTTTTTTGTTTTTTGTTTGTTGGTTGTTGGGGTTGGGGGTTTGGGTTGGGGGTTGTGTGTGTTGGTTGGGTTGTGTTCCTCAACAACTAACCCACCCAACCCACCCTCCCTCCGAACAAAACCAAAACACAACCAAGAAGGTGAAAGCGGCGTGTGATATAATATTGGTAAGATTTTATAACAAACTTAAATTCGATGGGTTGAGTTCAAATACTTTCAATTTCTCGTATCCTGCATTTATAGTACACGTGGTCGTGTACTTAATTTGTAGACGTCATTTTTAGTATGAAAAATTCTAAAATAATTATTTCAAAATTTCCATTAAAGTAAATTCTTACTTTAAGAAATTAGAATGCTAAATATATAGTGCTTAAATATGAACACCCTTTTCTAAAAAATACATGAATAAAGTTTCGAAACATCTCAAATATTATCTATTAATTAGAAACATTAATTTATGGATCTAAAAATTATGACTTCCACTTTATTATATAAAAAAATAACTCTAAAAAAAGTTAATTAAATTTTATTTTTCAAGCTAACCAATGGACTATAATAAGTTCATACTATTATATTATTTGAAACTATAGCTTTCGTTAGCTACCATTCAAATCTCGGGTATGAGGTAATTCGTGTTTTGATTTAAAATTTAAATCTCAATATAGAATTATAAATTATTTGTATACCTAAATATTTTATAATCGCAATATAAGTTCATGATTGATTTGAATATATTTAAAGTAAATAGTATAATATAATATAATAATTTATAAATATTTTATCATACTCTTGATGTTTTTCAATAATATGAGTATAATTACCCACTGTTTATAAAGATTATAATAATTAAAAATAACTATTTCTGTTCTTTAAATTATACAGAAAAATCTTTTTGTCAAATGTATATTATTAATCTGATAACAAGTTTTCAACGTAAATTAAATTTTTATATCACATATTTACAAGCTATATATTTATAAGCTAGTCGTGATAAAATAGAATTACTTGACAATTATTTCAATGCAATTTAAATTTGATTCTGCAGTAACAACTTGAATTAAATCGTAATTTATTATCAATCGACAACATCTTGTGATTTAAATCCAAATGTATTTATCGAATAAATATTTTATGTCAATCAACTAGCCAAGCTTTTAAAACTCATTCTTAATGACAATGTAGTTCAAAGTACATGGGCTTTAGTTGTTCAGCATGATATTGCCATTCAGTGATTGAACAATCCATACATCACGAAAAAGAAACGCCGAAACACGTACGAGTGTTATGTACATCCTCTCTCTCTTGCTCTTTCTCTCTTTCTCTCTCTCTCTCTCTCAACTGTTTGTTGAATATTTGAGGAGCAAATCTATTTAAACAATAAAATCATTCGTTATCGTCGTTATTTTGTCACCTCGTAGCTATTTAATTACTCTCTTCCCTGCAATCGATGCGTTGCGCGTTAGATACATATCGGTCGCTCATCGCTGCCCAAAAGATGAATTGTTCTATATGAAGCGTAAATTTTTATTTCAGCAAATTGAAATAAACGACCATATTGTCGTTGACGTTTTGTTTCAATTTTTATTCTTTCTCTTCAGAGAATAAGGAATAGATTGAAAGTTAATTCGGTATAACGACACATAATTAGTCTTAATGACTAAATATTAAATTAAATATTTAATATTTAATATTTAATTTTTGGTACAGATTTGATTTATAAGATATAATATTATTAATTGGTCACATTATTGAATATAACTAATATTATTGAAAATATTTTTACGTATTTTTTATATAAATTAATAAAAATATAAATAATAAATGAGATGCATATTATTAAATATTTTATTGTTCTTTTTCTTGTCCTTTCCTTCTATAATTATAACTCTTTTTATTCAATATTTACATATTAAATCTTTATTCTCCTTCACAAGCAGGTAGCTTTGTATGTCTCTCTGTCGATAACTATGTGGGCGAGCATCAAATAGTGTAATTACTTATAATATATATATATACTCATGGTTTCCCAAATAATGTTTGTCAAATATCGTAGAAAGGAACCGTGTGTATTTTTCAGTTTATCTGAATTTGCTTAGTTAATGTCAATTAAATAGAAACTTCAAAGACATCAGGTGGTCTCTCAGTATCTGGATGATGAACTCGTCCTTTTACTGACTGACAACCGCTTTCGTCTGATCGAGTCCGTCAAAATTATGTGACATCGCGCTAACTTACCCAGAAAATATAAATTGCGTAAGCTTCACGATTACTTCATTCCTTTCCATTATTCCCTGACTATTTAAGGTACTTCACGTATTTTTTACACTTTATCAAGTTGATTAGTTGATTCTCACCAAATATCGCACTAATATTAATTAATGGATGAGAGAATGTTCTACTAGATCAAATACACTCATAGAATTGTTCATAAAATGAGATAACCTTTTTCAAAAAATGAACTGAATACTTTTTGATTATTTTTTCTTTACTTGTTTCAAACAGTAATAGTTTAAAAACTATCCGTTTTCAGTTTTATTTCATTGAAATACTTCTATAAAAATGTAGAAATGTAAACTATTAGTGTATCTAAACTGGTTTTATGTCCAAAGTTTAGATTATATACAAAAAGTTTTGCGTAAATATATTTATATACAATTATTTATAAATGCAAAATATATTCTGATTTTTAGAGTAAACATTACTTGCCAAATTTTTATACCTTTAGACGTTTCCAATTACAAATAGTATTACATCTCACGAATGTTCAAATAAACATATGTAAATTAATGCTCAATCATATTTAAACAGTTTTTTTATTCGAATAGAAATATATTTTACACAACTGTATAAAATTCGAATGTGAGATTGAATTTTTAGTTAGTATACCAACTACATTATACAATAATCTAAATCTTTATATTTTTAAATTGAAAAGCTGATTATTGTTTCACAGATATATCTTGTAAGATAATAAAATCCGCACGTGTATTTCTAGAAAACATTTTAATTTTGAATTAGAACTAAAACTCTAAAATTATTTTGTTTTATTTTCATTTTCATTTGCAATGTAAAACGCAAACTTTTTTCCTTACAGCAATTTTTTATATTATATCTTTGGATTCTCATCTTTTACTTGAATTTAGTTCCTTTATTATTTGTAATACATTTTTATAATTGTGTTATATAGTACGAACTATGTTTATCTTTTTTTCTTTTTCTTCAATTATACTTATTCAGTTTTCGAATATATAATCGAAAATTTTTTTTGTAATATTGCATATATAATATCAAGAAGTTAGTAAATATAAATACAAAATTATAAGAAATATTTATATCAAGGTTCTTTTATCATTCTCTAAAACTTTTAGGTTTTTCTTTATTATTTTGTTTAACATGTTTACTATTTTCATAAGAATTAAAGTAACTGAAAGAAAGTTAACCAAGGTAACTATTTGAAATAATTTCAGGATATTTTTTTTGAACTTATAAAAATTTAATTTTTAATTTATAAAAGGTTAAAAATGCTTATATAGTATTCAATAATATTATTTAACCAGCAAACAATACGACAGTTTTAAAGATAAGTCGTTGGTAATATTTTTATTTTGTTTATTATATATACAAATAAATATCATAGCTATATTTTATGTTAAATAACATGAATAATATTTACGTAAAATAAATTTCAAAAAATTCAGACAACGACACTTGTTATGTGAAAACCGATAAATTATTTAGAGTATTTTAAGTAATGACAAGTAGCATAGTAGCGTAAATGATGAATCCCGTGGGAAGACATTAATTTCCAACAAAACAGTTAACATTGTTGTAATTTTTATATCTAATTGGATATCTTTTGAAATAAATAAAATTTTATCCATCTGTATTTGAAGTGATTGTTACTGTCAGCACTTGACATACGAAGATAATCAAGTAAGTTTTATGAGTATGAGGACTGCTAGATAATTCCATAAAATATTAAACATGATTTATATTAAATGAAATTTAATACTTTATATTTTAACACTTTAATTATTTTTTTATTTTCTAGAATTAATATTTTCTTATGGCTTTTCATCAGTTTGGGATCTGGTTATTTCAAAAATATGAAAAGAAGTCAATTCGAGTTCCTCAGAAAATCATATGCTTTTGCATAAACTATATTATTAAAACAAAATATTAAATTTAAAGTATATTAAAATAATTTTCTGCCTTTTATTAAAATAGTTCAGTGTAGTTAAATGAGTAGAAATTTATGTAAAAATTACACGAATGAATCACGTATCAGATGTATTAATAAGTAATAGAAAATTAATATATTTTAATATTTTTGAAGATGTAACTACTTAAAATGTTAGCTGTATTCATAAAGTAAGGATGAAGTTTTGTTGTAGATTTCGAACATCGTAAAAATATTTGATTATTTAATGGAAGGATAAAACTAAATAATAGCCTTTGTAGGTATGACAAAAATTGTTTACAGCGAATTATATTCTCTTTTATTTCTAGAATATTTCGCTATATAAAGCTTATATTTATATCGATTCATTAATTAAGATAATCACGTTATATTGAACAAAAGTTTCTTGATTATTTATTTTAACATTTATATCTTTATAAAGTTAAATAAATTTATAATTTAAAACATTAACATGACTAATGTGTTGTTAAATATGGTGAATTTTCTAATTAAAAAATTATAATATTTATATTGTATTGTATTATATTGTAAAGTTTAATATTTTACATTTTAAATATTTTATATTAATTATTTAATTTACATGAAATTATCACGTGTCATTTTTATTAGGTGTTTTTAAAACCTATAATCAGTGCTACTAATAATATTAAAAAGAACACAAACACACATACACACACACACCCACGAATAAATTATTTAAAATAATTTGATTTTTATATTACATGTTATTTTATCGTTAAGAATATTTAAAATTGTATGTATTTAATAAGATTTTAATTTTTACATATAAGTCATCACAAGCAAAAAAAATTCTATAATATGTGGGCACACTTTTGTACACAGCTTTTTCATTACATGAATTTGAATTTTATAATTGAACATTCAAGAATACCTTATAGTTATGTAACATAAAACAAAGTGAAATATAACGCAAAGAAGAAATAGCTAGAAATAAGAAATTTACTTGGCACGAGGATTGAAAATTCCTTCAACCTGTGTTGTGAATATTTTCCTTTAAATTATATGTCGTAAAGTGTTAAGAGCAAAATAATCGTTGAAATACGATAATCAAGTAAACGTAGCAATTGAATCTGGGAGATCGTTACTCTGTATTCAAAAATTAACTTGTGAAAATCATAAAGGAATTTCGCTCTTTCGAACTGCCTAACGCAAATTATATTTTATAACATTAGTTGTCTTTTTGTGCTCTCATTACTTTTCATCGCGAAACCGTGAAGCCTCTACGCATTGTACGCACGCACTGAACTCTTTGTTCTGGCCTCCTTTTTTCACCGAGCTCGACACGTTTACTTTCAAAGAGTAATAAAGGCAAAGCGGTTCGTGACTACTCGTCGACGTGTGAAGAATTTTATGCACCGCCGCCAGCTATGGAAACGAATGCTGCGAATGGGACGGGCGAAATATACGTGGAAAAAGGAAGAAGCGAAGTGGCACCGCGTATTTTCGAGCTATTTTTCGCACTAATAATACTTCCGGTCATTGTGCAGGTAAGTCAAATTTATTGCTTGACGAATAATGCAAATCAAATTGTACTTTTTTGAGAACAAAACACTTTTTATCCTCATCAGGGAGATTCATTAAAATAGTTTAATGAATGTCCAGTAGTGTGCGCACTGTGAACTCTACATTACTTCTATTTAAAAATATTTGAACTTTAGTTTTTATCCAATCAATTGTAAACTGAACTCTCTAATTTTAAATATTTTGCGTGAGTATTGTACAAATTATTTGTTACAACAAAGAAGATAATGGAAAGTAATAAAAACAACTTGTATCTGGATTATTTATTATGAACAAATTCCATAATGTTCCTATTTAACGAGAATTAAAGTGTAATATATTTAAGTTTATTAAAAAATTTTTATGAAACCATTAAGTAAAAAAGCCTGTACCAGAACATAGATTTTTATTATTCCAATAATTATTTTACTTTTATTAATAATGTAGTGACTTTCCACTATTCATATATATTTAGTTTGAATATATTTTAATTCAACTTGAGAAAAGTGAAATAAAAAATTGAGCGACCAATTCAAACAACCAATTTCAATATTCTGAATTACATAAAAATACTTACACGCTTACATACGAATATATGGTTAAATTCACACGCGTGCGCAAGCATAAAAATTAAACTAATTCACATAAATTTGAAAACCTATAAGCAAATATCGAATACGTAAATTTCGTTTTCATGGATATATTAGATCATTGGAGTAGATGCAGAATTTCGTTAGAATTTGGTCTACTCAGAACACAATTCTTTTAGAAAAATAAAATCCTCATTCAATATTAGTAATATTTTAAGCTCAAGTATTCCTATTTATTTTTAAATATCGTTATTACATTAAGGTTTACTTAGAATTTTATGAACTATGTATTGTTTAAATTACATGTTAATTATGTTCAATAAATGACAAATCAAGTTTCATACATTGTATATCTAATATTATAAATATCTAACTCATTAAGATTATTATTTAATATCTCAAAAAAATTGTAATAAGAATTAATCCAACAATTATAACTTTATTTATAATATTTGAATTTATACTCTTATTAAATGGTTATAGAAACTTGGATACTTAATTAAGCAAATTTTTTCAATATCATTAAGTTAAATTCGAAGCTGATATTTTCTGAGATATGTAATTTTTAGACACTACATATGTAGCATTTTCTCTCATTTTAATTGTAAAAAGATCATATTTACTATCTGTTTTTATTTGCTGCTATTTTATAAAAGAGAAATATTATAACAGAAAAAAATTTCATTTGGTCAATTAAATTATAAAGTAAATGTTATTGTAATTAAAATAAATAATATTTTATATCATAAATCCAGCTTTTTCACCTCTATGCTTTTAAAATTAGTATTAAAAAAATAATGAATAAATAAATCATTGCAAAATTATTGAAAAATTATATCGAAAAATAAGTATATCTTCAAATCATTTTTATAATATAAAGATATTACTTTAAGACAATTTTGAAATTAAGAATATATTTATGTCATGTTCTGTAATCAAAATATGATGACTGTATTAGATAATATTTTTTTATTATTACTTATTATACATTAGATATTTATTTACTTGAATAGGGTCGGATATGTAATTAAAAATAAATGCCACCGTATATATTTCGCTAACATTATTTTGTATAAAAGTTATTCCAAATTTGATTTATAATATCTAATATCCTCTTGCAAATTTCAAATATGTGTAATTCATCAAAAGGTATAGCGAAAACATTATTTGCTATATTAGTTAACTAAGTTTTTCAGTTTATTTAGATTTTAAATCTTAAGAATTTGTAACTGCATTACACTAATCAAAAATTAGAGACAAAGTAATACTGTAAAATTTTACCCGATATTATGAAAAAAAAATTCATCTTTATACTTTTTCATTTATATTTCTTATTTAATATTTCTAAAAATAAATGTCTTACTGCCGAAAATTATGTAGCTGATATAATGTTTATTTTTTGCTAGAAGTTATTTAAATGATATACGATTTTTATAATTTCATTTTTATTCAGATGATGTTAATATTAGTAATAATGTTACGTTAATGATATTTTAATATTTAATGGTTATCCTTAAATTCATAAGCTAAAATTAAACAAAATATACTTAAAAATATTAAACAATAAATCAAAAGCTTTATCGCCAATAATATGTATTGTAATATGCATTATAATACAATCTGAGGAGCTTAGATTTCATTATTTGAGCAAAATACAAAATGTTGTTATTTTTTAAACTAAAAATAAAACTTTTAAAAATAATCATATATAATATTCATAACGTTAAAATAATGTATATTACTTATAATTATTTTATTTACATTATGGTCTACTGTACATTTATTGTGTAGATATATTGTGTACATTTATAGAAATACTTATTACTATAAAATAGTCTTTCCATGTAAATGTACTGGATGTGTATATTACGAAAGATAAAGCGTGAATGAGCATAAAATGAACAACGAAATACAATAAAAAGAAGGGGCAAAGAGTTATTTAGAGTAGAACAAAACGAAGGAAAGAAAGAACAGGGAAAGAGAGATTGTTCGTTATCTCCTGACGCTGTTTTTCTTGGGCTTTCTAATAAAAAAACTTGAGATATAAAAGGGAAACAACAGCGTTGCAAATAATAGAAAGGAAAGGAGAGAACTCAAAAGTAAGCAAAAAGAGAGACTGACATAATGCGACAAAAAAAGGTCAACTATGTTTCACCAACGGCAGCACTTAGCAAATGATTTTTAAATTGAATCCGTTTCTTCGTTGAAGGGCTTCTGTTACTGAAACTCGTGCTTTGTTGGTTGAGTGAACGACGCGTTGACGGACATAAATATAGAAATAGCAAGAAAAGTCCCTTCATTGTTCGTTGAGTTCGTTTGCTTTTTCTTACAACCTCTCTCTCTCTCTCTCTCTCTCTCTCTATTATGCTTCTTTTTTTTAAAACGATCTGCTCTTTACTAGTCTGGCTTGTTGAACATTCTGCTAACTAGCATAACGTCACGTAAGTTATTACAGAGAACAAGGAGAACCGATTATTTCAATGTTGATTTTTTAGTAAATTTCAATTAAATTATTCGTTACCATGAACAGGAATTTTCTCGTAAGAATCATAGATAAAATCATGTCAAACTTATTTGCAAATATATAATAAGGAGCACTTTTATTTTATGAAAGTTATTTATTAATACCAGCTGCAAAATAATGTTTCCTTTACTTTCATTCCAGATCTTTTATTTACTAAAAATTAAAATGTCATATTTTGAAAAGAGAGAGCTGCTTAAGATTTTTATAATTACTCTACTCTTTATTATTAAATAAAATATAAAATATATTACATTAAAAATGACTCATATAATATATAGTTTCTTTATTTTTTATTACGTAGTTTATTATATAAATTATAAAAAATTCTCAAAAAATTCATCATTATTATAAGAAATCATTATATTGAATTATTATTTGAAGCAAATTTATTAAGTCAAAACTGTTTATGTGTTAGAATGTTAGGATGGTGTAGTCGGTTACCTATGATGGTGTAAGTATTCTCTAATCTTTTTCAGGTGGAGTCATATTTAGTAATAACTAATCAATCAATGACGTGAGAGTTTTTAATTATTAGTAATTACTTTCTCATCAAAATGCTGCAAAGACTATATGCTATTATATTTGGAAACTATTCGATCCATTATATAAAATACTTAGAATATAGACTTCAAATATGTCGTGTGCAAAAGGGCATATAAATCATTTTATAATTTTGTTTCAAAATATACAATAATATTTATTACAATGGAGTATATTTATAAAAATATTATTTTTATAAATTTATTCTATAAACTTATAAAATGTTACACGTGAGGAAAAGTAAAATTTATACAGTACCAGAGTAAAATACAGTTGAAGATGAACGTTTCATTGTTGTATCTTTAGGAGACTATTTTTTATTATGCAAAGATTACAGATAATAAACTCGATTACAGACGTTCTTTTTACGTATTGAACTAATTATGATCCCCTCGTCGAATGAACAGAATCGTAAGACTAAAAACTTTGTCTTGAATTGATATTTCTTACTCGTATAATCATTTATTAATTGAGTGTTTTTACTATACTTGTTTCTATGTAACAGCGAGTGAACTATATTTAATTCCACAATTAAAATTTTACAATTGAGAAATATAAGTACAAATTTAAAAAGTTAAATACTGAGAAATATTTTCTTTATTTATCTAATTTTCCAAATGCTATTCAATTGCTTGAGAAAATATTGTATTTTTAACAAAATATTTCGACTTTATTTGCAGAAAATAATTTATAAATTTGAAAATGTTTTGTAGTTTACGATGTAATTGAAATTTTTTATATTTATAATATTAATATAATATTGACTAATTGAAACAATTAGCAAATGTAATCAATTAATAAAAAACTACAATATACTAATTATATTAAAAATTCTTACGAATTTTTTTTATTAATCAATTTACTAAATAAGATAAAGCTATAGTTCTCTTATTTGCGAAAGTTATATAAACTTATTAAAATATATTATATTTTATATATGTAATTAGTAATATATACTTATATAAAGTTAGGAATAATATCATATTCACGCAAAAAAGTAATATTTTATTTGAATGAATAACATATATTCTAGAAAAAAATGTATTGCTCTAGTACAATAAAATCTTATTATGAAGATTTTAATTATATTAAAAATAGATACTATTTTAAAACAATATTAATATGTAATTAATATGTAAATTATATTAATATATACAAATATTAATAATAATTAATCAATAATTAATAATTAATAATTAAGTTTATTAATTAATAATAAACTTAAGAAATTACTATTTAATGTGTCAATTAAAAAATATTTTTTTTATATCATTACTTGAAAGTTATTTAGATATTTCATTAATAATAATAATGGATTACTTAATAATGTTAGTAACGAATATCTGTATAATATAATGAATTCATATTTGTTTCTATATGTTTATTGATTATAACATATGATCAATATGATTGATCATATTTTCTAATTTTCTTTCCTTAAGAAAAAAGTTATTCCTGATATTTTTATTTTTATTATCTTTTTATTATGCATATAATTTTTCTTGTTTTTATTTATAATTTTTAT
This sequence comes from Wiebesia pumilae, assembly GCA_018907045.1. Classification (NCBI taxonomy): domain Eukaryota; kingdom Metazoa; phylum Arthropoda; class Insecta; order Hymenoptera; family Agaonidae; genus Wiebesia; species Wiebesia pumilae. Next base: position 13,370,287 of record JACCHZ010000105.1, read on the forward strand.
AATACTCTTTTTTCTTTGTCAAACTATGTTCATAAAGAAAAAGGTATCGATAAGTTATTAGGATTTAGTGGACCTTAAGCAGCGTACATTAAAGTTTCGGCTTTGAGCCACGAATAGTTTGTACAGTATCTAAAGTTGTAATAGTTTGTATTATGTGTAATAGTAAGTATTATGTGCTCATTATGAAAATGACTACGAGGACTCGATAGCTTGACTAACATGTTGACTAACATCAGAAATTGTATTATATTTACTTAAAAATTTACTAGATATACGTAATAGACTTTCTGTGTTCTATTTCCTTTTATTGTTTAGTCATGTATATTCTTCTGCATCTGTTCATTTGATCTGGCTGCTTCTGCAGTTTCGATTTCATTTTGATGTTTTCAATTACTACTGCATTTCAATGTTTTGACCTAAATAAAAATTAGTAATATATTATTTCTTGATACATGGCTCTGTAATTCTGCGTATTATTAGAATAAAATGATTGCTTGCTTTTTGAAAACTGTTTGTTTATACATTTCTAAGTAGGACATTGATATTCACAAAAGAGGGTTAAATTTTGCTAGTAAACTGATGTTGAAAATATTCTTTACTATCCAACATAAGAATTAAAAAATATAAAGTTATAGAACTGTTACTATTGGTATGTCGCTTAAAAATCTTTAAAAAATTGGAAAAATTACGATATATTTAGATAAAATAACGAAATGAAACGTTATGAAATACTGACTACTACTAAATATTGAAATGACGGATACTTATAAAAAAGATAAATTATGACAAAAATATAAAAAGGTCGGCAATTAACCTTTTAATAATAATAAGGCAGTCTGGTCTGGATAATCGAAAACGTATTTATTTAAAATTAAAAATTTTAATGGAAAAAAAAATTGTTTAATTTTTTAATTAGAAAGATTACGCAAAATGGTCGATAGTCGATAATTAGTTAGCAGATTATTTAATTATTGAAGTCTTCCACCGCTGCAATGTAAAATTATCAGATAAAATTGTCTAACACAAATAATTGAAAATATTTTTATTGTTTATAAATTTTTGTCATCGTTGAAAGTAAAAAATCCAGAAAACCCAAAAAATATATTATTTTGAAAAAATTACGATATTGAAACAACATTTTTAATTCCTTCATGAGTTATGTATTTTTTTCAAACATTTTGTAATCATTCTTTATAGTTTCAATAGAATGGTTTTAATAATCTATAAGATAAATTTCTGTAAATCGATATTTGAAATATTTTTATATAAAGTTCAATCATCAGTAAATCACGACAATAGTCTTAGATTTCCCAGAAGACTTATTTTCTTGCATTTGTTGAGTCTGGAATCAATATCAGTTTTCATAATTATTTTCGTCGGAACCGATTTTCTTGCCTGATTCAGCGTGTATTGGTAATATAAGTGAACGTTTATGAATGTTAGTTAACTAATTTCATTATATAGACATTTTAGTAATTTAAACACATAATTTAAGAATTTTGTAGCTCGGTAATATTGAAATAATAGCTAAAATTTTAGCCATGTCAACGCAAAGATTACATTAGAATATAGTTACTGAAAGAATCTTTATAAAAAAGATAAACATATTTTATAGTGTTTGGTTAAATAATATTAATAGTAACATCGGCTAAGTATCAGCATTCACAGTATAATTAAAAATTAACAAAAATCGTAAAATTTTACTCAGATTTTTTATGTAAATTAGTAAAAAATCAGAGAAATGTGAGGTATTGATAGTAATAAATTGAAATAGGCAAGTCTATAAGTAAAGCTAATTGTTGACAGTTGAAAAACGAAAAATAGAAACATGTGAACAAGCAAAATCGTCGTTAATATTAGGAAAATCTTAAATTCAGAATACGATTCATAAAAACCATGTTTATGCAGACAAAAATTAACAATAAATTTCTTTAATTATAATTGTATTATTTAATTTTAAGTATAAATATACAATAGTAAAACTTTACTAATGCAAATTAAACGATGATGTTTGCTTTTGATACGATACTATTTTGGTTGTCTAAAGCGTACACTTAATTTTAGTTAAAAGTAGCATTTGTGCTTACTTATATAAAAATAATTTTATCGAATTAATTTTTTTTGAAATTAGTTTGCTACATATAGCTTTCAAATATTATATTGTATAATAAATAGTATATGAATATAAGATAAAAAATTGTAACTCCTTTTAATATATAAAGATTAGGGTACAATTAATCTTATCTTATTTAATCTTATTCGTTTTATAATAGAAAAATTATAAAATTTCAAATAATAAACAAAAAGTTGCACATACATTTTAGCTATCAAAGTCAGCCTTATATCTACAAATTAGTGGCTGGAACTATTTATTAGTATATAGGGAATAAAATAAAGTAATATTTTATTGCTGATATTTCATAAATTCTTGATAAAATTAATTATTCATAGTTGCCCTAATTTTGAAAGTGTTTATAGAATTTTATTAATATCGAAGACGATCATATTTCTCATTAGACTAAGTGTAGAATATCAACTTTCTTTGAGTTCACTTGCGTAGATATAATAAATATATATTTTAACTGGTATTTTAACGTTGAAAAGAGTTACATAGAATATATCTAATGATTAAAACCTTTATCTTATTAAACATTCTAACAGCATATAGTACTCAAAATAATATAATATTAACAAAGTTAATCAATATATATATATATATATATATATATATATATATATACTATTATATGCACGCGTGTACTTCTATTTATCCGATTCCTATAACATTGTGCTAGCTGCGCGTATTCTCACATCGTTCATAATTTCCCGCCAAAGCAACTCTATGCATACGCAGAAGTATTTTCAGGTTTGCATATGTATCCAACACAGTGAGATGGTTTTGGCATGTTGCACAAACTTCAGTTGCCCCATGATGTAAATCGTAGTCAATACTCGCTATATATCATGTACAACCGCGCTGTCAGCCTGCATTTATGCGGCGTGCGGGAGACGTTGCGGTTTACGAAAGAGGAGAATTACTTGAACGTTTTGCATAAAGTGCTCACTGAAAAGAAGACGTGTCGTAAAGGACAAGGGGATAAGATAAGTATCGCTTGGATAAATGTAAGAGACATGGAATTTATTCGTATTTCTTTGATCAGTCAAAGGTGATTGTACGAAATATAGTTAGCTGATCAGAATGATAATCGATTATATAAAGACAACAAATTCTTTGTAAAATAACAAACTCAAGAATAATGCAATTAGGTTATTGTAATTCTTATCGAGTTAATAAATGACTTGAGGGTGATCCTTCAAAGGTAACATTTTTCAACTCCAGTTTTAACTGAAAAAACACGTCGACACTTTGTTCTTATTTTCACGAAATTTGATTTATGACTCATTTGTACATAAAGTGAAAAGTTATGAGCAACTACGAATGGATATTAAGAAGAATTTGTTTGAATTCAAAAAAATATTTCACCATTCAAAATAGATTTGGCTCAGTTAGAAACATAATCACACAGGCTAATGCTTACATTATAAAAAGAAAACGTCATGAATTGATAAAAATTATCCTCGAAAATATATCTGAAAGAATATTTTCTCTCTACAATAATTTACACTTTAATAATAAAATCATATTTATAGTTCTGATATTTGACAATTTTCTCCAATATATGAACACGGAGAAGATAATTTCATAATATTAATTTTGTTCAAATAATTCATATATTCCTAAAATATTATCTTATATGTGTTAATTTCATTTTTAATAAAAAAAATACTTTTTCATATTTGTTCAAAAATATATTTATAACGTTTTAGTTTGTGCAAGTAAACTCATTATATTTAACTTTACCTTCTAAAATTTAATTATTAATGAACATTAAATATATTACCTACATTGTGTTAAAAGCATTTAAATATATTCATAGAACAATATTTTTTTCAATATAAACTAACAGTTAGGAAATAAAAATAAAAACTATCAATATTATTTAAATACAATTAAATTTATAATAATTTGAATAATATCCCATAACCTCTTATTCGTGCTTGTGTAAGTAATTAATGTTATTAAAATATCAAACATACCAAGTTAACGCAATATAATTAATCTAAATGAATATTTAAAAGTAATAAAAAATAAACATATATAGTGTTATCGATATTCAATATATTAATATTATATATTCGAAAATGTAGACAGTTAATGTTACCAAACAAGAACAACCTTAGAATTTTGTCGACCAAAATATTTAACTTACTCTGCTCAATCTTCTACTTATATCATAAAGAATTAGCTCAGGTCAGAAAAGATTTAAAAGATTTACAAGTCTTTTACTGAAATGTTAAGTGATGAGAATAAATATCACGTGTAAGAGAATGATTAAAAGTAAAATTCTCGTACACAAATTTTTCAACGCGCATGAGAAGCCAAAATTGAGTTAAATAAAGCCAGTAATATAAAATGAGAGAGAGAGAGAGAGAGAGAGAGAGAGAGAGAGAGGGAAAGAAAATGAGCGAGTGAAAATTAAATACCAAAACAGAGACAAACAGACTTAAAGACTAAGTAAGAAAGGAAGAGCCATCCTCGATGGAAGATAAGCTTGACTGCAGAAGATAAGAGCATCGACGAACTGGCAGGGATAGAGCTAGACTGGACGGCGCTACCGAGCTCGAACATCTTTTACTCTCTCTCTCTCTCTCTCTCTCTCTCTCTCTCTCTCTCTCTTTCTCTCTCTCTCTCTCTATCTTTCGCTTACGCGACTCGTCGGAGTAAACAAAGCTGTAACTCTCGTCTTTCTGACTACGAATCAATTCTTTCTCTATTCCTCTCCCTCTCTTCTATCCTTTCTTAATCAAACCTTTACAAAATTCACTTTACTTTTGCGCGATAACCATCTAATTTTTAAGTACACACACATGATTCACTCTTTATTGTACGTATATTTCAATATTGAATGGGATTCTAGAACTTAATCTATCAAGACTTAGATTGCAAAATTTAGTTCTTTTTGCCACTTGATTACTCCTTATAGTTTGTCGGAATATTTTAGGAGTTAATGTATTCATCAAACGCGACAATTTCGGAAAAAAATAGAAGTATTTCTGCTTTCTGTAACTAATATTTATATAGCCAAATTTTTAATATATAGTTGCGAGCTCTGCTGATTGTTCCTTATTTTATAGGATAAATTATAAGAAATCAGATAATATACATCGAAACTTAAAATAATTTTATTACTATTAACGTCACTGACATCGTTGATAATCATAAAAAAAATTATATCCAGTTATTTTTAGTCTAATAATAAAATGAAGAATTCGACTGAAGTAACTTGATAAGTTATAAAATTGCGGTAATAATATTTGGATTTATTCTAATAAAATTTAAAATTAAAAATTATAAGGCAATATTTTATTATTGCGTAATAACATATATTTGCATCTTTAGTTTAAATAACATTATATGAACTCCCGAAACTTTATTAAATTATTAAAATTATTTTATATAAGAAGGACTCAATTAGACAATTTCAAAAAAAAAAAAATTAATTCTTTACAATTGTTCATGTACAGAAAATTTTTAAAGGAATAAAATTAATTTCCATTACCAATGGAAAGCTAAATATGAAGAATTTACGTTCCAATCAGAAAAAGTTTTTTTTAGCGTAAAATTAAAACAAATGTTACAATTCATTATAAACATTCGAAAAAGATCAATAATCTTTTACCGAATTATAACGTACATTGCAACACATTTTAAAGCAAACAACTTGGTCAGCTGGTCGTTTCTTGTACTATTTTATCATAAAGTAGTCATCAAAACTATTACAAAATATTTGAAAGTTGTAAGAACATATAACGCATGAAATAATTCTATTACTTTTAATAGATGCTCTTAAAATGCTGAGTATTGTGAAAGTCAAGTCGAGTACAAAGTTAAGCCTTTAGTGGTGTCTAGTGTGAACAAGATGATAATTAATTTAGAAAGTGTCATCGCCTTATTATCTTCTGAATTACTTGCTATACAATTAATTGAGAGGAAAACTATAATTACGTACTATGCTTATTCAATAAATACCACAATATCGGAAGGAATTTCATTTATAATACATGTAATTTTGCACTAAAATAGTTTAATATCATTTATTGCATATTATCTTATTTTCATAAAAATGAAATAAAATGAATTCTAAAATTGTTCAATGCTTATTTATATAAGTCATGAATACATTTTCCCAAAAAAGAGAGAGCACCAGAGATTATATCACCAGACTTCCAAGCTTAAATAAAAGACATTTAAGCAATTAGACACGAGGATAAGGAAAAAATTAAAGAATGGTTTATGTCTATCTGACTGATATTCCCAACTCCTTCTACTACGTTATCAAAATGTTTCCATTTCTATCTCTATTCTTGCGTTTGTAGCAGCCAAGAGCCACTGGAAAACATAAATATTTCATGGCTTTGCAGTGCGAATTGCATTCTCTCTTTTCTTGCACGCGTCTCTGAATTTTTAGAAAGTTTTCGGAGCCAAACTGTTGTCGGAGATACAGGGGATGAACAACGAAAATATCCATATACGACGAGCGGATGCAGTGGCAAACTTTTGCAACGCGCAGCCGAGCTTTATGAATGGCTGTTACGTCTCTCTCTCTCTGACTCTCGTATTCGAACACGAGCAACGCTAGCAGCGAGAGCTTTGATCGATTCAAAGAAATTTCGCGGCTCGTCGCAAGTACCATGACGTCAATTTTCCTGAGATGCATCATAACGCAAACAAACGCGTACCAAAGGTTGTAAAAGTTTTACGATTGGAATTAGGTAGATTGCAGGCACATTTTTCTACAATTTAATAACGATGTAGGTTGTTTTTATTTTAGTTTTTAGTTTTTCCCTTGAAAATACTATTACGCACTTTGCGCATGAAAGTACTTGCTGCCTATTTTTCATAAAAAGAATTTTCAAGTATATTATTTATTAAATAAATCTTAACTTTTGTAATAACACTTAATATTAAAGTATTGTCATCTTAATAATTGTTATGTGGTGAATATACAGTAAACATTATATTTGTTTACAAGATTTATATTTTTAGGCTTTACGTAATAATTTAATAATTTTATTTCATTTAAATGAAATAAAATGAAAATAAAATAAATTAAAATAGTTTAAAGAATCAATTTATATTTTAATTTAGTAATATAATATTTTTACTATATTTGCGCACTTAAAAAGTATTTCTCATGAATCTAGAAATGGATTATTTGATTTTTGAAAATCTGCCTCATTTAGTAAAACAATATTTATGTCTTAAACTGTTAACAAACCTGAATATAAAAAGAGCAAAAATCTAACTAAGAAAATACAATTTCATATTTCTTATTTTATTCGTACGTAGCAATTGAAAGAAAAAGCTAATCCTATAAGAAGATATCGTTCGTTACAAAAGGATTCCATTTGCTTACACAAGCTCCTTACTACTCTTTCTCTTTCTCTCTCTTTCTCTCCTGGCTTAATCTATTTTTCTCTATCTATCTTTCTTCCTATCTCAGCAAAAGCGTATCGTGGTTCATTTCTTCGCTTTCTTTGGAGACTGCCTCTCTCTCTCTCACTCTCTCTCTACTTCTGTTCTTACTTTCTCCCACAGGAAATGCTTCTGCCTCTCGGGGCGATTGTACTTTTCGCGTAACGAATTTTTGCGCCCTCTTGTTCTGTTCGCACCTTCTTACATACTCTTCTTTCTTCCCCTTTCTCTTATTTCCCTCTGTCATTCTTACGACTAGCATTCATCTTGAAATGTGTGGATGGTTTCTTACTTCTGGACACTATGGCGCAGCTGCTTCTCTATCTGTTCGCGCCGTTCTACGATCTATGTGCCACCATACATATCACCTTTATCCGTTTTACGAATAAGAGCTTCTTATATCTCTTGTTGAGTTACGTACTATGCTTTTCGATATTCTTGTGCTCATTTAAATCTGAGTTATTGCTACCTATTTATTTTATGAGCTATTATGTTTCATTAATTGATTATTTTCATATTTATTTATAAAACGTGTCAATCTATAATAAAGGAGAAATATTTAACGTATGTTGTTTTTCTTTTTTATTTTATTAATTTATTTTATTATTTATTAATACTTGCAAACTTATATAAACGGAAAATATTAAATGAAAGATTTATCTATATGTGGGATTTTTACCTGTTTGAAACCGAATCGTTTTAAAGCAAATGGGAAAAATCGTTTGATTTTTCGTAAGTAATTGTCATTGAAAAAGGTTAGTCTTAAATATTTCTTTTCTTCATTTTATATTTATTAAAAATGGTGTTCACTAATTCATTAAACAAGTGAAATTTTTACATCATATTAACATAACTAGAATGTATTGTATTTTTTCAATATATACAAAAAAATAAATAAATATTATTCTTTTAAAAAATAAGAGATTCGAATCTCCACTTGCGCATAATCTGGCTATTATTGTCCGATTTTGAATCAAAAGCTCAAGACAATATTCACATATAAGTCTTTACATGGAAATTAGATTAAGCTTACCTATTGTATATTTTGAGAAATAGGCACTCGATATTTGTCATAGCATTGAATATAAGAATATCTAGTCTAATAAAAAAAAATGACTATTACGGTTTCGCACATTATTTTTGCAAATATATTGATAAATCTATAATTATTGTAAAGTTTTCAAATATAATTATTATTTTTATCGATTAGAAAAAATAATCGTGTTTCTGCATTGAAGGTAACAATTGAAAACTAAAATCATTTAAATCTAAAATATTATTTAGTAACTTTTATTTAGATTTGTTATTTAACCAATTCTTTCATGATTTAAACTATTTTCTAAGGAATCTAAAAATTTAAATATATTATATAATAATTCTTTTATTGTTCGTTGTGTGTTTAATATAATATGCAAGGTAATTTGGTTTGGTTAGTTGCCGTAGTGCCCTTGATTCTATCCCCTTTAACATTAATTAATTAAAAAATCTTTTATTATATTAAAACTATAAGATTCTAAAAATTTGTTTAATAATTATCATTAATGGGTTTGATGTATGGATGTTAAAATGTGAAAGTACATTAATTATACGCGTACTTTATTTCACATAGTTTTTCTTTTGTATTCCAATTTGCTTGCACTTTTTATTAAATACAATCATATTTAGTAAATTTAAAAAATTAGTTTCAATTTTATAATACAAAACTATTGTCATATTGTAATGTAAATATTATAATGTTTAGAAACGCACAAACTTAGCTTTAAAATTAGCTAAATGATTAAAGAAAGACTGTAATTTTTTATACAAAATTATACTAAAATGTATACGTACACAATATAAAAATATATTTCATTTTAAGTAAATAAATATAAAAAACTTTTCTAATCATCCAATTGAAATCGATAACGTGTAAGAAAGTATAATATAAACGAACTAATTTTAAAAAAATCCATCAACCGTCTATAATGGAAAAAATATTTAATCATGTTTAGATATTATTAGATTTTTATATAAAATAAAATCTAAATATAATGATTAAATCCCACTTATAACTAAATCAATAAAAATGTACCCTTAAAATCGTTTAATATTTGTTAGCCTCTAAGGAATATATAATACATTGTAAGAAGGAACAACTTATTTAAAAAGTCATTTAAAAAGATATTATTAAAGAAATGTCACGCATGAAATATCTTCTATTTATCTGTTTATTTTTCAGGTCGCGTGGATGTTGTTCGATCAAAGCGCCATTTTGACAGTGCACAATCACGTTATTACGAGGAATCCGAGGATATCCGTATCACACGACAAGCACCGGACTTGGTACCTACATATCAACGATGTGCAAGAGGAGGATAAGGGAAGGTATATGTGTCAGATAAACACCGCCACTGCTAAGACGCAATACGGCTATCTTCACGTTGTTGGTAAGTAAAAATCATTAGAACATTCCTATGATATTGGAAGAGTGTTCGATCGAATAAATTTCTGTGTCTGCAAGTGAAAAAGACATAATTTCATATGAGGATGAAAGGTTTTTATCTTCTTATCAAAACGAGGGGATATAACTTTCGTTATAGCCTTTTTCTCAACAGAAAAGGTACAAGAAAATAGTAAATTGTTTTTGAAAAGGCTTAACTCGAGTTATACTTCTTTCGGTTTACGAAGTGTGATTTTCACGTAACAAGATATGTAGCAAAAAGCTTTTCTTGAGTTGCACAACATACTTTTATGAAACATAAAAGTGTGGTGTGTAAATTTTTAGATGTAATGTAATTTTATAATTTGTAGAAATGAATACTGAAAGTGCAAAGTAACTCTAAGAAGGTTAATATCAATTGTTAAATAATTATTACAAGTTTTCAAATTTCAACAAACACTTAAATCTTAATGAGTAATTATTATCGGTTAAATATTAAATTATTAAATTGTAATCGATTAAATAAATAATGTGATTTTTCAAGGAAACGCTTTGTTACTCTAAATTGATCAACTTGCTCCAGCTTAAATCGATACAATAACAAAAGCTCGAGAATTAATTACAACTGCATCCCTGCTCTTAATAATAAATATAATTCTTAGCTCCTTCGTGAGCGGACGTGTGAACCGCTTCAGCTCAACCTTTAACGAAAAATGCCGCGATTGCTACAATTAGAAAAGAAAAGGTTATTTAATAATTTCATTAAATATAATATAACCACATTATACATTCATTAAATAAATATAACCACAATACAGTTTTACTCTTGTAAAAGAGGGTTCGATCGAAAACGTGGTCAGATAGAGATGGAAAGGTATTCTAAGAGTAAAGAGAATGGACAGGCCAAGGGCGAAATACTAAAGGAGATGGAACTCTCGAATAATCGATAGACTAGGTTAATTACTTCTATAGGTCTTTCTCTCTACGTTAAATCTTTTTCACGTGTATGTGATTCTTTGAACTGCATCAGTGGTCCAATGCAGACGAATACATAAAACTGTATTCGGTACGTCTCATGCGATAACACAACAAACATCCGATATAGTAACATGTTGCTATAATTCGCGTTCCGGAAAAGACCAGCGAATTGAACCGTAAGTATATTGCATTAACCATGTAGCGTAGTTCGAAAATCTATTAGATTTTCCAATCCCCGGTCTTTTCTCACTCAGTCTGCCAGGGTGTTCGTCGTTGTCGTAAGTAAAATAAAACCAACACGCGAGAACGAGAGAAGAGAAAAGGATGTTTGGCTTTTATTCGATTTGGATGCCAACTGGTGAACAGAGCGAAAACTTACTTGGAAACCGAGAGCCTTACTTCACTTTCCCCCATCATCGCTCGTCCAATTCGTCTGTCAACTACATATATATAAGTGAGGACAGGATAACAGCTGAGTGGACGAGAAACGCACGAGAGGCTGTGCTGCCAATATTCCTTGATCGTATAACGCTTCCTCTAGTGCAGTTACTGCGTTGCTACACCGTACGCAGACCTTTAGGTGGCACACTTCTCCATCTCTCTCTCTTTTTCTCTATCTGTCTCTATCAATGCAGTTCTCTGCCCCTCTTATACTTCACCCTCTCAATTTGCTTTTTTATATTCCTTCTCACTCTGATTTTTACTTTGCCAACGTTTTTCTGTCTCTTTTTATACTTCTTCAATGTATAGTAGTCGTCATTGAAAGATGGTTTAAAGAAGAGATCACCCTCTTTCTCGTGTTTACTCCAAGCAGACACTTTCATTGGACTTCTCTTGTCTAGCGACTAAGGACCTGAAGCCACAATGTTCCCAAGTTCTAAGGGCGAATGAATATAGCATCTCTAGAGAAACTTTTGAAAAAGTTTGTCTTCCCTTCGTTCCTCTCTCTTATTCACTCTCTCTCTCTCTCTTTCTTTTTCTCTCCCTTCTTTTCATTTTATCTTTCTCTATCTGTTTGTCTATATCGTCCTCTTTGTACCTATCTAACTACTCCTTTCTTTTCAATCAACTTTTTTCATTTATTCTTTTTTCTTCTAGCTCGTTAAAAAAAGTAAAAAATATTTATCCAAAGAAAACACATCAGTATGTTTACCGTAACTGACTCTGAAATAAAATAGAGATGAAGGCGTGTGCGTTGTTTACCGCAAACGAAATAAATCGGCGAAGGACAAATTCACAGGGATAAATGGTATAATAAACGATGTTTTTTAAAACGCTTTCTTCGTTTATTGTTCGTAGACAATTTGTCAAAATGATTGATAACAATTTATCGACTCTACTTTCTACCTAGCAAATTTATGTTTATTTGATTTATTTAGAGACAAAATAAAGTAACATTGCTTACATTAAGAGTATTAATAATTTTATACTCAAATAAATATCTTTTATTGTAACATCTTGATAATAATCTATGGAATTATCATTTCAATAATCTATTGAAATAATCAATTGTATAAAATAAAGTTCAACTTAAAATATTTTACATTTTTATAATAATTATATAAAATTTAATTAGTATAAAAGAATATTATATAATATATTATCGGGTAAAATAATCTAATTAAAATTGACACTGAGTATTCGTTTCTAATTATATTTTATGATTTCAGCTACAATTAATTCAGTAATATTTAAAAATAAGCTTATAGAATATATTTTGTGAAAGCAACATTATGATAATTGATAATTTTTAGCTTTTATAAAATACAGTATTTTAAAAGTTAATATTTATTTTTAAATGTTAAATATATTTAATATCATATGGCGACTGCAGAAAATTAAATAATTCTGAAATAATGGATTTACTTTTAATACATTTAATTAAAATTATCTAAATAGGTGATACTATTGTATAGTTTATAATTTGCTATGTTTCAGAAAAAAAGAATTTCTAATTTAAGGAACGAAAAAATTGGTGTATTTTAATTAATATTGTTTTAGTACACTTACATAAGAAGAGTACGTTAGCTTTCTGCCGTAACTGCTACTGTAAACTTTATATAACCAAATAAAACTTTGTTTTTTAAATTAAACTTTAATGTTGTAATCTCAAAATCAGAATACTATTTATATATATCGTCTAATTCGATTAGATTATTTTCATCAGACCAAACTCAATCATTATTACGATTTACATCAATACATTTTTCACGTAAATATAAGTAGGCGATTTATATTCTATTCAAATACAATAGAAGCTTTAAGAAAACTTTAAAATAACTTTTCAAATTAAAAAATGTTATGCAATAAAACAAAATGTATTCAGCATGTGTATTTATACGTGCAGTTGTACATACATATCAGTACTTATTTGTAATATCAAGTTATATTATTTTACATATTTTATTATATTTAATATATAGAAATGATTCTAATAGAAGAAATTGTCAATTTTTGATATCACAATCATATAATATCGGTTATTAGTATCCTCATTATTGTTCACAAATACCTTGAAAAGTCATTATAAAATAAATTCCAAAGTACCACTTGTCTGGGTGTTGTACTTAATTTATAAAAAGATTTAGATTTACCCTGCTATTCTCAAGGGTAATTAAACAATTAGGCAGTAGAATTGCACACAAGAAAAATTCTAAAAGTATTTGATATATTAATTCTTCAAAATTTGCTAAGGAATAATTGTGAAAGTTTGATTGTGTAAAATTAAAATCAATTGTGCTACTATCCGATAGTAAAAACATTTTTCATGATCATTTCTTGAAAATATAATTTAGGAATGCAAACTTGATTAATATATTTTAATTTATATTTTAAATGTATAGATTAATCAAATACTTCTAAATATTTCTTAATATCTCAAAATCATTTCTCCAATTAATAAATAAATAATTCGTACGTGTTTCTAGATTAATTATAATTATCAGGAATTCAAAAACTTTTGAATCATTTAGGAAGGAAAAAGTAAGCTATAGTTTGTTATATGATTTATTTACTAATTCTTTTTCAAAAATTTTATTTTACCATTGATACACAAGCATTTAGTCAAAATGGTATTAATTACTATATTATTGCTCTATAGACAGATCATTAATTTAAATTTTCTATAAAATACTGTATCTTCTTACTGAAGCCGTTAATTGATATACTGTCGGTATGGAGGTCAAGTGGGAAAATCGGTACTGATCATCCCTTAAGAGATATTAGTTATTCATTCATTTCAACCACAAATTTAATAGATAAGAATATTAATATATTATTTTATCTTCCATAGAATTCTTCCATAAAGGAAATTTATATTTTATGTAATATCAACTTCATAATTTTAATTTCATAATTTTACACGAAAGAAAAAAATATCTTGATTTCTATGATTGTTGACACTATTTATCGGAAATAAAAGGTACAAACTTAATATAGTGATTTAATTGAAAAATTATTACATTCTATAAGCAAAGTTTTATTAATTTAATAATTTCTAATTTTTTCCAATAATTGTTGTTTAAATATAAATGTGTAATCAAAGTTACATTCCACATAAATTACTTTCGAAAAGAACGGCTTTATTTTTAATGAATCTTCCATAAGTATAAACATTTTGTCTTATAAAAAGGAAAAAGGATTAGCAATGACATGTGCTTTTCATGAAGGGGATGCGTGAGCTCGTTTTCAGTCTTCCAACTCAAAACATGCGTGTAACACACGTTTCATAAGTACAAAAATGCAGGTCTATGCGTATATAGGCGGTGTGCGTATGCTGTGTCATAAATGTAAATTATTCTGCAGTTTGTTTCTATTTCTTTCTCTCTATCACTTCCGCCTTTGCTTCCTATGATCTTATCTGACTCCTCTCTCTCTTTCTTACTTCCTCATATTCCGCTGTTTAAGTTAAGAATAATTTCGCACTTACGAACAATATACATTTTTCAAACAAGTAAGTGAGAAAGAGAGAGAGATAGAGAAATGCCGCAGTGAAACTCGTCGAATTTCAAATGAACCGGGCCATATTTCGCGCGTATCGATGAAATGAAATTAAGAAAATTATTACTAAAAAAGATACGAAGTAAGTACTATATTACAATTACTATTTCATTAATGTAAAATGAATGTTACTTATATTTTGTTTTAAGAATATGGCTTAAATTTTGTTATATTACTAATATAGATTATATATAATTTTTGTTCATAAAAAGTTATACCGAATTTATAAATAATAATCATTACTTATTATATGCTGTTATTTAAAAACAATATCAAATTACAAAGCTTTTATGTTACTTTTACTGAATTTTTACTCTTAATTTATGGATTATATTTAGTTAATCAATCGTATTTCGATTTCTTATTTAAAATCAGTTTAATATTCACATTGAAATATGGAAAACTTTTTAATAATTATTTTAAAAGCTAAATATGAAATTTAATAACGACAAATGGGAATTTCAAATTAGTCAAAATAGTAAAATCGATATGATATAAAATAGTCAATGATAAAAATTTAATATTTCGTCCTCTTTATCTGTAAATGAAGTTTGTTTAAGTTTTTATATAAATAATTCCAATATTACTTTTATAAACAATTTTGTATCAATTGATGTATTATGCTATGTAATTTGGTACATACATTTTTGAATATTAATTCAAAAATTAATCAACGCCACGATAATGAATTAATATTTTCATTTACTGGTGACACTGAAATACTCATATTTATATTGGAATTAAATACATTCCTTGAAAATAAATCTATTTTTAGTAGTATTTATCAATATATATCATGATTTAGTCACATATACCTGATTAATCATGTGTTAAGTAGAAAAATTGAAAAAATTATTATTTACATTTTCCAAAAATTTCAGTTCTCCGTAATAAAAATTCGTTAAATACAATTTCTTTATATTTCAATTGAACTTGTATTAATAATTATATTTTCCAGGAATAATTATTAATTATGTAAATAAATGTAGTTTTATAATTTAGGATACAAGTTAGCTAATTGTATAAAAATATTAAGTCATAAAATTATACATAATTTACCATAATCATAACAAATTGTAAAACAGCGTATCAATTACCCATATACATGTTACTTTTCATTTTATAAATATGCAAAGCATTATCCCAGCATGAAGGATTTACAAACATCCAGCAAAATATTTCCTTGCGAAAATAATTGTTCGTCACGGTTTAGCTTGCGCATTTTTAACAGTCTCCGTCCGTTGCGCAAGACTCAATGAACTGTCAGTCATCAAAAACGCCGTGCAAAATGGGCTTTTAAAATAAGCCCGGATGAGATCTGTCAGTGCCAGTCAACGTCGGTAAAACTCTTTGCTTGTACGACCGCGTGTGCGTGAGTGCATGCGAAAAATATGCGCAGCGAGAAAGACAAAACGGAAGATGCGCACAGTAAGTTAGCACGCAAAGTATTGTCAAGCTGTTGAAGATGTATTCTTACTTGAGGTTTCGCCTTACTTTGAGAATCGCATCGTCTCCAGTGCATTTGAAGGAGTGTTTCAAATTATGCTCTTAGAGCTTAGTAGCTTTCACGTCTCTTCATGCTCATTCTGGATATTATTCTTAGCATTTATGAAGCCTACAGTGCGATTAATAAAGTTCGTTAAAATTGCAATAAAGAAAGAATTTCTTTTTGAAGAGAAATTATTTTTTTATGATTCCGCATCCATTCTAGTAAGTGCAATCGAAAGGTGATTCTTTAAGTTCAAAGGCATTCTTTTTCAAAGAAGAATTGGTCTACTTCACAGAAATTATTTAAGTTTATTATCTAAATACTACTAAATGCATTGTATTAAACTTTTAAAAACTATAATTTTTTTTTAAACGATTTATGTCGTATTTACTTCCACTATAATATGAATAATTAGTTATTTTTATAATGTTTACCCAATAAATTCCATACGATAGCATATAAATAGAAAAGGTTTCAAAACAAATCTCGGAGTAAATAATGCTATATAAAATAAGAATTAATATAAGAAGAAATTAAAATAGAAATTAAATAATTAAAATTATTTTTACTCAAATAGGTAAATTACTTTATTCGGTACAGCTACATTTGGTTAAATGTTTTATCAGAAATTACGTATATTTTACGTTTCAGAAAACTAGAGATAAGAACGCTGTATTCAATAGTCGAAGATTGAATTTTTCTTCCTTTTTTATTATAAAATGGCATTCAAAGTCAAAGTTTTAAAAATTATATCTCTCTTTTAAATCGAAAATAAAAAAATTTATATGAATTCTAAAACCAATAATATAATTATAAAAATTGCTTTTTGATAATATCTTTTGTAGTTAAGAATTTTTAAAATAAAATATATCCTGATGATTCTCGTTGAGTAAAGTTTTAATTATTTTAGAATACTTTTGTATAAAAATGTTTCTTTTAAAAAACGTTGATTCTTGTAGAGTTGAAGAAACCTATTTCCATCTGCACTATTTTATAATTTAATGTTCAACTGTAAATGTTTCCTTGCATACAATCCATGAATTTTTACTATACTTAGTACATGACTTTGTTATTAATTATATAAAGTAATATGTACAGCACAAATAATTTTTAAATAATTATATCCGAATATTTGCTGTTGCTTTTTTTAAATAAAATTAAAATGAGAACCTAAAGTCTTAGTAATTTAAGTCTTAAATATATATTATGAAATTTCTAAAATAATTTAAAATATTTTTAATTCATGAATTTGATTAATATTATAATAATTCGTAAGCTACTTTTTTATTCGTTAATAAGCAATTAAATTAATTATAAAAGTAAAGAAGAAACTTAACATAATAAAAATATTTTCGTATAATTATAGTATATATAGAAAAAAAATAAAAGGTTCTTACTAGACCTAAGAAAAGCCTTGATTGCTCTAAATATTATGAATTTTTGTTTGTATATCTACAGACTAAGTTATTTCATTCGGATTTATTCTGTAGTAGTATAACTAAAATATTTATCCTTGTATGTACACGTAAGTTTATTAATAATGTTAAAATGATACAAGATTATATCCTGAAGAAAAAATTCTTTAAATTCTGCATTCTTTATATAAAATTTTCCTAAATATATTTATTAACATCCTGAATTATACATTTTTAGTATAAAAATATAATAAATATACAAGGTCTAGTAGCTTATTTAAAATATTATTATTTATTAATTAGAGTACGGGTCTTGAACTTTTGAAATAGATAATCTTCTTGAGTAAATTATATTTAAAAATCATATGTTTATATAATGCGTAATTAAAATGTAATGATATTTCGGTTTTAATTAGAATTAAATTTAATCATTCACTTAACCTAGATTAGTTTCATGAAATATGAACAAAGTAGTTTACTTAATAAATTACTATTGCAATTAAAATTAATTACATCTCATGTAATTTCATTCAATTCTTTTATTATGAAGCTAAGATAGTATAGATAGTACTCAATGATTTTTTAACTCGAAAATGTACACAGTTATATTTAATGAGTAACGTCTGAAATATATCAAAATATTCAAAAGGAATTCTATGGACTAAGAAAAAAATGCGTAAAATTATGGATTGATTTTTGTATATTTATAAATTATATGGTGTTTCTTTGGAATTCAAGTAGGATATTCGGATATGTTACGATGTAATTTTCGGGTGATGTAAATGAGATTCCTTAAATTTATGTTCGGTGTATTTTATATACCCTTGCTTATCAGTTCTAGATCCTTTCACAAGTGCCCCTTAAAAATATTTACACGTAATACTAACATAATTGTAAATTCATTGAATAGAGAAAAAAATAATAGAAATACAAGGAATAATAACTTCATTACATTCATAGTGCGTATAATATATCTATATACAAGTATATTCTCTTTTCATTAATGAATTACGTGAAAAATTTATAAATTGTCAGAGGAAGTAACGAAGAGTTTTTTCCGTTGATATAAATTAAAATTGAGCCATTATTCACATTATTTTACAAAATATTCGTTTTACCTTTTACTCAATTTTAGCATTTTAGGAGAGTATAAAATATCATTAATAATTACTAATTTATAATATATATTATATAATATATGTATAATATATAATATATATAATTTTATACATAGTATCGAACCATTTTTATCATACATTCGTAATATATTATATAAGTTAAAAAAAAATTCGTAAGTTGAAATTTATTAAAACTTCAAATTTAAACTCGATTTATAAAATGTAGTACATAAAACTTATATATTTTGCAATTTAGTGTACATTTAGTAACAGTAAGTGAAAATTACTCACTAGATGACAACAGATATTGAAACTTACATAAGAATGTTATTTTAAAAGTTGTATGCAATAATTGTAAACTACAATGGAATTACTACATGTTTTATATGTACATGTTATAAAGTAATACCCTTTTTTGAATCAACATCATAATAAACGAATAAATCATTAAATGTTTACAATGAATTAATTAATCAATAAATTTATTTTGGACTTATGATATTTATGAAAAATAACTTTAGTTCTATCAATTTATTATGTAAACATTCGATTGTATTATTCATTATGATATCTATTAATAATACATGTTTGCTTAATATATACAAAAAATTTAATATAAACTAAAATAATAGATAATTACTTTCTTTATAATTTTAAAAACAATAACCGTATGGAATATCTTACCACGCAAGTCACGAATACTATTAAAGTACACTTAAAGGTTTTTTTACATTTAGTGATATTACCTAAGTGTATGTAGATATAATTTATAAAACTTATTCATTCGTTTATATATGATTATATTTAATTCTACAAAAAGCATCAAGTTTAAACTTAAGTGGATATTTTGTATTATATCCATAAAGTTAATAAAACTATATTGCGTATAAATTTTTTTTTTATATTTACTGAATACAACTGAGTAGATATACATAAACGTAAATGTTAAAAAATAAAAGGATATTATTATAATTAAAGTAATGCATTCGCAATTTTGTATACTTTAATATAAAAATTAATTAGTTATTTTATGTTCGTGCCTTTCAGTATAATAAAACTATATTTTTACTACTGAATTTATTTTTATTTTTTCTCGACTATAATGCACAATATATCTACAAAATATATAAAAGATGTCCGAATATATTATTTATCTAATTTCGTAATTGACCTTTGTCGTAGCTTCATTTTATGTTTATATTCATTTTTATATATACGTTTATCGTATAAGTGTAACATAATGTTCACATATTATTTTTTCTCTGAAATATAAATGGTTTTTAACGTATATAAGGTAATATTTATTTATATATTCAGAGATGATTAAATCTTTTTATTACTCACTCATTAATTCAATTTTAAATTATACTTTGTAAAATATAGTCAGTTTTGGAGATTTATATTTATGTAAAATATACTTAAATTTAAATTTATAATACTGCGGTTAATTAATTTTTACTATTTTCTATTAAATAAAAATATTTCAAGTTTGATTAAAACATTGATGACATTTTTTTTATTACAATTGTACAAAAAATAGTAAATTTTATCCTTTTTATAGGAAAATCTATAAAAGATTTTCTTCTTAATTTATTTTATTTATTGTAATATTTTTACTGTAAATAATTTGTTTTGAACGACTTTATTGTATGTGACCAAATTTGCTTGTTGACAAATTTCATTTAATAACGATATAGATAATATGTTCTTCTTTAATCAATAATAAATTTGTTTTTTAAAAAAATTTTCTACTCAGTCTTGTAAAAGATATTGTAAGATCTTAAACTAATGACTAACGTATAGTAGAAGTAGTAACGATCGTTTATTATATTTTTACGACTTTCTTTTGTGCAGTACGATACGAAAGTAAAAGAATTTTTATTAATTACGAAATTGTTTTGTATTACGACATTCAATGTAATTAGAGTACTGAAAAACTTTTATGGCCTTGTTGATGTAAAAATTGTTACACGAACAATGAAGCATCACTTTTTCATAAAAACACGTGCCGTTTTCTTTACAATGAACGAATCATCTACAATATTAGAATGGCTCGTGAATTCCAAGAAGGTATATTCCTGAAGATATTTCAACCGTCGGAGAATTTCTGAGCAAGATTCCATTAGTTTTATCAGAAAATCAAATATTCTGTTTCTTATTTTACATTTTTGCGTATCGCTTTGGTAGCTTTTGTCGTTGCAAAAACATACAGCACTAGCGACTGGGAAAGAAATAGTGAGAAATGCGTCGATATGTGACAGCCCCGTCAGATAAATTCTCCATCTCTCAGAAATATTTGACTTCTTCTCACTCTCGATGCGTAATTCTTCGATGACAGCAGTCTTACTTGTCCGACTGTGTAAAGTTGCACGCTTACACCCGAATCCACCCACACGCTCAATACACACTCACAGCGCAGAGAGTTCAGAGCAAGTTAACGTGCGACACGGAGCAGCGCACAACAGGCGTTTCGTCTGAATAATGCATTAACAGTCCGTACGGTGGTTGTATAACACGCGGAGTTACCCGCCGAAGTAGTGAGATGAGAGAAGGGAGAAAAGCACCACAACGAGGCCGTCGACGCTCCGTTCAATCTGCGCTTTCTGAACAACTCGGGAACACCTCTGCATTAGCATTAATATAAGAGTTCGGCAAGCATTTGCGACAGTTCATAAGTTTTCCGGAGTTTTATTTTTTTATTACACCTTTTACACACGATCTCTTTACAATTCATCGAATCTTTTGATTTTATGTAGATTGTAGCGATGGCTAGTAATTTTCGAAACCATCAATTAATTTACAATCATGCGTAATATTTCGCTTCATATATATTATATTTAAATTTTAACGTCAAAAAAGATTCTTCTCACAGATCTACAATAATAAATATGTACAAATTTTTAATCACATATTTAAATCAACGAAATGTTTCTATACTCAAATGCAGAAGCTTAACTATATTGTCAAATGTTTCATATTCTTCATAAAAAAATTAGGTATAAAAATTTATTTTTAAATTAAAAGATGAGATGTAGTGTAAATTGGTTATGTTCTTTAATAATAGCTACAGCAATTTTTCATTTTCATCTTCTATATTCTGTAAGAGTCCTAAAAAAGGAAATAATAGTTGTTCATATCATATACCGTTCATGTAATAGAATTTATGTTAGAATAGAACTTATGTTTATATACATCAAATTCCTTAAAGAAGTCAAGGATATACTTTTTAAAATACTTATAAAAATCAATATAATTATTTAAGATACTAGTTTATTGAAAAATAAATTCCCGATAGTTATCCAGGTTTGAAAAAATCGATAAAATGTTTTATCGCAAAACCTTACATTTACTAATAGATCCAAAAATAAATAAGAATTTTTGTATTTAGGAAGAAAATTACACTACGCAAGAAAACCAAATATTTCGATTAAAATTTCTTCGAGTGGAATGAGCGAGAAAAATACGTCTTAATCTATCTTTCCTTCTTTCCTTGAAGCTCACAGAATATTAGACACTCAATAACAAAGTAACCCATAAGGAACTAGAGATCTAAGTGTATACAGAACCACATTCCGGACTTTTTGTGCTGAAGAGATGAATCTTCATCTTCATCGTTGCCGTCGTCGTCGTCGATGTTGATATCGACAACGTCAAACACCACGATATTAGTAAGCGGAAGTGACGTTCGTTTATAAGCGCACAGAGAGAGCGGGACATATTATGATTCTGTGTAACGATTATGAGACACGTCTGCCAAACGCGCGATTACGTTTGCACTGCGATAACTGACGCGATGTTTACTGAAGGTTGGTAAAATGAGCAATTTCTTCTTTGCATGCTTCCGTAAATATGCATACATACGTGTATGGATTCTGGCCTCAACGTAAGAAATGATGCGATACTGCCACCACAAATTACATTGGATGGAGACATCGATCCTTCGTGCAGAATCCTTCGTATTAAAAGGGACGTAACATTATTTTGATAAAACTATTAAAATATAAGGGCAATTACTGACTTTTCTTTCACGTGAAATTGACATAAATCTATGAAAACTAATTTATATTTGCCTAATGAATACTCACATAACCTGCATAGTTTATAATATGATAAACCTTCACAATTACATTAAGTATATATCTTTCTATAAAATCAAGTAAATCAGCTGCAAATTAAACTTCGATATAACTAGAATTGAAATACTTATAAAGGATCATAAATTATGAAATTTTGAAGAATAAAATAAAGAATAATTTAAATAATTAGATAGTGAAATAAGCTTCATTTTATTTTCTAAAAAATAAAAAAAATATATGAAAAATATGTTAAGAGATATCTTATTTGTTAATTATTATAATTAATAATTAACCCCATCTTGTATATTTATAATAAGTAATGGTGTTTAAGTAATTTTCTAAATTCGTTTCTGAAAAGAATTCTTCCGAAATCTAACTTTAGACATTATTTTATGTTTAAAGTATTTTCATTATAAATTTCAAATAATAATTTACATAAAATATATTGTAATCTGTTTATTACATTTTACGTGTGGTTATTAAAATAAACATTTAAATACTGCATCGTTAAAGACAAATTACTCGATTCTTCTATACGAACTTGTACATGAGCTGTAATGTGCTTGTTTTCATTATGTAGATTATTTCGAAAATTTACTAGAAATTCTACAAAATTAATTAACAATATACGTGAATAAATACTCTGGATAAATTCGAGAATCTAACTTTACAGAAAAGCAAAGATAATTTCTTTACAGGGTCAACATCTTTTATTTAATTAAAAAAATTCTTATTTCTTGACTAGCAATGATAGCTAGTTAATTAAGTATTGTAGTATCACTCCTGATTTTATCAATTATCCATCATCTAAATATAATTCTCTACACCAAATATTGGATAAAAATTAATTAGTTTAAAACACGTGAAACTTATTTAGAATTCAAGTTCAAAAAATTGGAAAGTCGCGATGTAATGCATAATATCAAAATAAAATACTCCGCAATAAAATTTCACTGTAAATTAAAATTTCTACCTCAAAAGTTCATCAGTTACAAAAGAAAGCAAAATTTAAAGTGACAAATCCATAGTATACAATGGTATAGCACAAATTATTGAAATAACAGGTGATTCGAGCATCAATGTCCACAGAGACAAATAATTATTTCACTTTCTTTGACATCGCTCGAAGTGCATCCCCAACGACCCGAGATGAACATATTACGGAGGATCGTCCTGACAGCTGTCAGTTTTCTAACTGATTTTCTGTAATATACTCATTCTGCTGTCATCTAGTCATTTGTTTATTTGAAGATCCCAATACGAAGAGTTATAAATACGAATTGCACTATCGATTCAATTTATAATCGAATAATTTTCAATATTGATGCAATGCTGATCTTGTTCTCATTAATTCTACTTTATATTTTCAACTTTACTAGGGGCAGTTGATATTAAGGTGTTTTCTGATGAAGTGTTTTTATAATATTCGGAATGCATGTGTAATGTGTATTTCATAAATACGTTTATGTTTTGTTTAAACAAGTGACTGAACAAAATGTTATCATAGAAAAGATATTTATACTACTTCGCCATATTTTAACGTTGTTTTTCAACAATTTGAAAGTTATATTGAAATCAACAGTATCTGTATGCATAGTAATCTATTCTTTATTATACTACAGTATATAATATTTTCCATGCATGCATTAATTGAAAACTATTTTACTTGAATTTTTGTACACTTTGATAAATATTTATGAAATAAATCATTTATCGAAATATGATCGATTATAAATGCTAATTCATAAAATTAATTTTTCATTTTTTTTCTTAAATGTTGTTTTTCGTTTACGTAATTGTCTGCATTACATCTTAATTATAGCTGCAAATTTAAGTACTAAGTAATAATTCAAATATGTAATTTTATAACTTTATTAGTTTATACAGATTCAGCTTCATTCGTCTATTATATATTAAAACCTTTTTTTTAGTTTACTTAAAACTTAAAAAAACAATATTTAACTTATCTACATTTGAATTATCGCAAATATATCCGTATATAAAGCTTATTCCTAATTAATAATTTTAACATTAAGTATTTTTATATTTACCTTAAACAAATAAATGATAATAAATTAAAATAAAATTTTGTTTAAGTAATTTTTTTATATTTGTAATATCCATTTCATAAGAGAAATAAAAACGAAAATAATAAATTGCTGAGGTAGCAAAACTTAAATATAATACCTTTTATTCTGATTCGACAAGATTAATTTTTTCAATTTGAAAACCAATTTCATTACGTTTATAGTACATAAGGATTTCAAACGAACCTTGTTCTTGCGATCTGAAAATTTACATATTAAATTTAAATTCTATAATTCAAAATAATTCATATAATCTCACAAAACTAAAATAAAATTCCCTTTGACATAAATGAAATGGTCTTCGTAGATCTCATGTATCTCAAATAATTTGATCATTAAATGCAGCATTTATTTAGGTCCTACTGAAAAACTACATGTATTCGTCTCAAACTTTCGAGAAATAAAAGTTTTTAAAATGAAGTATGTTCTCATGGTATTTTATCTATCAAATGTAATGTTATGGTTTAAATGTACTTACTGGTTTTATCAAATATATTGTTACTTAAAGATTTTTTATGTTTTTCTTGTGAACAGATTGTGAGAAAAATAAAAACAATCAAATAAAATTCTAAGGTTTATTTCAAAGGAAATCAATACATTTTCTTAATAATTTAAAATTTATATAGTAATAGTTAAAAATATCGTCTTTTTTATTTTTTTTTTTTGGAAAAGTAAATTTTATAATTGAAAGCAATCATATAAAAATTCATTACTTTTATTATTTCAAAAGTATAAATTTTTATTTGAAAAACAATTTTGAAAAAGTGAATTATATTATAAGTAATGAAATCTAGTGTTTTACAGGTCTACATTAATAAGTAAGTGTTTATTCAAGATTTATAATTTGTCATTATCTTAAATAATTATCTAAGATTTTGCTCTACAAAAGTATTACAAAACTTCATGTTTTTAAAGTTAACGGTGAAATTAATGCAGTATGGATCTATCTATACAAGCTAAATGTCGGCTTCTCTGAATTTTCAAATTTAAATGCAATTTTATTGAGAAACTATTAAAAAGCGTATATGCTCAATTTAAATAGGTTTATCAAATAAAAAGAGTTTAAATTAAAAGCTATTATAATAAATATTATTAGAATGAAAGGTAGACCAGAAACTTTTAATTTAATACTTATTGAATTATATAAATACCAATTTGATTAATTTCAGCTTAGTTAAATTGATATAATAGAATACAATTATGTCAACTTTCTGAATAGTTCATTATAAATAATTTAAAGAAAAAAAAGAATTACTATACTTGAATTTAAAGTTAAAACGTTATGTTTATTTTAAATTAAAGTTTTAAGATACGATAGGTAGGAAAAGGCATTTTCTCGATTTTACCAATGCCACACATTCTTTAATACTTTTGTCGGCATCTATCCAATGCGAGTCGTCGATAAAGTCGATTTTTCTTCGAATACATGACATTCATCTCTCTCTCTCTCTCTCGCTCTGTTTTTTTACATCTTCACCTTTCAATTCCTGTCCCACTCTTTTAGAAGCAAATTCTATCATACTCCATCTCTAGGGAAACGAATCTGGTAATCACGTGTGAGCGCATCTATTGCAACAGTTCACTATTCTTCTTCCGCTTTTTTTTCACTCTACATTTATCTGCCTCATTTTCATGCGTTTATCATTGTTTACATTTTCAAAATTTTCATTTACAAAATAGTCCATTATTCACGTAAAATGTTGAAAATTGAACTTATCATTTCCATTAAGGAGACGGATTGCATTTTTAAATTAGAATATCGGAAGAGTATTATCAGTAATTGCAAAGCTTAAATTATTTTTGCAATTACACTCAATAATCATAAGCCTATGAAATATGAAAAATATATAAAAAGTAAAAAAGAAATAAAGTCATGACTGTGGATGTCAAATACAGTCAATTTTACGCCTGAGTAAAGTAAGATAATTTTTAAAAATAAAACCAAGTTCTTCTTTTTAAAGACATTAGGTAATAAAAGGAACTAGTACAATTGTAGTAATTACCATTGATTTTAAGTAAGAAGAATAGAAAGTGTGCGCGCCTACAAGAGACAGTTAATTAATGCGAACAACGGCATTTATCGTGCCTGTTTTTCGAATATCTAGCAAGAAACCATTAGTAATCGGTTGTAGAATCGTATTGTCCATTGTCAATTGGTGTTCAATCCTATCCATGCATTGACAAATTAAAGTGTCACAAAGCACGTCGACGAATGACAATGCTAATTTAACCTCGTTCTCTCTGTTCTCTCTCGGTTGCAGTTCCGCCCAACATCGACGACTCGCAAAGTTCGTCGGACACGATAGTGCGGGAGGGCGCCGATGTGACGCTTGTATGTAAGGCGAGCGGCAGTCCACCGCCCAGTATTCGTTGGAAAAGGGACGACAACAACAAAATTTCCATCAACAAGACGCTATCGGGTGAGTTAACAGAAGTACTTAACTACCTTAAATATGAAATTACATTAATCATTACTTTTTAAATATCGACATGATGACTGATCTCGTGCATTTTCGAAAAGTAATAATTCTCCGAATAAACGTCGTCTTTAGTTACATTAAGGCTTTCCTGTAACATTACTAAAAAGTTTAAAGTATCACTGAAAGTTTATTTTAATACAAATAACGGTATTTACGCACATTTTATCCTAAAATGTTTTCGATATTAAACATAGATACAATCGCGATGTATCAAATTCTTCTAGAAGTAAATCTGTATTGTAATTTACTTTTGAATTTCGCCTACTGAGCTAATCTCTTAACCTATTTATTCAATTTTAAAACCTTCGCAGAAAAGAATTGAGGGAAAACGTTAATATATTTCATGTTATAATTTTTATAAATTATTTTACAAAATAGCTGGGTCGGAACCGATATTCGAAATTCTAATTTTCTCTTTATTAAAAATGTGTACCTATATATACAAATAAAGAGAAAGATAGAGAGAGAGAGAGAATTAAATAAAACCATCATTATTAATTAAATAAACCATCATTAACGGAATTCATTTGACGAAATATTTCCAAATTTATGTTATGATTTTCTTATTTCGAAACAATGCAGCTAACTTAATAAATGTACATTCTACAAAAATAAATGTCTTTATAACCCGTTTTACCTTTATGATGCTCGAATCTCGTTTATCAGCAATATTCGACTACAACTGTTGGTATACACAAATTTGATGATCTCGACCTCCAGTAATGGTTGAAATCCAAGAAAATTTCAAAAACATGCAGATTCTTTGAAATATTCATTAAATATAATTATTTTGATACATGAAAATATGCTGTTTTAATGTTGCATAACATTTGCATATTACTTCTCTCGAGCTTTAACCGTAGATTTTATTTTCTTTAAAAATCAAGTATTTACGATGAATGTAAAATTTGATTACGCTTTTATTTTATAAGTATTAAAAGAACATTTCAATTCTCTAAAATTGAATGCTAAAATGTTAGATACAACAATACTACGACGCGTTTTATCGTATAATTCAAAAATATAGATTATTGTATATAAAACATCGTCATAGAATTATTATATATACATATAAATCATTATTAAATTTATACAATACTCTATTATATATTTATATATACTTTTCTTAAAAATGAATGTTATACAAGAAAATTTTTTTTTACGTACATATGTGAATCTTTTGATACTAATCTTTTACAATGTACTGCATATCTAATTACACTAATTCCTATTGCACAATGTAACTCACATATGTATCGTAAGATATTTTATAACATTTATTGTTAATTTATAATTTTTATCAATATAAATTACGTACGTTTAAAATTCTTTTATAAATAGTAATTTTTCGATTAAAATTGAAGGAAGACAATTAAATGAAGTTTTTTAAAGAATTGTTTCATTTAAACAATAATTATCAATGAATTGCTTTTATTAAATTTAAAATTAGTTAAGACTAGTTCGATTATTTTAATATGGAAATTAATCTTAGTTTATTATGATTAAAAATTTTACTTAATATTTATCAAAAAAAAAAAAAAATGACCTATACTTATTGTGCTTGTAAATCAGCTAAGAAATCGTAAAATGATTATACAAAAACTTTTAAATTTAAAAGTATCTTCAAAACTTATAAAAACTTTACATTGAATAATTTAATTATAGAGGAAAGTTGGGCTTCGTAGTACAAATATAGTACATTATATTAATTAGCTTAATTGTAACGATATTCAATTAAGCTTATAAATTCTATTTGTGTACTAAAATTATCAAAATTCAATATTTACTTTCATTTATAAAAGTATATTCGCTATTTAATTGTTAATACTATTAATATTTATACACAATACATTAAAGACTGAAACATTAAATCTACTTTAAAATTATTACAAAAAAAAAAATTTTGAATAGGGAAACAACTATTTTATCGTGATTCTTACCCCAAACTTTGAAACATTAAATTTAAAAATTTAGCTAGTCAGTTGTGAATTCAATGTTATTTTATAATCATCAATCAATTTTGTGATAAATGTATATACTTCTATTCAGAAATTTAGAAGAAGTTTAATTTCTGATAAAATCAGAGACTCAGCAAGTGCATACATTTCATCGGCATTCGAAAGGGCATCACGAGAAATGAACTTAAAAATATGTTCATATAAAAAAGACAATGTAACCTCGCAATAAGTGTCGGCTTACTTACATATTTAAAATGTCTGTTCACAGTGAGCGAATGGATTGGTAGTACACTGGAGATGACACGGATCTCGAGGCTCGACATGGGCAACTACCTTTGCATCGCGAGCAACAGTGTGCCACCGTCGGTCAGCAAGCAGATCAAGGTCTCTGTCGACTGTGAGTATAGTACTTGTAAGAAGTGCTCATCCCGGTAAAATGAACCAAAGCTGCGTCACCCGCAGAGAATCTGGATTTCTCGGCAAATACTTGCAGACTCTCGGGCTGCGCCGCTTGGCTTCTTAAACAGTTCGAGAAAGCGCTCGATAACAACTATTAAGCCTTCTATTCGTATTTGCTTCCACGTTGAATCCACGTTGAATGCTCCTTTTCATCGCGAAATATTGTCACATAATCTTCAATTAACTGCTTGTCAATAGGACGAGGTCGATCTCCTATAGTACTGAGCTTTTAAATCTGGACGGTGATAATGCGATTTCGTTCCCAATGGTCATTATTTACAAGTCTTATGGTATATTTTTTCCGGAAATTATTAGTATTTACTTACTTTTATCGTCACTTTTTATTAAGATCATTTCATTAGCTTGTACTTATACGTTTACTAATTTTATATTCTTCGAGAATATTTTAAGCGTACATCGTTGCAAGAGTACATGCAAATGAGCATATTAATGAACAAAAAAATTACTCCATTGCGTAGTTGACTAATAATATTCATGAAATTTAAGAATTCCATGATAAAGAGATAATACGTTGAGAGCAAAATTTGCATTATTGTAATGTAAAATTCTATCATTTTAGTTACATTTTTTACATATTCTTCTGCATTTGTCTATGAACATGCATATTTTAAATTTAATGTATGACTATTCTCAAAGTATAGCTGAAAATACTTTTTAATTAATTAGAACAATACTAATTTTAAAGAGAGAATAATCCTTGAATTTTTAGAAATGTTTATCAGGGATGAAGAATTATTATAAAAGAAGCACGTAAATAAATTTTGAAATTTGAAGCAGCAATTTACGTAAATATTTCAAGTAATAATTACCGAAGAAAAAATTAACTTACAAGCTCATAAAACCCCTAGAAATGCGTAAATAATTTTTGTAAAAGTACATATACTTGCAACGTAATCTATTAAATAATATTATAACAGCAATCGTTTATATAAGTATATTTACATAATTTCGATAGTCATAATTTTATTAGGAAATCTATTACTACATGTGAACGAAGTACAATTAAATATTTTTGTAAATTTATTAACCAATAACCATAAAATATTCTATTTGAATCGTATTTAACGGTATTGTTAAATAATTGATACTTAATCTTTAGTAAAATCATTATTAGATTGCATATAAATAATTAAAAAGAAAAAAACTTAAAAAATGCGTTAACGAATTATAAAGCACACTTACTCGCATGTATGGAATTTAACATCTGGAAAAAGTTGCGCCCCACTCTTACATAAGAAAAAACAGGCTACTTTGGTTCATTGTCTATTTTACCACATTATTGTCCTCTTTTCTTCCCCTTTTATCAGGACGTCATCGCGCTTCGAACGATGTCATTTTCCCGCGAACGTTTGTTCTTTCATTTTCCTTTCAAGATTTTTACGGTAGCAGGGGAATTCGGGACAAGACAAGATAGGTAGCTAATGTGTCAAGGAGAGAGGTGAAAGTGTAAAAGCCGCGGGAACATAAAAGTAAGCCCGAGCCAACTGTAATATGCCATTACCGTTTTCACTGCCTTTCCATTTTCCCTCGTCTGTTGTCACTTTACCGGCACTTTCGGGCGTGCGCCCACGATACGCTATGCGCTACCTTTTTCAATTGGCTACCATCGCTACCTTTCAGTTATCTCAGAATCAAACCATTCCCACCTTTCTCTCTTTTTCTCATTCTTCTCATTCTACTTCTTCTCGTTTCTTTCTTCCTCCAATCATTTCTACGAATACTGCCAGTTTAATTCTTTTTCTTATTTCTTACTTCATCTAATCCTTCTCGATCTTCACATTTTGCGATCATTACTCATCGATTAAATTACTAACCTTAGGATCTAAGAGTATTTTGAGTATTTTAACGGAAGTAAATAGGACATAAAATAATAAAATAATATCCAGACAATTAATCGTATTATGTATTAATTACTAAGGCTTAGATGTATAAAAATGAGTACATAACCATGTCTTCTTTCATTTAAGAATATAACTTGAATTACTTAAAAGAAAATATTGTACGATTAAATTTACGAATGTAAATTGTTTTTCATAGAAAATAACCTTTTTTTAAGCTTCGGTAATACATCAATGAGAAATATTTTATATTAGCTAATATCGTTAGAAAAATTTTTGTTGATAGCATATTTATTAAATTTATGTACAATACGTTTATTTAACGAATTTGAATAGTTACAATTATTATAACTATTGTAAACTTAAACTCAGCTTTCTTTGACGAGAACATTTAATGATTTTATTACAACTGAACGCTATAATAAGTATGATCAAAATACAAGTAAAACATTGCCTAATAAAATATTGCACATACCAATATTATAAATTAACTTCATGTTTATTATGAATAATTTTGTAAAAGGCTCATAAAATATTTCGATCATTATTTTCAAAATCCCTGATCGACACCATTCAGTGTATATTATACCATAAAATTCCTGTTCTCGCAAACTTGAATTTCAATCTACATTTTACGAGAGTTCGAAATTTTTCAATCAGGACCGTAAGGTGAAAATAATTAAAGCGAAAAACGTTGAGCGGAAGCTTGATGTTGGAATAAAACGCTTTCCCGAAGGAATTAATTCAATAAAAATTAAACAAACGTAAGCGCGTGGTTGCACACAAGGGAGGGACATAGAAAGCGTTTTACGTCGACGACAGCGTTTTCGTTGTATTTTTAAACCAATGCCCGGGCAGAGATTAATTAAACTTGCCGACAGATTACAGCCGTCCAAACGGGCGTCGCTCTACTCTCATGCCAATGACATTACGGCTTTACGGGGTGAAACAAAAAAGTACAACGAGCGCCCGCGAAACTGTAGACCCTTAAAAGTCCCCCTTCCAAAGCCATCATCGACCCCTTCATTATTATGGACACGTCACCGATTAACGACACCTCGCGTTTAAATGTCCGTCAAAAGATACACCGCATTCGGTGAATCGCCTTTTGATCCTAATATAATCTACCAGGAGAAATCACATTCTTAGCTTGAATGGTCTTCGGAAAATAGTCAATGCGAATCTCTATTCCTAAATGTAAAAAAATATTGACGTTTTTCGAAGAAAATCAATAACGATAATAAAGATAAATTGCTACATTTCAATAATTTCTTTAAAAAAACGTAAACAAATTAATAACTGTCACTCTAGTATTATTCCTAATTACATAGACTTATAATCAATAGATTTATATAGATCAAAATCAATGATCAATCCATAATTCAATATTTTTTAAATAAATTACGATGTATTTCAACAATAAGGATACGTCCGATAGAAATTCAAGTTTCTTCAACTACAATATTTTTCATATTTAAATTATATTTAAACCTTATAAAGCTTGGTATTTTAGAATTCGTACAAAATATGCATTATCTTGGAATAAAAGAAATAAAACGTAAATAATTTCAATTTATAAAATTGAAAGCTATGATATTTTAAATAATGTTTTCTAAGAAATTTCATACGATACCCATATTTACAGAAGCGTTATTTTCAAGGTAAATAAAATAACCTTGAAAGGTTGAAAGCAAAGTTAATAATGAAAAGTAAGTGGATCATTAATATCTACGGCTATCAATTTAATTGAATTTAATTTCCAGGATAATTTCATTAAAAGAAGGAATCTCTGACATACGCTGAAGTTTAATATCAAAACCGTGAACATCCTACGTTACAGAATTCGCGTATATCCACGCTAAATCTAACGATATCGGAGAAATCAAACGCAATTATTCATTCTTTAGCAGCGGCTTTCCAGTCAGGACGAGATTCCAAGCCGTCACAATATGTCCGTACCGCACCCGAGCAAAATTAAAAAAACGAGACAGAGACAAAGGGATAAAAATGAAAATGAAAAAATGTACGTTCCATTCATCGAGCAGGAGAACGGAGAAACTAAACTGCGAGTTTTCCATCTTCATCTATTTCTCGACTTAAGCTGCAATAAGGAATCCTTTTAATTTATTTCTTGGTAGCGCTGGCTCACAGAGGCGACGCTCGCACAAGATGGAGAACATTTGAGCGGGAGAAAGAGAAGAAGCCACCGATGCCAGAGCTTCCAGGGTCACGTATACGCAGTGACTCAAGCTCACCCCTACCGTCCTATATCTACTATGTAACTTACCCTCCGCCTCTCTGCGTACTTCTCTAGTGTACGCGCGAGTCTTATACAGTGGCAATCTGTTATTAAAATCAGCAACAGGAAAAATCCGTGCCGTATCTCGCTTTACTGGCAAGCGCCTGTCGACAGACGTGTTACGGCAAAAATTAAGCCACCTGCGAAAGCCCATCCACCCATCCACGTCGACTCGTGAAATTACCAAAGTTTGCGATCCTCTCCACTTGCTAAAGGTGTCCCTTGCGTGTTCATTTTATCCCCCGTGCTCCTACTTTCCTGCTGTCTTGTCCTTTTTTTCGACGTTTTTTGCCATTTTTTTTGCTTTTTTCGCCGTTTTCGCCTTTTCTCAAATACTCTGCGTGTAAAGTTATCGTTGCTCTCGTTCGTTTTTTCAAAACCTTCATACTCGTGCAACATATATGAGCGGCCGATTTTAGAAGCTTAAGTTAATTTGAAATTTTTTCCTTGAGTATTGCAAACTTTTAAATTTCATACCGAGCTTTTATCAGAATCAATTGTAACGACGATAGCAATATAATAATAAAAATAATAACAATAACAATAACAATATCAATAACAACAACAATAATAATAATCTAAATTTTATGTTTAAAATATTTCAATTTATAGATCAAATATAGTTGGTAGATAAATTTATAATGTTCTTTAATAAAAATGATTTTTTTCATATATTTAATCAACTCCATGTGGAGTCTTGTGCTCATTATACGCGTGATACAGTAAAATTAATATAATTTTATTACTTTGAACGAATAAGGAACAAGCTGTTTGTAGATTTAACAGACGCGCACGAAATTAATGGCTCCCAAATCAGTATTCGTGTTTATCTGGTTTTAATAAATATTCTTAATGTATATGAAGCACTAGATCATTATAAAAGACGTATATTTTATTCAAGTTGACAATTTATACTCCCATTGAAAGTATCACATATACGAATGGGAGCTTGTGAATACTATTAAAAAAACTAGTTCTTCAGATTTTCTTCTTCGTGAATGCATACTCATGTACGTACATAAAGCATAAAAGAAAGACGCGTGACTGAATTTATAAAGATTGAATTCACTTCGATCGAATTAATCGATCAATAACAATGTAATATAATGATTATCAATCTAAAACAAGAAAATATATTTATCGTTTTTAAATTGAATTTTTCCATCAACTTAATTTACCATTAAATAAATTCACGCAGGATCATTTACGCTTATCGGCTTAAGTACTCAAAAATATTCAGTAAAATACCACGAATTGTACTTCTTTATAATATAACGACGTAAACATTAATTCATTATTACAGCATAAAAATGCATACGTAACTTTTAACACATCAACAGTGAATTCACATATTCGAAGTGTTCGAATAAATTCGCGTGTTAAAAGCTGTAATCCGAAAGCGCTTGTAATCGCTGTCGCTCAAAGCGGTCACGTTCGCTCCTTCGCCTCGGCTTTTTCCAATAGAAAACTCGACATCCAGCAGTCCTGTCCTTTCGCCGCGCGAGCTTTTTTCTCTTTGGATTCGTGGTTTATTTTTGTATTTTTCCGTGCTGGAGCAATAGAAGGAGCAGGAAACAAACGCCTCGCACCCGTCTCACTAAACCGATTGTAATTTAATTGTTTAATACCGAGAAAATTGGAACTTACCTCGGACGCGTCGGCAATGCCAAACGCGAGGGATATTACCCAGATGAGTGTGAGAGATGGGGAAAGGAAAGTCGCGTTATTTTTCAATATCAATGTAAAGAGATTTTTCGAGTTTTTCCGATGGTGACGATACTCTTTTACTTCTTTCTATTTTATAGCTGAAACGGAAAAATTTTCATTTTAACTGCCACTGTTGATAAAGAATATTGTGAAGTTTTATTTACGAAAAAAATAAAATACTCGTTTAAGCAAAATAATAAATCAAACGTGTGTATGTAATTTAGCAAATATCAATGATTAACATAATTTAATATAAAATTTTAAATGAATATCTGAGGCATCATTTAAATCGAGGTTATTCTAGTTGCACATAAAGTTAACAATACAAAGACTATTTAGAAACTTTAGTGGATTGAATGTAATTGTAGCAGAATGGTTTGGTCAAGTTTATTTAATAAAACACAAACTTATACATAAGTCAGTTTATACTTTATATAAAATTTCAACACATCGAATATCAAACTAACACTGAATTCTTCATATACCATCGGTCACTTACACATATTATCCCTTGACCCTCATTCTTAAAATTAGTTTATCAGTTTACGTTCCAAGAAGAGATGTAAGTCGTGGCTGGATTTTTTTCTAATAAATTTTTCACTGAGCCTTACCCTTAATATATACAATGCTTAAATAAAATAAATTTTTTTTATATTTAAGTTTATATCTGTAAGCATAATAAGATATTATATCATAAAATAATTTTATATTTTATGATTACTAATTTTAATTGAAAAAAATTTACTCTAAAAATAATAAGGAAATTTGTTAACTAATGAAGATACAAGAGTTTAATCAAATTTCATTAAGAATCATGTTAAACATGATTCTTAAAATGTTTAAAATGCTAAATGTTTAAGAATCATCTTAAACACCTGAGCATAATGTCCAATTAAGAATACATAAAGCAGCGATTGAAGTTAATATTAAGTTATTGTATAATAGAAGTTATTTATTTACTTAATAGAAGATCATTTACTTTTCAAAATGTTCATACAAAACCAAGAAATACATTGTAATATTTTTTGTATATATTAAAAAAGAATAAAGTTACAACGTAAATTGAATGCACTTCTTATGAAAGGTCAAATAAATAATGTCAAATCTTGCATGCAATTTATTATATTTGACTCTTGCATTCATATTTTTATAAACAAAAATAATATTATTGTCATGGATTTACTTATTCTTTTAATTAAATAATGTCTTCAAAAAATTTTATAGTTTTCATTCTAAATATATTTATCGCATCAATAGTTAAAAATTATCTTTACCACGAAAATAATATGTTCTAATATATTTGTCAATAATATAAGTCAGTAAAAAATTCGTAAAAATATTTCAGTTCTAAATAATAAATATATAAAAGTATCATAAATAAAGTAAGATAAGTATAAACTTTAATAAAGTATATTTACTAAAACAAAATAAAAATATAATAAAAATGTAATTGTATTTTAAAAATTATTCGACTGCGTAACGTTTCAATAGCAAGATTAAACAATAATCCTAAAATAAGCTATTTTCATCCTTAATGAGGTTATGGAAAATTTTATTTTCTAAGAAATAACAATTTTCAATAAAAGAACAATGGCATATGAGATATCAGTCGAATTAATATACTAATTACGAAATATATAAAATATATAAAAATATTTTCACTTACTTAATTAGTCCATGACTATTAAGTCTTTCATAATATACGTCTAGGCAAAGAATTTAAAGTAAGCAAAAGTAAAAGAAGTTATTTAGTCTATTAATTCTTTGTACGAATGACATCGAGACCTTCTCCTATAAGATGAGAATCGCATCTCGCGAACCGAATAAATGCGCATCACCGTTTACTATTATGGAAGGTGGTCTTTTTATCGGCGTTTGTTTAAATTTAAAACTGCGAATCAATCGTCTCTACATTCCTCCTTGTTTGCTTCTCTTTCTCTATCTGACCTTTATAGGGCTTTGCCCTCTTATTCGTGTCTACCGTCAGTTAGGATTGGTACTTCTGCTCCTGTTCTCTACAACCTCCAACTCTCTTGTCATTTCCGTAATCTGGCACGTCGTTCTCAAAAAACTCATTAATGCGTCTAGTGCTTTCTCCCTTCCTTTATATTACGCATGTTTGTCATCTCTTTTTCTTGGTTGTCTTTCTGTTTTTGTTTTTTCTCTTTCTATTACGCCCTTTATCTCTCTTTTATTCTGTTTACTTTCCATCTTTTTACTACATACTATTCTAGGTACGATTTGATCTTTGGCGTCGTCTGCTTTTTCAGCTCACGTCCTATCGTTATTCTGATTTATTTCTTTTCAATATCGATTCCCCTTTTTTTATTTTGCATATCACACTGCCTCTTCCTCTCTGTTCTCTCTCTTTTTCTCTTTCTCTATCTCTAAGTTTGTCTTTCTTCTTGGTCTTCCTAAAGAAATGGTGCTGAGAGGAGGACAAGATACAATGGGTGAATAAGACAGTAGGTACTGTAAAGAAAGAGAGAACCTTGTCATTAGAATAAAGAGGCAATTACTTTCAAGGATTTTCATCCTAAGGGAAAGCGAAACTCGTGCATTAGTGAAATTCATTTTAATTAGAATGCTAACTTATTCATTTTACGTTATTGTAATATATATATATATATTTTTTAATTTTATTTCAATTAGTAATCTTTTTGAAAAAATTTTATTGCATTTTTATCGAAGGAGAGCTTTTATACAAAGGTACCGTTACAGACTGTTGGAAAAAATATGATTATTCGTTAATTCGTAAATATAATAAAAAATTACAACTTAATCTCTACCTAATTTATTAATGCAATTGTACAATTATTACGCTTAACATTTATACATTTTTTGGTATGATATTTTTAAGTAGCCCAAACAATTTCTTTTTTCAAATTGAATGCTTAATACATTAATACTGATAATTCAATAAAAATAAAAGATTTATATCTTTTTCTTAGTATATAGCTTAGTACATAGCTCACTATTTATTCTTAAATTTATTCATGAAATATAATGTTCATGTTAAAAGTGCAAGCTTCTCAAGCCCTTCCCTTTTTTCTTTTAATAACTCTTAAAATTGAAATAGATATTTTTTATTTTGTATAATTTAAAATAATAGTGTTTTGTAATAAATTAGATATTTAATTTATTAGTGACTTATAGGAAATAGAAGTACATAATTATGCAAATCAAATTATATTGAATGTAAATTTTAAATTTAGGATAAACTATTCAATCATATTAATACATTTTTTACAATTTATATTTGCAAATTTCTTGAATAAAAATTAAGGAAGTTGTTTCTAAATTTATGAGTTAATATTTTTACAAAATATGAAAGTTCTAATTTGCAATTATTAAACCATAATTTCTTAAATTTTGTCTTTTGAAGATATGAAATATTTTAATTTCGAGTTAGATAACTATGAGTTATAGATCGTTAACATTTCGAAAATGTTACTATACTCTCAGTAATAGAATAAATTATATATTAAGTAAATGAATAAGTTTGTAACCGATACGGACAAAAATGTCTTATCTTCCTGTATGCGTTTAAAAAAATGAACATGTAATTTTATTATTTATTTATATAATTTAATATGCTTATAATTACTTACATTTTTTGTGTAATTTTATTATAAACGAAAATTTTCGATGTAATATCAAAGTGATTATTTATAACTTTTCTTCCAAAAATGAACTACAAGTGAGTAGGTTGTCGTTAATACTATAAAAGTCACATTCAATGATGGTTACACATCAGTAATGCTTCACAGTAAGAAACTTCATTAAATCTGCATACAAGCTACCCCCCTCCTCGCTCTCTCTCACACTTTCACTATATTTCTAGCGAACTCTTTATAAAGATTGACACAGTGAGAACGAGAGATAATGCGAATGGAAATTGAAGACGAAAAATCAAAAGTACCAAAATGGTAAAATTCGTTGTTGAATCAATCCAACGAACGGAGCGAAGCGTACGAAGGTAAAGTGCACTCGTATAAACACGCTCGTGCTTTCACCCATAAAAGATACAGTAGCCAAGTTCGTGGGCTACACTAGACATAACGGGATATCCAGGCCGACAATAATTGTGGAACCGGTGCGATACGCGCGGAAAGTGCCGGATTGTACGTTATGACATAATTATTACCGTCGGCCTCCCTCACCACTACTGCCGGTGTAACGCGCCGCGCAACCCAGCTACAATACACTTCATGGGCGATGCATCACCCACGTCTGACGCATGCACGCGCACGAGGGGCTTCAGAGAATAATCCCAGAGCGGCGGAGCGGCAAACGCGCCACAGAGACGGAATGCGCCGGGAACACGTCGCACGGGACTCCCGCCGCGGAATGTCCCGGGAGCCTCATCATGGCGCGGCCTCGATGATTTGTGAGAAGCGACATTCGCGATGCTTTTGTCCACCCCGTTTTTATATTTACGTCTTCGCGATACCGGTCATCGATTACCATCAAATACCAATCCACAATTATTTTCGGAGACCTTAATCGTTTTCAGTAAAATGCTAATAATGAAACTTTTGTGCTCGATCATCTGTTGTCAACTACATGCACTGTAGTATCTAAATAGAAATCTAAACTTCTCATTATCAGACGTATATATTATTGAAAAATCATATTCAAATCTAAATTCTCTTAATTTCAACTTTAACAATAAGGGCAAGGTTAATAATTGATGGAACATAAAGTATATCGAATACGCGCGCCTAAATTCATATCGATTTGTTACGTTTTAAAACAGTACAGTACGTAATAAAAAATTTACGAAATTTCTTACGACGATTTTAATAAAAGCTCATAGTTTGGATAATATTGGTAATTCGCACGATATAAGACAGGTGATACGATGCAAACATTTTTACGTAGTAGAAAAGGTTTTTCATTCTACTTCAACGAATGACTTTAATTTAGCTGAATACTTTAACTTCATACTTTAAGTTCACGTGTAGAACAAGACAAATTTTACCCAACTTTTTGTCACGTCCAAGCAGCGAAAGCCAAATAAGTGATCGCCATGATAAAACTGACAGACTTTCTTTAATTTTAGATGTTACAAAAGTAATATCCCTAGGTAATAGAGTTTTCCACTAAATTGCTGTATATAGAAAGCTTTCCTTGTTCTAACCCTGTTAAATAAATCAACACGGACTAGGGTACAAAAAATATCACTGGCGACTTATACTTTTTTCTCGCTTTTGTCTTTCTTTTCTGCGTTCATTCTTTTTCTCTTAACTCAGTCCATGAACCTCATAAAATTATCTTATGAATTTTATTTCTATTCTAACTTTCTTGTGTTATATAAATTGCTTTATACGCTTCTCAGAAGTATATAAAAGTGTTTGGCTAATTTGGTCCATCTTATATTTTCCGCGCATTCAATATTAAATAATGCTTTCTTATCTTGCGGTAGTTTTTATAAAACGTAAACTTGCAATTATTTTCTTTTAAATAATACTTTTTTATTTTTATAGTACTTGTATTTTTAGTTAAATGAAAACATAAATAATATACGTAACTTAATAATTTCATTGAAGCATAATTCAAAAAATATTTCAAAATTCTTTTTTAATTAAATAAAAAACTAAATTGATTTAATCATTTTCAAATTAATAATCATTAATTATTGTTCACATTTGATCAAACTTAATGTCGCGTAAAAATTTCTAATTAAAGTTATTTCAGTTAAAATAAGTGCCATTTTGTTAAATCTTATCTAATATAGATACGAATGGATATTAAATAATTACTATTTGTAACGCTTTAATAATAATATATTAATTCAACCGTTTCTTAAATAAAAATTGTAACTCCTTTTCATTTTTAACAGTATGAGCAGTAATGTAAAACATAAAAAAACAATTATATTGTCAAAAATGCATAAAATATATTACATATCTCACAAATATTAAGATTATCTTTAAAATATTCCTCAATGATGAATTGAGAAATTTATAATCTCAAATTGAGGTTATAGATAGTCTATCGATTTCGAAATATCTTGCACTTCATTAAAAGTCTTCTAACGTCACTTTCATAATCATTTATAAAAATAAAATTAAAATATGAAAGAACAAAAGGTCAAATATTTTCATGGTTTTCTTATGACGCCCATTAAAGTATCAGTTGAAAATTACTTTTCAACAGGGGACGAGAGAGAGAAAGATAAAACGAGAATTCGAGAAAACATGAAAGAGAAAATGCAAACCTCGCCCGTTCGTCTCTCAGGTAGAAGAATGAATAGAAAAAGCACGCGAAAAAAGAAAACAAGACGATAGTGGCTAATTTGTAGCGCAAAACCTCATAAAAATTCAACGGCTGTCGGGAAAATGCATATGTGGCGCATTGAAAAGTTTAAAACAATTGTGTGCATAAATGCGCGCATGCAGTTGCCGCGCAAGAGAGATGTGTGTAGAAGAGAGAAAGGAGAGACAATCGGCATGCGGCACACACGCTTCTTCGTAGCGCTACTTAAAACGGATCCTGTGACCAATGATGAATAAAAGAAGAAAAAAAACATAAGCGATGGAGAGTAGAATTACGCTCGATTCAACCATAAACTTGCCAGGCAGCCACACGACGATAACCACGAGACAGTGAAAAAGTCTGTTTCATGGCCGATGAAAGCGTCGCATGGGCCATTATCGTCTTTTATTTTACCATCTCAGTGATACTCGATAATGATCGAATTTACTATTCCTTCTAAAACTTTTACTTTTCTTTTTGTTGTAGCTCTTCGCATTGTGCGTTGAATATGTGACAGGACGAGGAAAAAGTGGGAAGCTTAGCTTTGTGCCCTTATTATTATGCATGTTCGATAG
The DNA here is from genome assembly GCA_018907045.1 of Wiebesia pumilae. NCBI lineage: Eukaryota > Metazoa > Arthropoda > Insecta > Hymenoptera > Agaonidae > Wiebesia > Wiebesia pumilae. Next base: position 13,413,003 of record JACCHZ010000105.1, read on the forward strand.
ATATGTTCTGAATAAAAATTTTAATTTACGTAATATTTCAATTTATAATTTGAAAGATATATTATGAAAGATATATTATTTTCCTACATTATAATATGTCTACTGTAAATTTAAGGTAAAGGAACAATATTAAGGCTACCTATATAAAATTATTACTTGTTCTCAAAAAGTTTTTCGAACGAAATACAATTCCTACTTTACAGTATTGAAAGATCGTATAATCATTTATAGTAATGAGCGCTGCAGTTTTTTCTAGAAAGATATACGTTTGTTTGCATTAATTTATATGCATTTGGATTCTGTATTAAAATATGAAATACAATAATAAAGCACGTGAATTATAGATAAAAATATAGAAAATGTATTAAAAATTCTGAAACTCTATATAATAAAATATCAAAGAACAACTTTTACGGAATATCATGTACTTACGTATTTTAAGATTCAAATCTATTCAACTGAAAGATTTATGTAATACACGTAAATATCTGGATGTTGTAAGTACTCGTATTTGGAAAAGATAAAATAATCTCAACTGTGCTTTTGAAATATAATTTTTTCATACCAAGAAAAGTATCTTCCGCGTGAAATAATTGTTTACTTAATCAATATTCAAACTAGTTACATTTAAAGTTAAGCTAGCCATTACTTTTTCGTACCTTTTCGTCTCATTATCAAAATGATAATGACATTTATTATCCAGCTCATTCTAAAGCTCGCAACTTAATCCAAATGAAAGCTCAATTAATTCGTACGCCTAATTCTACGTCCATTATGCAAGGATTTGTGAAGAATTAACGTTACATCACTCGACAGACTTTGGTCAACCCTGTATTATTGGTTACCAAGACAATACGCCCCTTGCCCCCAATGAGGGTTATGAATATGCCTAACGACGTTATGAATATCCTGAGGCGTTCGGAGAACTCGTCTATTTGTGCCCAAGGGGTCTTCCAATTTTACTTCTCAATCAGGTACAACGAACCTATTTATGAAAATTTTACACAAGCATATCCAGTGGGTCTCTAGTGAACGGATGTTATTAAATAAAATATTTCGTACCGTATGTTGGTGGAATTACTATTGATTACAATATTTCTAAGTATGAGAAAGATTTATTTACAAATTAAAAGAACTGGAAGTAAAATTATTACTTGACTTATTCAATTTTAAAATATGCCATTTAAGTAATTAGTTAAAATCGAACATTAATTATCAATTTATTAAAAATTTTATAATATTAAAAATTCAAATAAACTGATCTGTACATGGAATTTTTTACATTATCGAATAAATATTTTCTAAATTTGTTAATTTAATTCCTGTTTGCCATATTCATTTGAATCTATCAACGAATATAGGAACGAATATATCGTTTCATATACAAGTCTAGTTAATGTGCAGAAAACTGTACTTTTATATTATAACAGATTGAAAGAATGAAAAGTTAAATAGTTGGAATAAAGAGTACAGTTATAAGAGAAGGATAAAGAAAGATAGAGAGAGAGAGAGAGTTCAAATACGCTTAGAATACTGCAGTATGTAAGAAATGCTTTCTCGTAGACTCGAAAGAATAATATCTGACGTGGCCAAGCTTTGCATTACCTTTTTGTAAGACTTCCATTTAATTACTTTTACAAATCATGAAGTTATTAATAAGCGTTTATTCACTCGAGGTACTCTGCACCTATTGCAGCACACGTATATCATCATAAAAGAAATAGTACTTCACCAAATAAAATTGAATTGTTTCTTTTAAGAAAATATATGCATTAGATCGTTACAAAGAATAAAAATATATATTATTGCGAAGATCTATAAAATAGTATACTTTAAAATTTTTATATAAAAATCACTTTTCGTTTCATTTTCGAATGAAGAAATTATTAATGCTATTTCAGCTTAAAAGTAATTAATTATAGTATATTTAATAAATTAAATAAATAATAACTGATTCAATAATTATTATTATAATTTTAATAAAGGACACAAATTTTTATTAATAATTCTATATTATTTACATTAATAATTCTTAAATTATTAATAAAATTAATAATTTTTATTCAATTTAATAATCCAGATTTTTTTCCTAACTTATATATTTTATTAAAGAAATTAATGAATTAATACAAATAAAGTAGAAAAAATATCTAACCTTCTCTTTTGTGTTAGTAGTTAAATTGATTTAAAAAATTACATCAATTTTAACATACAGAAAAACAATCTGTATCTGTATAATATTTTTGATTAAATTAGTCTTCAAAAATTCTTAAAAATAAAATATGCAGTATATATATCTTTAATGTTTCGGTTTGTAATGTTATAGTTTTGTATTTGTTTTAATCTTTGATGTTTAATGTTTCGGTTTGTAATGTTACAGTTTTGTATTTGCAGTGGAAAACAGATTTAATTAATAATACAAAATTATTAGATTCCATTTCAAATATTAAATTTGTACAATTTTTATAAAAACAAATATTCAAAATAAAATAATTAAATACTATTTATATTTAAAAAAGAAATTTATTTAACATCGTTTATTGTTAACATTATCTTTAATTTGGTTACATTATAACATTATCTTTATGAAATAAATTTATACATACTTCAAAAGACGAGATAATTGAAATTGCGATTAGTATAATGTAATAACCGGTAATATCTTCATTAAAAAAATTCATCTTTATATTAGATTATTTTGTATATGTCCTAATAAAATTTCAATCAGATCTTTAAATTTATTTATCATTGGTAATTTCTCTTTGTTTATTGAAAACTTAACTATTATTTCTTTGAGTTTTTGTTACTACGATTTAAGATTAAAAATATCAATACTCAATTTTGTAAACAGTTTCAAATTCAAATGTAATTTCTTCAAGATGCGAAATAAATTTTTAAATGATTTCTCACTTTTTTTATTTGCATATTTACACCAATATATTTCCTCATATTCTATAGGTAGTTTAGATTTAAATTTAACAGTATATAAAAGAAAGCACTTTCATAAAATCTATATACTTTTAGGATGATCCTTTTGTAAGATTCAGTCGTGTAAATAAGTGATTATGATTTCTTAACTAATTATTAGGTTTTAAAAATGTTTATAATGAATATTCATCGAATATTAAATTAAAATGTATTTTCATATATATTTTACAAGTAAAAATCAATTTTTAAAAGAAAGAGTTTATTTTAACGTTCGAACTTATTGCCCTTAATTTGAACTTGAAACTAAAAATCAAAATTTTATACGTGATGATACGTTTGAAATATTAAATCTTTTATCTCAGTTTTATAAATAATTATTAGTTACATGACATAAAACTCATAAAATATTTTTTTGCATAACTTTTTTATTTAAGAATAAATATAACACTAATTATATACACGTATCTAGATTTTATTGAAGCATAACAAAAATTGATGTACAGTTTGTTACAAATATAAAGTGCATATAAAAAAGTGCCTATTATCTTAATACTCTGGCTTAATATGTGATAAAAATCGGAATGATTTTTAAAAAAGATAAAATTCACTGTGTTTTAACATATATCCTTAATTATCGTCAAATTGATCCTCTTTAGTACGTATTTGTTTTAACCGAAAGTTTAATTGTATGTAAAAATATTATTAACAATATATATTTAAGGTATTTTTATTCTATTTAATTGTATGCATTTTAAATGTATGACCGTTATCATTTTCTCACGTATTATGTTTTTGTAATACGAGATAAGAAGTCACATTATTTGAGTACTTTTCTAATGAATGTGAACCTTCAGTTACTTCGAAACGTCGAAATTTAAATATAATAGATTAAGTACCTTTTACAAATTATTCATCTTCAGCTATGTCTTTTATATTGTGAAAAACAATAAATGCAGTCAATTAGATAAATTATAAAGAAACAATATTTCGGATAGTAATAATACTTTTTGTGTATAATCTTAAAGTTAATGATGTACTCTATATGCTTGATATATGAATGTAAAAATAAAATTTAGATTTTACATTTTATTTCAGTAATGCTTCGTTTATTCAATCGTATAAAAATACAATTTTCAACATTATAACAGTAATCTTTAATAATTCTATTCATATTTTCAATAGCGCAATATTTTTACTGCAAAAACATCTTTTTCTTTCTTTATTGCAAACCTTGAATGCTTTATACTATAAAAGAGCTTCAATGATTATCTTTACACTGATTCGTACTAAAATATTTTGTACCGTAGAAAAAGAAAGATCAAGAGAAATAGATGGACAGAGGAAGTGAGAGTGAGAGAGAGTGAGAGAGAGAGTGAGAGGGAGGATTTCAGAGTCCCAAAGGAAGGTGGATTTTACCGCGAACTGAACGGAAATAGAATGAAATAAAAAGCGAAGCCTCGGTGAGGAAGGAAAGGTAGTAGGGGATGATGCGTCCTGGTCCTGGGGCAAATTTCAAAATTTCTGACACGAGTCCAGAGTTAACCTGTTCCTGGTCCTGAAAAGTGCTAGAGACTACGTAATCCAGGCACGTAGGCCCTGGGGGTATTCGCGAGGTCTTCCCCATTACTTTTTCTCTTTCTACTGTACAAGCCTTCATTTATTTCGACCATTCTGTCTCCTCTGTCTTGGTTCTCTCTATTTTAACATCACGTTACCTTTCCTATTCTACGTGTTTATCTATCCGTCACTCAGTTTCTCTTTTTTTGGTAAAAGTTACCGCTTTGATTCAGATATACTGGTTATGTAATTGTCCTTTATTATGCCTTTTTCTAATGCTGATTATTTCTTTCATAAAGTAGTTAGCAAGGGATTTTTGTTTTAAATTCAATTTTTTAGTTTTTCTGCCAATGACCGCACATCACATAATTTTTAAAAATGTTAACAAAAAATTATTTTACAATACTGTGTCGTATAAATTTATTACAAACAGCCGGTGTTTAGATATCTATTACAATAATATAACACATAAATGAAAATATTTCAAATTAGAAAAAGTATTTCAATTTTTAATTACAACTTTTATAACCATGATTTATCATTTAAACATCATTTATCTTAATTAATTAATTGATTATTATTGTGTACAAATTTAATTTCTTAATAATATAACCTTCTTAATACTATTATATTATATTCTAAACTAATGTATAAAATATTTTACAATGTAAATATATTTTTTCAATCTTGTATTCATGGGATCGTCTTTTTTAATTTAGATCATCAAAATTAAATTTGCTATTTTAAGTTAATGATAATCTATTACTGAACTTTTGTGATCAGCGTTATATCATTATCGTATTAAAATTTTTCTACTTAAGGAGCTTTTTTACTTAACTTACATTATTTTTTTTAATTTTGATTTAATAAATTATAACTATTGTATTATATTGTTTCAAGAATAATAGCATATAGTGGTACTTGATTTAAACATTTTCTATAGAATTTTCTTCAACATTTTTTCTATATTATATTTGAATAAATTATTCTGAAATGTTTTTAATAGTTTAATCTTAAATATTTTTTAATTTAAATGTTTATCCATAAAATAACGGAATGAATGATCAAAAAGTAACTAGTTCTACTCAATTTCTAACAAATTATTGAAATCTTCATTTTGATTATCATAGAAAATATGTTTTCATTTTTTGTAATTTGTGTTTTCTAGTAAAATTTAATATTTGTTAAAATCTAATCTAATAATTTAAAATTATGAATAAAACATGAATAAAATAGAAAAAAAATCCAATTATTAAATACCTTTAATAAATTAAACAAGCATTTCTTTTATCTAAAATTTCTCAGATTTTATTCTCTAAAGAAACATGTAATCACTTCTAGAAACATTAAAATTAAATTAAATATCACTTAAACTAAATGCAAACAACATTCAATTTATGAAAAATAACCAATATTATATTAAAGAATAGAGCCTTTGTTTAGAACCTTTTACAGAGAATTTGAACAGCAATTAATTAATTATATCAATAATAAGTTAATTTATTTAAATACCATTTTAAGATTCAAAGCATATTTATTACATAAAAACAAATGTAAACAGTTAAAATTATGTATTTTAGGTCATATGAGAAAGAATATAAATATAATTCGAAATTCTTTTCTGTGTGTAGATAAAAGAGTAATTTTTATAATTTATTTATTAAAACGTAGGTCTTCAAAGTTTATTCATTATTAATTGTTAAACTTGAGTATTTCGTCCGTAAACAATTATTTTTTAAATATTTTATTATTAAATGTCTGTATGACTTTCGGAAACTAAATAATAATAAACTGTTGTTAAATTAATATGTATAAGTTATAATAATCTAAAACATTTATTATAAATGTTTTGGGTACATATTTTTAATTAATAATAATGCTTGAATAAAATCTTTATCAAATGAAATATTATATAAAGCCGCGTAATTAAATTTTTATTTTATTTTTATTATTCTTCTGATATTAAATTGTATAATGACATTCAAAATGTTTTTCATAAAAATAAATTTTTCTAATTATAGCAATATGAGCAAACGTGACGAAGCGAATAAATTCAACTGGTTTTATATGAAATACAAGATTAAATCCACAACATTGAAATGTGATTTTAAAAAAGAAACAATTTAAAATATTTTTTAATCATTTTATGATGATTTTGATAAATTAATCATTTAATACATATAAATAATATTCTATTAAGTAGAAAATTAATTTATCTGTACATTAAATATAAATAAATACTTAATCAAACTCTTAGTGCAGAATTCTAAGGTTATGAAAAGTTATATTACTAATTAATTCCATTACGTTGTCAATTTTTATGATTTAATTCAAGTTTTCGCAATAAAAATAATATTTGAAATCTCAAAGTATTAATATCCGAATTCATATTATAAAAATATTGGCACTTAATGTTTTCATTTTCTTCGGGGGTAATTGAACTACGAAATGAAAAATGAAAATACAGCAAGCAGACAGCATACGAAACAAAATATATACAAAATAACGAACAGTCTACGAACGAACTCGACCAACACTTTCAAGCGAGCTACTATTCAACGTTTTTTATTATTCATTAATCTACTCCAAACTAACTACCTGGTAGTATAATCTACGATTGAACCAAGCTGCATAATTCGTAGCACATCTTAAAATCTTCTTGAACAAAGCAAAAATACTCATAAAGAAGTGCATATTAATTATTTAAATTACCGTCCTAGCCGCTATTGGTTAATCTGACAAATCTTGAGTTAAATATTTATCCTAATAAAAGCAGAAAAGGAAAGAAGGAAGAAGACGTAACAGAATTTTGAGGATAAAAGAAAACCATTGCACAATAGAAATATAAATTTGGTTAATTTTTCAGTTTTTTGTCCTTTCCAGATAATTTGCAGATGTAAAATATACCGATATATTTTTTAAAAAAATTATTAATTTATTCAGTGTACTTTGTATTTAGTAAAAGTTCGTTAATAAACTATAGTTTATTAAAAGTTAAAGTAAAAGTTAAAAATTAATTATATTGGAAAAATAACCCAACTTTATATTAATTTAATAAACAATGGATCTTAAATGGTTCTTAGACATTGTTATTTACTCATAGTTTATTATTATAGCAATGAAATGTTTATATATTTATATAATGGATTCTGTTAGATGCTTTTTTCAAGTAGAATTAATAAAAACAGCTTTAAGATGATTAAAAATGTTATAGTGATGCTTCCAAATAATGCATTTTTTCCTAAGTATCTCGCTAATTTTCATAATTTGTCCATCTATTATACCAAAATTTACATTAATCACTTCGAATAATATGTTTTACGTTGAAGATAAAAAGAAATATAATAAGAGATATACTAAATAATATTATACTAAATAATATTAAAATAAAATATTATCAAAATTCTTTTCTAAAATAAGATTTAATCATCAAATTTCGATATAAAATTGCGATTAATTAAATCTATTCAAAATGAAGGCAATCATTAATGGTATCACTTTGAAAATTCGAAATTTCAGCAAATAAATCTCAAATTTATAATGTAACATGAAATAAAAAATATTTTACAAAATAACTTTATAACACTGTATTAATACGAAGAAAACTCATAGAATGAAAGATATAGAGAATATTCTTTTGGACATAACTTATTCATGAAAGATACATTTACTTCACTTTCGTGCGTCAACTCTTGAACGTTTAAATATTCAATAAGAAATATAAATAAAATCTGAAGTAATAGATTAGATGAAATTATTGTAAGTATAGATATTTGTCAGGAATATAAAATATTAAATATTTTGTGTACATTTGCGTGACTGTGCCTGTTTATGTGTCCTTATAGAAGTGTTTTCTTTCTAAAAATGTGAACACATAAATATAATATTGTTGCTGTAAAAATAAACATACATATTTAAAGTTCAATTATAAAAATTCAACATGAAAAGTATATAAATGTATATATGTAATAATTCGATGTCATTAACATATCTATTAATAGAGATTCTAAAAAAATTTTTTTAATTTAATTTAATATATATACATTACATCTTATTAAGAAATCAATTGTATTTACCTTATCAACCTAAACAATTTACTAATGCAAATTATTTTCGGGAAATTTATCGAATTTTACTTAATAAGTTACTAAATTCAGTTATTAATTTATAAACAAAATAATTATAATAGTGATATGCTAAAAATAAAACTGTTATAATATTCTGATATAATTTAAATACAATTATTACTAAGTAAATATACGTGACAACTTGATATAATTATTTTTATAAAAAAACTTCTTATATTCTTAGAATACACACACACACACACATACATATATTTTTATAAATACATTTTTTTATTCTCAATGACTTTATATTCTTATAATTCAAAAAAAAAAGGTTATTTTATTCTGTTTAATTTTCATTTTTAATTCATTTGATATTTTCCATGTATATAATATATTGAAAAGTATTTAAAAACTAAATTTTGCAAATATCTCTTACATTAATTTGGTCTCATAAGTCATTTGACATAATCTTATTATACTGGAAAATTTTTAAATTTCTTAATTGGAGAATGATGTTGTATAATACACAATGTCTGCTAAGAATAAGAGTAAATATAAAAACAAGCAAAACAGAAGTAATTAATGTGTTTAAATATTCATTCAAATCATTCTCCTCTCTTTCCTATTTAATCTGCAACTCCTACTTCTTAAACTTATTTTTGAATTTTTAGTATTTTCTATCCTTCTATTTGTTATCGTATTCTAATTCACTAGATTCGAATTCAGTACTCTTAAAAACAGAAATTTACGTATTGTATAAAAATGCTTAGATTTTAATTCATTCAATAATCGGTGTTACAAATATTTGAAATTGTAATAAATATCTTCAATGCTTCAATATGTATTTATCTTTTACAATTATAGTCATGAAAATCTTATTATTAAGTTATGCTAGTAGCAATTAAATCTTAGATTCGTTCATCGCCTTATTTTTTCCTACGGTTAGATGGGGAATCAATAATGATACTAATGAAAAAAAAAGCATTACTGCGTTTATTACTGCCATTAGAAATTTCTTCTTTTCATTGCATTTTAACTACTAAAATTGAATTTCACTTACGAACTATAAAAGTATTTGTTATTATAGAATTTCATTTTCTCAGTTATATATTGTGTTTATTCAAAATATAAGCTAATATTTTTAAAATACTTTTAAAAATAAAACACTTTATTACTAATTTATTCTATACTCAGTCACACTATTTTAAGGAATTTTATTTTTACTGTTGAATAGAATTAATTATATTTAAAATCATTATTTTAATAATTCGATTCAGAAAGTTTATTAACAAGAAAATCAGTAGTGAATAAATTCTATTTAGTTTCTTCAAATTTAATTATATTATCTACAACATTAATCGTAACTAAATATTTTCATTGGTCATGTGATAATAATTTATTTATTAAACAATATTAATTTCAATAGATTATCGATTAACTTTATTATTTAAATACATGAAAACATAACGTATCTATAAAATTTCGCGTGAAATTCTAAAGTTAACTTTCCATTATTACAAATAAATAAAAATTCATTTTATGACGATATGAATTTTGACTATAAAGAATTTTCGATATTAAACCGACATTTTTTTTGTGTATTTTCTTTTATTTTTGAAGGACAAGATTTACTTGTTTTTAAGAATTAGCTTGTAATAGTCAATTTAGTTAAATAGGAAAAATATGTTCATGAACATAAACGTGATTCCTGAAAAAATTAATAGTACATTATAAAAAAAGTGTATAAAATAAAAGGAATCTATTAAGTATCCATTCTTTTATTCGTAACCTAGTAAAAAAATGAAAAAATACAAACGCAAAATAATCTTAAGTTATTTATATATAATCATTTATACTGGCACATCCTTAAAAATCCTTAAAAATTTATAAAATGTCTATTTATTTGAAAACAAAATGGCTTCTTCTCTTGTAATTCAAATCCCTAATTCTATTCCAAATATTTTAAATAATATGTTAAATATTATAAATTACTATAAATATATATATATATACTTTCATAATTTAAGATTTATTGTAAATTCATGTTAATCCCTATGAAAATTTTAAACCAATAAATAGTTTATCAGCGTCATACAAAAGTTTTGAGCAAATTTTATTTGTGTAGCATTGCATACGAATATCAAGCATACTTTCTATTGGTGCAAAACAATTTTCTAAGTAATAAAACAATCTATTGATTGATTAGTTTAGAATTATCTTTGGAATACAAAAATGTTATTTCTGTCATTTTCTCTTCTCTTACTTTTATCAAAAGCTGTTTTCTTACATTCTCAATAGTGTTACTTTTTTCTAATTCTACCTTTTACCTTTATCAGTATCTCCGTACTCTTCCTTTCGATACGCAGGAAACAGGATTGTTAACGAATGTAACAGAAAGGAGAATGAACCGAGAAGACTATTTGTTCGCGGAGTTATTTTATTCATTTGCGTTAAACCCTTGTACTTATATTGTTACAAGGAAGAGCTAAGGAACCTTTTAATATCAAAATGATGGTGTTTTTTTTCTTTTAAACATAGAATTCGTTCCTTTATATTTTATAATTTTGAAATTGTGTATTACTGCTATTATATCTGAAAAAACTTAATTCTATTTGTATATTCATTATTATTTCTGAAAAATTTACGGTCTTTATCGAATACTAACGAATAAAGTATAAGAAAAGTATTATTATAGTAAGTGTATAATCAAGCTTTATATTTTGGAATATGAATAAAAATATATATTTAAACTTTTTCTTATACTCAATATATAATTAAAGTATTAATAATTTTTTAAAATTAACAATATCTTTGACTAGATTAAGAGACAAAATTATTTTTATTGAAGTTCTATTACTATCATTCAGTCATATAAGTCAATATATAATTATTAATAAACATTAAATTATGATATAGATTGAAATAATTTTCTATGTAAATGCTTTAGTTAAATCGATAAAAGATTCAGTCATGAATTTATATTCATGACATTCGAATTTACACTCTTCTATTAGTAAACGTAATACTGCAAGTTAGCAAGACTAGTGACAAAAACAAATAGTATTTCAAATGCAAATGAAATATTTTATTTTCTTAAAATAAATCATTAGAGCTCCATAAAAAATGTTGAGAGCCTTCAATATAAAATAGAAACGATACGAATGTGCTAAAAGGCAATAAGAGTTTATTGGTTTGTCATACATTCGAATAATGAATTAAAATGTAAATATAATTTTAGTATAATTTGTAGATTAATTTTACAATCTTTTCTTTATTATTTAATTTGCTTAGGAAAAAATTTGTGATTTAAATCATGTAATTTAGAAAGACTAATTTACTTGGATATAATAAAATTGTAATAAAAGGAGTTTTTATCTTATATTAGTAATTTAGACTTTAATTAAAATATCTTAGAAAAACACAATGCACTTAAAAGTAAACAAATGTTTACGCGTCGAAAAGTGAAGTCAGCAAAGGAGTAAAGTATATAATCCCTCCTTTCGGCAAGGAACAAAACTAAAAGGATCAGCCACCAATGAAAAGAAGTGTATGATAAGATTACCATCGAGTAAGAGATGATAGAACATTATTTCTTTCTTTCTCCTTATGCTTCCTTTTACCCATCGTTTTACTAAGCTAAGCTCATGCTGCGGCAATGATACGGACGTGTCGAACCTTCAAGAAGAATGTAGTGCATCAGAAAAATAAAAAATGTCAACTCCATAGAGTAGGGACCGAGTTTGTAGGAGATTGAAGAAGCCGATGAACTATGAAATTGAAAAGCTCTTACGGGGTAATCGTCGCAACTTCACCAAGAGACTCAACACTTTATTTCTATCAATCAGCAACGTGTTCGTAATTGAATATGTATTAGGTAACTGATGCTGCCAAAACTATAATGTTCTCTATGTAACTCATTTACATTCTTATTTAAATGTGTAAAATATAATGATCACTCTTTTGTCTTTTTATCGAAAAAGACAATTCTTTATAAATTAATTTTATTATAAATTATCTTTTAATCATTAAAAATAGAAATGCAACATAAGAATAACTAAAGAAAAATATTTTTCAAGAACAAGTTACGTTTATTTATTTCATATGTTTGAACAATTTTATGAAATATTTTTAAATATCGAATGCTTATTTCACGTCGTTAATTAAATTCTAACATAAGCTTATCTTATATCATCATGATGATCAAAGGTATAATACATGTATGCGGTTGATTAAAAATTTGTAAATATTTTAAACATTTGGAAAAAAATTACAATAATCTAAATACATCAAATTATATTCACAACTAATCAATAAGTACTTTTATCATTAAATGTAATATCACCGCATTTTAGATAACTATAAGTAAAGTTTTCTCGTTTGATATATTATGAATTCTATGGATTTAATACTAATAAAAAAATGTTTTAAATATATTAATACGTATTTAATATGGAAAATAGTATTAAATAGTTACTCATAATGTTACTTATGTAATTAGTAACAATAATTACACTTCCTTCACTTGTGAATGTACCTCGAAATGTAACATGAAACTATAAAGATCGTTTAGCCCGAACGACATCAATGATTCGTCGGCTATCAAGTTGTATGGAACGCCTTAAGGACAAAACTAGCAGGCTACCTCGTTCTCTTGCACTTTCTTCTCTTAGATCCGCCCGACAAATCGCCGGGTCTGTAATTTCATGTTCGAGGAGTAACAGCTGCTATAATCCGTCGTCTGCTTGCACCGAACGACAACTCAGGCAGGCGGAAGTCTCATTAGGCGGCAAAGTCTAATTGTAAATGGTAATGTCCCACCGATGCAATCCATTGTTCCTACTCTCTTCCTCTCGCGCTCTCGTCCTGTTTCTATGCTACCGTCTACTCTAGCCAGTAATTTAAGAGAGAAGAGCAGAGATACGTGTTACTATAAAAGAGAGAGAGAGAGCGAGGGTCGAAGAGGAGGAAGATCGATTCTATGCGCGTGATTCGCAAGTCGAGCACAGTAGAATAGGATTTTCTCTTTCATCCCTTTTTCTTATTTTCTCATTCGGTTATCCCAACGCGTTCTTTCACCCTTTTGCTCACTTATGTACATGCGCATATGTACGTATACATACGTACATAACGTTTTGTCTCCTTTACGAAAGTGTGTGCACCGGCACTCGTTGAAGTAAGAATTTGGTATTCGCGGGATGCTACAGTGTAATGGCACGTCGTTCGGGAGACTAGAATACAACTGTTTATATGTACACACGATGTATACGCGCGAGAGCATATTACGCGGCACGTTCGGTATTCAAATAAATAGGCGAACCTCGATCTTCGCCAGATACGAAAGCTACCATACTACCTCTACTCCAAGGCATCCTGTACCCTTTTTCGTATCGCCCTCTGTTTATCCCATCCTCTTTTATTCTCCATACCTCTGCACGTCGATCCACGTATACATGGACATACCTTTGAATTTTTATTTACTCCAATAACGTAAAGGCTATATTATGCACAAAATCGAAAAAACGTTTTATCTTCTTTTTGATCTCTCTTCTCTGTTGCTCTTTGTTTTGTTCTTCGTTTGTTTAATCCGTAAATCATATTAAGAATATGAATTTTCTACTTTAAGATTCATGCAGTCGCGGATTTCTTTTTAAGTTTTCAAAATTATTAAATATGTGATTGAATTTTACAGTCAATTAAATGCCCTCTTTAACTATATAAAGTAAGTTTTTATTATGTAATTAAAAATTAAACGCATTTATATTGTTTAAATCCCGTCGGTTCTTAAAAATTCATTTATTTCATAATAAAGAATTTTTATTAACTTATTATCGAATCTATAGAAATTTGCATCGTGAAAATAAAAGAACTATTATATTATTCGTTATGCGTATATGAAAATAATTTGAAAATTCTTACATAACACGTATATAATATAATTCATAATATCTTATTACAGTTGGAGTATCCAAAAAATTCAACATTTTCAAGAATCGTTTATTTCACTGTAATGACTTGTTCAATCAATAATTAAATTAAAATTTAGTTTATTAAGAAAAATAAGATTATCTGAAATTAATTAAAAGCAAACTTTAATTAGAAAACTTAATCATCGTATGCTTTTAGTGTTGTCATTGAATTTTATTTAATCATGCTTTTACGTGTAAATTAACAGAATACTCCCATCCATTGGTTTATTAAGACATGCACTGAATCTTATACTTGTAGATAATAATACCGTAAAATCAGATCTGAGATATATGGCGGTAACATTAAACCGCGTGCGAAAAAATGATCGACGCATACTAATCAACATATACTAGTTAACAAATAGCCTCATTTTCAGCTACTCATATATATAGACATAAATATTGAATCTTTGTACTTATTTTTTTATAAATGCATATGTATCTTTTCAACATAGTATCACATTAAACATTCACATACAAATTCCGGAGTTGAGTTCGAATGGAATACGCCTATTAAAAGTAAAACTGTGTATGTATTTGTTATTAAACGATCAAGTATTTTGATTCTTTAAAAATTTCGTACACTTAAATGAAATGTAGAAAGAGTTTATTAAACATACAAAAGATGTTTCAAAAAATTTGTCCAATCTACAACTCTCACCGATTTATAGAAGGAATTTATAGAAACTTATCTGGTGCACATATTCATAAAGTTCTCTAGACTATGAAAATCTCATTTTACTCTAATAGATAAAGTATTTTTCAATTACAATATATTTATTTTTTCAAGTTACTTATTTAAAAGATTACAATATTTAAAAGATAAAATTTGAAGTCTAGCGAAAGAGTAATAGATATAAATGATAACAGGTCTGATAGGTTTCTTAATAAACTGACTCGAATGAAGTTTCTCTAATGTTATGTGATAATTCAAAGAATCACATTGAGAAGTACCGGGTCAAAAAGGATTAGCATTTTCCTAGATTCTCAATGCATTCTTACTTACGACGTTTTCGCATCAGCGAGAGAAGTGTCGGATGGTCACGCTCTGAAGCTGGCCGATTTTCTTCTTCCTTTCGGACTCCAGCAGGTACCTATCTTTTAAGGACTCTGGTAAAGTACTGCCACTCCAACCACGTATTAAAATTTTGCAGTGAATCCTCTAGTTACGTTTTTCTTTACGTTACATTTTTTATTACGTAATTACAAATTTTCTATTACGTTCCTCTCGATTCGTTAGTGGCGTGCAAGTTAACAGCTTGAATGTACATGCGCCTACCGTTATAAATGAGACGAAATTGAAACTATTGTATGCCGGAGTTTTATATGCATGCCATATATATTTGTACAGAATAACGTTTTTCATATGCACGTTTTATTGTACATAGTTATATACCAGAGCTGATAAAAATATATAATTACAAAAACTAATTTATCATTGGTATAATTTAGAGTATACTAATGATTTAGAGTATACTATGATCTTAGAGTATACTAAAGTTTGGTTACGAAAGTTAATATACACCACGTATGTATGTATAGATTACTGACACTCAAGCAGCTTTGCAATTAATCGTATTCGAATTCTCATATTGTATCGTCGTCTAATTTTTAATTTAACTTTGGAATATTAGACTGAAACTTAATACTATCCAGCTATAAAAAATAGCTTTAGTTTGCTTCGTGTAATAAGTTTAATTACTTGCATATAATCCGAATACGATCAGTAAATTGTAGACTCGATTATATCGATAATAATTTCTAAATGCATTAGGAATCTGTCGAGTTAAGAAAAATAGATGCAAGATCCTTTAAATTGTTATTTAAAAAAATATAAATATTTATTCATTATATCATTTCTAAACATCTTGAAAACGAATTAATTGTAATATTCGGTACAATTGTTTACAAGCTTCCAAATAGTTCACTTAAAAGAATACTTTCAAATTAATCATAATTTCACGAATATGTATAAGCACTAGGTCACAATCATCCCAAGTACAACGTACATAGTTTCGAAATTTAATTCACGCCAATCTTTTCTGTGCCCTTGAAATAATTAAGATTGATTCACATTTCATTGCTACTTGATTAGAGAATTAATAATAACTTGTAAATTACTAGTACTACATTTAATCAGACAAAAATATGTTAAAATATAATAGCTAGCTTATTAAAAATTCATTAATGTATGTTTATTAAATACTCGACATTTCTTTTGTATTATTAATAAAAGAATGATTCTTCTATCGTTCAGATACGTTATTTCAATCTTATTGATCATTAATTCTTTCGTTATTTAATCCATGATTTGGAATAATAATTATGTTAATTTTATACAATTCTTTTGAATTGCTCTTATTGGGTACACTATATATTTACTACATATTATAGTAATATACAGAAACGTAAATTTTTTTTAAGTTGAAATATTTATTATCGATTAATATCGATTAAGGAAGAGCTTTTATATCGATTAAGGAAGAACTTTTATATCGATTAAGGAAGAACAATGAATGAATATAATATATTGATACCTTTTGAATAGCAACGCATTATTCATGAAATCTTTTCAATTTTACGTTTTTGTTGAATTTTCTCGAACTTCTTATATTATTATTAGACATAAACTATTATAGTATAATACCCTTCCAGATTTGGTTTTGAATTCTAAACTTTTAATATTTCTTCTTAGGATAAATACGTCCCTCTCACACGAAAAGAGTATTTTTCGTCATTTCTAAAAAATATTCATTTTCCTCATTACTGTAGTGAAACGTATTTATATTTTACAGTAACAAGATAAAGTAATGGATATCACATGCGTATCCATGTAATTATTGTTAGCCCATCTTTCCACAAAGCAGTCTTTAGCCTTGAACGAGAGTTGTGTATTTAATTTCATAAATATTTTCGCATACAACCTAACTAATTATAATAATGCAATGGATCATTTAACTAATTATGCATATTAATAGTAATTGCGAAAATTATAGTTTAATTTATTCATCAATAACAAAATGTAATCATAAACAAAAATATAAATAATTGTAAGTGATCAATACCAGTTTAAAATTTGTATCTTCTTCTTTAGTAGACTTCTTTTCACAATTTTTAAACCAATGAACTCATTGGTTTTTATTTTAGTATCCATATTTTCATCCACATGATGCCAAAAACATGTATACTTGTATTAAAATTTTAATATTTTACGATTTTAATATTCACGATATCAATCTGTAAAAATTACCTTTCAATAATGTTACTTTATTAAATGCAACTTTCTCAATACCTATACTTAATTTATTAAATAATTAGAATAATAGAGCATTATAAATCATATATTCATATTAAATCTATAGACAAAGTAAATGTACATTTTAAATGTTGATTTATAAATTGTGATATATAAATGTATGATATATAAATTGTGATATATAAATGTATGATATATAAATTTATTTTACGATAATTACACCCATTTAGTTCTATTATCTAAATCATTTTTTTCATTTGATTATTTTCATATTCATTGCAAATTTAAAAAACTTTAATTGTTAATGATCTCATTAACAAATCATTTATAAATCGTAAGATTTTAAAATTAATTAGACGTTTATGAACATTGGTAAGTGTTATAAAAATACAAGAAACTAAATTTAAAACTTAATTTTTTTTTAATTAATAAATGCAAAATCGCAATTAATTTCATAACTCCATGTTTTTACTATATTAAATAGAATTAAAACTATTGTGTCATGATGCCATTTTCTTTTTTTTATACAAGAATTTATAATCGATTATCGATTTCAAATATTCATTAGACTTTAAAAAAAAATCCAATCAATCCGAATACAAATTCCTTATATTTTTGACAAAGTTGTTACATGTATTGGGATTTAAAATTTTTTAATACGTATACTTCATTAAATTGGATAATTTAAAAAATATCAATAATTTCCTCATTCATCGTTATACTTAATAATGATTTATATAATATCCAAAACTGAGAGATTTTTATGAAAAATATACGAAAGTATTTCAAGATCATAATTTTATATATTAATTTCTAAATAATAAGCTCTAATTAAAAAAATTAAATATTTTATGTAAGAAAAACTTTGATGATAGTATTATATTCTTATTTATCATTCTATATAACTTTAGGTTAATTTACAAAAGTTACTACAGTCACCGATACTTTATTCTAAAATAAATAAACTCTTGTTTTCAATCTTAAAACGTTTATAACAGAGGCCTTAATATTATCGGATACATTATAGTTTCCAATTATTCTTATTAAATTTATCATAAATTAGTGCATATATATTTTTGATGCATTTGAATAATCATAAACTCTGATACTATTCAAAATTCTTTTCAAACATATTATTATATTTTTATTACAGCAAAGCATTTTTTGTACTAGATTGCATTATTTTTTGCAGAAACATATTTTTTGAAGTATATATTGTAAAACAATAATATTAGTATCATAATCATAAAAAGATATCTTTTTTATTTGAAAAAACTTCATTAATTTATATTTTTAAATAAACCTTCTGATTTTATTTTCAAAATGGCTAAGATAGCTATTTTTGCGATTACTTTATATTCTGTTTTATTTCAATTCAAGCAGCTAATTATGATAATCAGTATTAATTCGACTAAAAATCGATATCATTGGAGTATATTAAAATGCACGAAGTAGATACAGCATATTTTTTCTGCCGACGTTTCATTTTCCTACGCGCTAAAGTCAATTATCAAAATTGCTTTTTCTAAGTAGTCAAAAAGTTGTCTTCACAAAACGGTATTCGAGGCTAAGTCCAATTTTACAAAAGTAGTAGTTACCTAACCACATTTTCATCTTTTAATGAGTCGTGAATTTCGCTTATCGGAAATAGTGTTAAAAAGCTATATTCACGTGCTTCTGACACTGTTTGCACTTAGATGAGAAAACAACTATTGGAAACGAAAACGGTATTGGAAACGATCATCCACACAATTGTGTTACTTAACAAATGTTGAAATAGCTTTAGTTGTTATATTATAATAGTTATACAGCGTAACTCGCACTTGCTGAATGATAGAGTGATTGAAAAAACACGAGAAATAGAGAATTGGGAACGCGTAAGCAATAAAACTAAAGCAAATACAAATAAGTCGGTTTGACTTATATTATTTCCGTCATTTACATTCGAAAAAATTGGAGGTTATATATAGCTGTATATGTATATATAGACAATATCGAGTTATGTGATTTTAAACATTAGAGTATCTTTTTCGATTTCGAAATTTTAGTAAATTGTAGCTGCGTAATTCGCTGTTCTCTCCTACATATACGTACTTGTATTACACAATTTTAAATAATGGAAAAGTTACAAAATCCTTAGATTTGGGCTCAAAATGATTTTTAAGTTAAAGTTCAACTTTTAAGGCTGCTGCTGCTTTCAAAATTTTAGACCTATGAATCTTTCATGGAAAAACTCAAGATTTTACAGAGTTGTTTAAGGATCACAGAGAAAGTTACATAAATTTCATGCATTTTTATATATTTTTAAGACAATCTGAATCTTTATTTGAAACTATCGTCTCCTCCATAGCTATCGATTCTTCTTTATATTTGTGTTCTTTATGATGTTTTGTGTTCTTATGAATGCTATAATTTTTACAACTATCATCCTATCGATTTATTCAATCTTTCGTTTGTATTTTGCATATATACACCGATACTTCTTATTAAAAATTATTCACTGGAAAGATTATTATAAAAAGCAAATTTAATTTCCTATATATTACTAATTTATTTTCAGTTGTCATCTTTTACGATCTAACATCAGCTATCAAATTCTTTGAAGCCAAACTGGCGTTGCAAGCCGTCGTTGGAAATTTACGAAGTGTTAACATGATTGCGTTCCTTTAATTATTACTATTATTAAGTACTGACATAATATAATATTTATTTAATTCACCGATTATTTGATTGGTTAGCTTTCATATTCCATCAAAGCCTTTGTATAATTTTATGATTTTATGAAACCGAGTACTCATTTTGTTTTTAACATACCGTATGTAATCTATTGAACTATTTTTTATTAAGTATTTTATTAACTAATTTTATTAACTATTTTTATGAGCTCTGGATACACTTCATTTAAATTTAGATACTTTGTTATAAAAAGTGTAAGACAATACAAATAATTCTGAAATAAATTATATAAATTGATATAAAATATAAATAATGTTACATCTGCTAATTTGTTTTCAAATTATCATATAACACATCAAAGATAAAAGTAATATTTATATTTAGTTATCTTAGTTATCTTTATCGAATAAAATAATATAAAATAAAATAATTTGGCGAATAAAATAACTTTAAAAAAATCAAATTTTGCTAAAATATATAGCACAACATTTTTGCTAGCTATAAATTTTTTAAGCTAAAATAAAGCTCATGCATCGATTTAATGTTACTTCTGTAAAATCAACAATTTTGAGAATTTCAATATAAAATAACGATTTACTATACAGTCAGGAAAAATTTTGTCAGGAGAAAAATGTAATGAAAAATTGATTTATTGAAAGTAAGATACAAATTGATTGAAAATTTTCGTGAATAATGAGAGGGAGAAAGAGAGAGAGAGAGAGAGAGTGCAAATAAAGAGAGGATATGTAAAATATAATTTTCGTTTGCTCGGTTGAAAATTATCGAAGAAACGGAAGAAAATCTATCCGAATGAAAAGAACTAAAGATTTTCGATGTGCAGTATTAAATGTAGTTTCTCTGAGCGTTCACGAGTTTAGAACATAAACTGCAGAATAATGATTGATCTACCTCTTTGTTAAGGGAAAAAAGTTAATATAATTGAAGAAAAATTTAAAAAATGTTTTTTTGTATTAAAATAAGCTACATATGTGAATTATATATGTGTGCCCAAGCGAGCCCGCACAAGGTGCTACAATGTCGCAGTACTAAGTACAAGTGAAGATAAAACAGCTGAAAGTGCGATACAACTGTAGTGCACGCGGTAAATCAGGGCACAAGGATAAGTCAAACAACAGTTTCACACTAGTAAGTAAGGGAAGCTCCTGACACGTTGGTATCGGGTGATCAATAAAAGATGATTTTAGGAAGTGGCGATGAAGTGAGAACGAGCACCTGCTCACGCTCGCACAAGTAAACTGTTGAGCCAATGGACCTGCGAGAGATGGGGAAGATGCTCGTAATTCCAAACGCTGTGTGCGGTACTTAATGTATATGAATATATTTGAGAATTTCCGTCATCCGCGTATTCGAGAACACCGTTATTTTTCGTTCATTATCGAACCTGCGATGAAAAAGTGAGTGTTTTTAAAATCTTAAAGAACGTTGATATTTTCTAAGAGATAATTATGTTATTATTTATATGAATGTATGGATGCATATTTGTTTTTCTTGCATCAGTAAAGAATTAAACTTATTAATGGTGCCCCATGTCAATAGAACAATCCATTTCAAAAGTAGCTTGTCGATTGAAAGAATTTGTTACATAAATCTAGAAATGATTAGACATTTTTATGAAATAGGTTTTTCGAAAAATATCTCAAATCATGTACATTTCTATTTCATAATTTAATTAACAATTAGTACATTAATCTATGAAATTTAAAATATGAGAACTACTGGTGATAGTATATAGCCCAAAGAGAATGATAGTGGAATAATACTTCAAGTATGTACGTGAACATTTCAGTTTTAATTAAATTTGGGGAAATTTTGTTCCTAGAGATAAATATTACATTTGATAAGTGACAAACTTGTTTATGGATTGTTATAGTGGTATTCATGATAAAATAACCGTTGGAAAATGTGATATAATATCATACCAGCGAAATTATGATGCTATTTATAATTCTGATTATGATTCTGAATGGCAAACTTTACAATCCATTTTTAAAAACCTAATATAAATAAGTTTCACGTGACGAATATGAACATGTTACCTAAAATACGTCAGTTATAAACATCTGAAAAATTGTAATAATGCTCGATGAATAACAATGAATGTTCTAGCAAGTGATTCGAAACAAATTACTCTCTAAAGGCAAATCAGCCGACCTCTTCCGATTCATGATAACGATGACTTCCGGATTTCCATGATTCTATTGTATTATTCTATATTTTATCTCTCTCACTCTCTCATTCATCTTGTTTAAACTTAGTGGCAATGCTGATCATAGACACGTGCACGATCGCATAGGAGCAGGGAAAGCTTGTATCGAATGCTTTAATGTCGAGGTACGGAACAAAGCTTCTGATAACATTGATATACGCGGGGCAGGGATGGTAACAAGCATTATGGATCGATACTCATCTTCCAATTTCTCCCGTAGAAAGTTTTGGCCGTGCGCCATCGGCTGCTGCGCGCGTGTCCCGCAAGCAGTTAGGAGTTACGGTAAAGGGTCAAGCGTCAGGATAACACCGGCAGGGTGAAGGAGAGGAAGCGGTACGCGACAATTTGACCGATAGAGTTATATGTATACGATGAGGACCTACGTGATATCGTTTAGGATCTTTTAGCTTACAACTGCTTCTGGATAGAAATAGCTATCGGGTATTTTCTGCCTTCCTTTCCACTTTTCGTTTCTTTCACTATAGCTCGCTAGCTTTCTACACTTTCTTTCATTTTTATTTTTCTCAAAGGCAACCGTCTTTCAAAAGTTTATCGTTTTATTGGCATGAATTCGAGTTGATTAGAACTACCGAAACTTAACGCACTGAATGGAACGTGTAAGAACCGATTTCTAATGCTACAGTTTTTCTGGCACTATTTTCACGTTAAATACATGTTATATTATGATTGGAAATAAGAATTATTTTATAATATGTACTAATACTACAAATACTAACTTACAAATACTAATAATATTTAGTGTTGAACTTTTGTCTCGTTATTTCTTTTTAAATCCATATATTATTTTTACTTGATCTAATTAATCAAGAAAACTAAGAATTATAATTTTTCTCTTCCTAAACAAATAATATTTAAATATTTTAATTTTTAACATAACTGTCTGTTTGATATATATTTATAGAAAACGCTAAAAGATATAAATAAACGATTATTCATATCTTCAAACCTTAGTTCATAATAAAAATAATTAAATTTGATAATAAAATATCTGAATTACATTAAATAATAAGTAGTTATTTATTTTGTAAATATATAAAAAAGAAATAAACTACAACTAAAAATTATAAAATAGTATAAAATAATGTAGAAGATTTTACTTCGATGTAAACTTCATATGTATTCCACTTGATAATATTACTTATTAATTGTGTGTAAATTATTATAAAGATTTTTTACTTTTGAATATCCTTTAGTCTTTATATAGAAACAAGAGGAATAGATATATATAATTAATTTTTAAATTTTTTAAATTATTTCGTGCATTTCATTGTATTATATTTATATTTATATCATTTAAACAAGAAAAACAAATCAATAATAATTATATTTTAGAATATTAGATATTATTTTATTTCAAAGATTTATTTTAAACACGATAAAAGTAAGCCAGAAAAATTGCAAACTCAACTCAGTTATTACATACATTCTATAATTTTCATTTGTCTTTACAATTGTTTTAATAAAAAAACTAATCACTTTCGCCAGTTTGTCAAAAAACCAACAAAAATATCCGATGTTCAATGATTTTGTATTCGACAAAAAGCTGATTTTTTCTGTATAAGGCAGCGATCGCTATAATGATCTGCAAATTCGAATTAAACCATTGGCCAAATCTATTTAATTAATAGAATGCGTTTCTTCAAGTGCCAAATATAATAAGGAATAGTATACCTTCGAATCTCTAATACTCTTAGCAGCCACGAGATTGCCTCTCACAAGTTTAAGTATGAGCGCACACGTGTTATATCCCCCCTCCTTCTCATACTCAAACACACTTTCTCTCTGTCGCACTTTCTTTTTTATTTCTTGGTCTTCTACACATCCACTGGAGATACAATTACTACTGTGCGCTAGCAGCCTCCCATAATCAAATCCTGTCTTAACCGCTCCGAACTCTTTCACACAAACCCTTTTCACACAAAAGAAATGTTAATGCGATAATATTCCTCTCTCTTTTTTCTCTTTTCTGTTTAATCACTATCTGACTCTCCTTTTCCCTTTCTTTCGTATATGGATAATTATACTTGTACCTAAGTATTTCCTTCAACTATACATTCACTAACTACATACTTATATAGTTTTCGCTACAAGTGAACCACCGACGTTCTTGTAACATATAAGATCTTAATCAGTCTTCTGTACCTTCTCTTTAAATACATTAGACTCGTATCTATTTTAGGTCGTCTTCTAACTTTTACTCTTTTCTCCTTCTCTCAACTCGTCTGTAATTGAATGCGCATAGAAATAGGCAAAATCTTCATTTTTTATTTTTTCTAGAAATTTTTGCAAAAAAAATTATCAAAAAGCAATTGAGTAATGATTGCATTTTATTTTCAAAAATATTTTTATAGAAGATATATATGTATGCATATTTCGTAAATTCTTGGTTATAGACTTTTCTATTCTTAGTACTTAAGAATGTAAATATGATTATTTGAAATAATTTTATGGGCTTCTAATTCTATTTAAACTTCAATTTTTATACTTTTTTTACTTTCTATTTTTCAATTAAATTTTTTAGTTTTTTAACATAAATTCTACTGATTTTTTAATATACTTTGAATACTTTAAATATATTTTTGTTTATCTTCTGCTCTACAGCATTCAACATCATTTCATAATTCAAATTCGCTAATAAAATTAAATTACGGTAACATGTTTAAGAGTGCATTTGCTTCTTTAATCAAAAAAATAAAAAAAAATTCTTTAAACAAATGATTGATTTGATAAAAATAGTATTAAAAAAGAATTTTATTTTTACTGTTATACTATACTATTATACTACTCTATACTATACTATAAGACTTCGTAAAAATCAAAGAAAGTATCTTGGAAAAATAGGTACTAATACTACAAATTTTGCTTTCTTTTCTAATATGTTTTTTTAAATCTAATATACCTTAGATACATGGAATGTTAAGAAGGTACAGAAATCTAAGTTTCAAAAAGTTATCTGTAATATAAATATAATTGATACAAAAATATACAAAAGAAAATATCTTACTGAAGATAATAATTTACTATTTTCAGAACATGTGTAGATCGTAAAATTCTCAAAAGACCAAATCCTATTAAATAAATTTAAATTAAATTTAAATTTTAAAAGGTCATCCTTTAAAATTAAGATCTATTAAACTTAAGCTCAATCAAAATATAGTATAGTCTGCGTAGTACGCAGTATGCATATTGATTTTCAGTTCTGATAAACTATATGATACTTTTATAAGATAAGTATGGGTACATACATGTTTCTTATAAGTTCGAATTTTGAGTTTAAAAAGTATTTGTGTGTTAACTCGCCCATACGTAACGTCTGCCTACGTCTACACGTATGTTTCTAAGCTCATGTACGGTTCATCTTATACTCTATTATACATATTTCTACACTTTCTGATAGTAGTGAACAAATAACTCAAATAAATGTAACGCGTACGCTTTGATACATGAATGCACTACTTAAATCCTGGACAAAGTGTGGCACGACGAACGGGAAAAGAGATCCGTGCAGTTATATGATAAAGCTAGTACGCTGTTAATAATCCTTTTTGATAAGTATTTACGTATACCTTGAAATTCAATCGATTATAATTGATGAAAATCAATAATAATTGTAATTATAATAATAAGTTCAAGCATTTAGACATCTTTGATTAAAACTATTGATTTTCTGATTTATTTTATTTTACAAGCTAATTTCTGTGCATGAGTTTTAAATTCCTTCAAACTTAATTCATTACTGTAAAATTATAAATTCATATCATCTGTAAATATTTTAAAAATGGCTAATCCTATTGAACTTTATTCAAATATTCTCTATTCTAACAACTAATAACTAACTTCAAGTGTGTTGAAAACTATTTAACCAACTTACATATTTAGTTGAATATATTTGATTTGATTTTATTCCTCCATTACTTATATTTAATGATGTTACATAAGCAATACAAGATTTTGTTTTAAGATCTTTTAAATAAATTTAGTAAAACTACTGTTTTTTCTAGTGAAATGAAATAAGTTGACGTGTAATCTACACAGAAGAGCTTCAAACTCCTCTCGTGAATATATCAAAATATCAAAAGTACACTTTCCAGTAAAGGTATTAGTAATTACACAGTTATAGAGATTGTTCACTGTCTCTCCACTTTTCCTTTTGTTTAACGAAGCTAATCGATCACATCTAAGCACCTTAATGACCATCGGCCAAGTTGAATGGACCTTAGTGGTCCAAAACCCATCGTAACTCGCTGCTCGAAAGTGGAGGTACACACACTGCCAGAATATCCGTAGAATAGTTTCACGAATTAAACCGAAAATCTCTTAAGCGATTGATTATTCCGTTTCTCGCGTATGTGTGCATATGTATTCAAGTAAGAAATTATTAACGTGTTTATTGTCCTAGAACTGGAGATTTTTCTCAGAAATCATTTATTGTCGTGAATTAAAAGAAACAGGCTGTTATTATTAGAAATAACATGTTTGATTAACTAAAACATATATACAGACAAACTTACTCTTAATGGTTATTTAATGAAATTTTACATAAATATAGATTTTTATAGCGTATAATTAAAAATGCCGTATATGCAAAAAATAATAAAATTAAAGAGCAATTTAAAATTAAATCATTTTTATTAACAAAATTTACTATTAAAATCTTTAAGAAGATGTTTTTAAAAAACGTATAATCATCTTTTATACGATTCAGATTAAATCCTATGAAGTGACTATGTTAAAAAAACGATTCCTTATAATTTAATTGGCAAAATACTTCAGCAAAATGCCGATGTATTTTTTAACCTGATATGAATTACTATTAGGTACATTTAAGAAATTGTTAAAATCATTTATATATAATAATCGTATTGTTTAACGTGTGAAAGCTTTGTATACATGCATATGTATGTATATAAAGTTATCAGATTTTAAGCAATACCATATCTTTTTTCGATTTTAAAAAGTTATAAAATTAAAATATTGAGGTATAAATACTGTTTAGGACATTTTTTAGATATAGAGAAACATGATAAAATCAAAGGTATAAAACGAGTTATCGTGTTTGTACCAAAGACATCCTTTTTGTTAATAATAACATTTTAAAAAAAGCAGCTCTAAAAATTCACGACTTATTTTTCATGTAAATCGCGAACTTTTACAGGTTCGTCAGAGGTTCATTGGATAACAACACATATCTTGTAGACTCTTAAATTTTTAAATCAATCTAATGGTTTACTGATAATTGAAAAATAAAAATGAAAAGAAAAAGTTTCGAGGGAAGGGTGTTTAAAGCTTTCAAATGCATTTTAACGCATACGCGACGCTTAAACTTTTCGGATACTAAACCATCATTTTTTAAAACTACTCCATTTACGCGATGTTATTATACTAAGAAATAGTTTTCTTAATAAAATATATAATAAAACAAAAGTTTTCTAATAACCTTTATTGACAAAGTCTAAGCGATAAACACGGTTTTTCATATGTTACCTAATTTTAGTTATGTATTTTACATTTAATATTTGGTAATATTTTTTGTTTACAATAGTCAATCATAAGAATTGAAGTCACTCTAATACTAACTCTTATTTAGGAAGATCTCCACTTGAATTTCATAAAATTTAATTGCTTCAGTTTACATTTAAAAATTCATTACATATAAAATCAAATAACAAAAATATCATCAATCAAATTAGATTAAATGGTTTTAATTTATGTTCAATTTCATGCAAATTGCAGAAAATCTAAAAATGTTAACTATTTAAAAGTTATTACAAATTAAGTTTATAAATCATTGATTATTCGTAGTTATAATAGATCATTATAATAGAATTTTGTTATCGTAACTATTATGGTTATCAATAGAAATCACTCTTTTTTATAAAATTTAGAAAAACAAAATTTTAGTGAAATAAAGAGTTAGCACTTTACACTTCGAAAGTATTTCTTAAAATGAGTAAAATATTGAAATTAATCATTCTTTTAATTAGTATTAAGTTTAGTTTTCTTTTCGAAAACAGACTAAAGTAACTACAAATCTTTATGATAGAGATATCAACAAAATTAATTCAAATAAAATATTATAAGATTCAACTTTACGATTAATTAAACTATTCAATATCTAATATATAATTAAATAATATTAAAATATACGCTTAATAAATATTTGATAATATTTCATGAGTAATGAAAACATATTATACATAAAAAATAATAAAGTTCCTCTAAATTATAGTATTTTGGAATTTATTTATTGTATTAAACATTAGTTATTTCTTATCTAAATATTTAATTAATCTCTTCTATATTAAGCAAATGTCACAATAGGCAATATTAATATTCAAATTATAATTACGCAACTTAAAATTTTTCGGAAAAATCACAAGGGTAATATCTATTTTTACATGAAAGTATAAGTAACTTAGTGGAATTACTCGCGTTTGATATTCTTTCCTATTTTTCAATTCTTTCAATTTTAAATTTTTAAATAAAAGTGCATATTTATCTGGTGGTTCGGTATCGTCAAAATGTTGTTACGTTGAAAAATTTTTGTTAAAAATAAACTTTGTCCAATTATCCTTATTATTGATTTTCGCATCTCATCCCACAACGAAATGTGTTTCCTGTACTTTTTAATGAAAGAAAATGGTAAATGTGCACGTAGCCTCTACTCTCAACTTCCAAAAACTGATTTTAATGCAAAAGGTGTATTATAAGCTTATTATTTCTTAGATATAAAATAGCTTTAAAAATAGCGAAGAACATGACTTCTATTTTTAATTCTTGTTGGTCATTTAATAAAAGCTCCTCTTCATACTCATAGTGGTAATCGGAGGCACCGCGGGTGCAAGAGAATGCATTAGAACTTAAGTCTTGTGAATTTCAAACATGCGCGCAAACGTCGAACTAAGCAATTGACATTCCTCGGGAATTCCTGGGAAGCCTAAACTTTCGACTTGTCGTCGTCCTACGAATGACCACCTGAAAAAGCTGTAGGACTACGCTGTTTTTGCAAGATTGTGCCAAACCTACGTAATATATTTCTTTAATTAACGAAGGCTCTGACTGTCGGATTATTTTACATTACGGCTGTATGTTTTATAGACTCTGTGGAAAATCTTATCAAAGTATCATAGTAAAATTTTTACTTTACATAATTTTATCGA
Organism: Wiebesia pumilae; assembly: GCA_018907045.1. Classification (NCBI taxonomy): domain Eukaryota; kingdom Metazoa; phylum Arthropoda; class Insecta; order Hymenoptera; family Agaonidae; genus Wiebesia; species Wiebesia pumilae. The sequence continues at coordinate 13,442,864 of JACCHZ010000105.1, forward strand.
ATGAATTTTATGTTATTATACTAGTAATTACGGAGAATAAGGAAATATCAATATAATTACAAATTTTTAAAAGAACACAGGACAAATTTAAGAATCGTCTCGACGGTCTGAGTCATATACCAAAAACAATAAAGCCTGCCTTCGAAACTATCGATGTCCCACTGATATTCAACTTCCACTTGAACGATCTCCCATCCGATAACGTATAATAATCTAGTCATTGTTTTCCCACGACTCCGCATGCATATTCACACGGATCATTCGAATTTTCCTTAATCACTTCTAGTGATGTAGAAGTATTTCGCTATGTCGATTACACGTTCCGACAAACTTGCAAACTGTTGTCTGCATCCGGCCACGGCTTTTCTTTGTTCGGTGGCAAGGGCATCAAAATACCGACCATTTCCAACTCCGACTAATGAAGTATGAGATCAAATTGCACCATCATAATGATATCAGTGGTAATCCAATATTGCGGTTAACTTAGTATTTACTTTTTTCCCAAGAATTCTCAGGATTATTATCTTTGGTCAGTTTCATTTTCCTTGATTTCGAAGGAGTTTCTTTAAAATTACTTGAACAAAGTCACTTTATACTTACTGAAAAGGATCTGAATCGTATTATACCATAAATGATATAGACATAAATTGGAGTACTTAACTTCTATTAGTTATAGAAATTTTCAAAAAATCATTGAATATCTTAATACGCATATTCTTGAGTGGGATAAGTCCATGAATTAATAAACCATGCATAACAATATAGAAAGAAATAAGAAATGTACCATAAATATTTAAAATAATTTCCTTAAATAAATTGTTTGAAAAATTCAAGACGATTATCCTTCTCGCTGACCATTTTCATTTATCTGGTCTATAAGAATCGTCAATGTGTACTACCTGAGATTTTCATTGATGCAACTTCCTTCAAATTTGTAAAAGGAAATTACTTCGGATGGCTCCTAAGTCAAAGTTCAATGTCTTTGGAATAGGACATCCTCGCGTGTTATTCAACTCTCTCATCTCTTCATAGTTTTGTATTGTCCTCTCTTCTCGTGTTCCTGTCCCTCCTTTTCATGTTCCTTTCTCACATGTAGAGTGCGGATGAGTGTTGGGTTCTCTTTCCCCCATTCGAGGAAATGAGACAGCACCTCATTTTCATAGCTTTTCATACATCGATAGAGAGTCAAATAAAAAGAATCTCGCGATGTCTAAACGCTCAGAAAAAGAAGTAAAGAGAGAAAGCGAAAGAGAAAGGATTAACTTGTACGCATGTTTAAGATAGAAAACGAATGAGAAGGAGGAAAAACGAATTCTGGTTTCGTTCCCTTCTTCCTTCTCTTTTAGCATATTATTCTTACTTATGACGCTGTCTTCTAAGGTAAGCTCAGAGCTACAATTGTTTCGATACTTATTAAAGTAGAAGTTTGCTTCCATTGCGATTATCATTCAATCTGAGGTGACAGTTCGTTCTACAATATCTTTAAAGTAATGTTCAAAAGAAATAAACCCACCTTGAATGTTTCTTTTTTAATACAAATATATTTTAAACACAAGAGCAATTAGAACATGGATAACTAAAAGCTTTATTTATAACATTAGCATATTTGATATATTTCATTTTGTGTAAGTAGAGCGTCTCTGTATACGCATAGTTAATAATCGAAAATATTCAGTATTAGAATTTACGTAAACGTATGCAGTGCTAGCTGTGTTATTTAGTCACTTTAAGCACGTATTTCTCAACTTTCACATTTCGAATTGTCTAGATTTACTTTAAAATATGAAAATAAATCAAAATAAATATATTAGCGAGGTCATTTCAGAATTTTAAAAAAGATTTCAGATTAAAATAAAAACCACAAGACTATCAGGGAAAGCGATTGAACGAATAACTGCCTACTCCCAAAGAACAGCTCAGCCCCAGGTTAGTAATTTATAGAGTTTCGAAGGGAAGGGATATCGATTCCCTGTGTCTATCGTGTACTACCGGTAATTGGAACATTTATGAGTCAATCAATCACTCCTCGCACCCTTGCATATGAAATGCCTCGCCCACGATTCCTCCCACTTCTGTTTTGGCAATAGCGCAAATACAATCGCGGGCTTGTATGGACAAGCCACTAACTTCTAATCCACGCACACATTTAATCCTCAATTTTCGCGCTAATGTTTCAGTTCCTCCTATGCTCTGGATACCGCATCAATTGGTCGGTGTACCCCTTGGCTACTCCATTACCCTTGAGTGTCACACGGAGGCTCATCCAACGTCCTTGAATTACTGGACGCGAGACAACAGTGCAATGATCTATGAGGGTAGGAAATACAAGGTCTTGTCGACACCGGAAAAGCCTTCGTACAAAACAAACATGACCTTGACCATAGTTGATATCGATGTAAGTAAAAACAAATTTCCCCTTAGAAAGAGGTGCATTTTATCAATGATTAGTATCAAAATTACATTATAAGTGAGGAGATTGACAAATATATGTTTTTATGAGAATATAATTTTTCAAATGTCTTGTTTCAAACATTTTCAGTTCTATTTGATTAATTCTGATGTATTCATTTGATTGGAATTTTTAAGTTCAAATATGGAGACTTGAATTTGAATAAAAGAGTCTTGATTTAAAATTTCGTTTTCAAACGAATTGAGATTCCATAGATATAAAACATCGTCGATATACTGTCTATTTTTTTTATATAAAAAAAATTCGCAACTCAAATTGAAATAGTTATAAAGGAATAACCGAATAAGCAATTAGGTAATAATGAATCAAGTAACAATACATAATGGAATTTTATTTTGTGAAGATAGAAATATTTAAAAATAGTCTTTTCCTAATAACTATAACTCCATATATGCAGTCAAAGCTTGCATTACTGCTTGCATTACTGCTAAAACATAGTTAACGTCTGAAGCGACATAGAAAAGTCTAGCCGTTACTCAAAACTATTCGACTCGTTAACTAAATTGTCATTCAAGATAAACAGTCGCGAAGATCAATAAGTTAGCTGATGCTCGATTCAATACGGGTATTTTTCTTGTCTGGTCGCTCGATGGCTTTTCGTAAATTTACCGACGGTTAATAGGTCTTTCTGCAATTACCGTGAAGCTCGACAGTTCCTTTTTCACGAAAATTCGCTTATTTGTGACGAATTACGACTCGGAATCTTTGTTAACTCAACAATAGAAATTGCAACTCTAATGATTTATGATAAATACCATCATTGAAAAATATCGACATATACAAATATACTAAATACACAGTAAATATTTCTTACAAAATTTACCGAATAAAATTCAACTTTAACAAAGTTTCTACTAAATAAGAATGAATTCTATTTCTGTAATTTGAAAAATATTTCAAGATTCAGTAGATGTTGAAATTGAAAATAGTTTTTTAATTAAATTATTTGACTAAAGTAATTTATATTTTATTGTACTTAAATTTAAAGAATTTAAAGGCCATTGTCATGAAACATATTTCTCTAGTACCGTTTATGATTTATTCAAAAGACTAACGTTGTGTATCAATTAATATAAGTACATTAACTTATGAGTCAAATATATTACTGTTCAAATGACAATTTTGTGCTTGAAATAAAATTGAAACAAAACTTATATCGGTAAATTTTTTTATTTACAATGAATGCAATTTAAATAAGGTAATAACATTTTTTATTTTATCTGACATATTTTATACAAATATAGTATACATACATTACTAAATGAAATTAATCAAATCATTGCACTCTGCATGAATATTTTTTATAAAAGCAAATGTCATCTAATAGCATCGTAATATATTGTTTCTGAGAACCTCTCAATATCTAATAATTATAAAATTGTGACTATATCTTAGAATTAAATTCCGAAAAGTAACATTTATAGCGGCAACATCTGGCAAATATATTTTCTTGAATATGATCCACTATAATTGAACAAAAAGTACACAAATTATACGTGGATAATATTCGGAAAGCGTGTACATATTTCCCTGCGACTATCGAAGTTACGAAGCGGCAGTGCGATGGTTTTAACGCTTGTAATGGTGGTTAGCAAGCACAAAGAATTACGAGAGAAATGGCATGAGAAATTGCGACAACCCGAAAAAGCAGAAACGCGAAACACTTAAATTCGCGACCTCCTCGGAGAGCTAAGAGAAAAGCAACGATCCGAGAGAAAAGAGAAATAAATGTAGCGCAATGAAACGATCGCAATTCGCGAACTTATCCGGCGTCGCGCTGCTCCTTGTGTACTTTTCATGCGAACTCGCGTTTTCTCCCCCTCTTCTCATACTGTGGGTGCTTAACGACCGGCAATAAAGTCAAGCGCGCTCGTGCATCGATATACATTTTCGCTGCGTTATCGATTCCTTCGGGAAGTCAGATTTTCTGCAAACGCCTCCATACTAGCGGTTTTTTGTTTCGTTCCCTCTCCATCCGTTGGTACTTTTGTCCCGCCACGCGTTACTTTTTTATGCACACATTCCTGCCGATCCTAGTCGTTCCTTTGAATTCTTGTCTGTCCAATGACTTTTAACAAGCTGCAGCAGACTTAACTTTAATTATTTTGCAGAAATCAGATTATGGCAGTTACAAGTGCGTGGCAAAAAATCCAAGAGGCGAGACCGAAGGCACAATTCGTCTTTATGGTAAGTTTCTTTTGTTCTTCTTACGGGACTTCAATTTTTATTTTTAAAAATCGAATGCGCCAATCTTTCATCTAAAAATGTTCATTTTTCTTGATATTTCTCATTTATTTAATGTAAAGGAAAAAAGGTATTTGTTAGTTGTCTGTCAATTACAATTAGTATTCAGCGCACAGACACGCCATGAAAATAGAAGCAGACGAAATCTTTAACGTTCAATGAGCTGATAATATTAAACTTCGTCATTCTTCTTATTTACTCTACATGATGTTGTTCCCCTTTTATAACGTACAGTATAACTTTTTTGAGTCGAATGAAACAGCATTCATGTAAAATAAACGAATTCATACGTATATTTTCTATACGTAATTATCATATTAATATTATAGATTTTAAGATGTTTGAAAATGTGCTTACAAATACTACGTATATTAGATATTCATTAATTATGTCAGTTTATTTAATTTTAAAGACCTCGGTATATATTAAGTACGAAAATAATTTATTACACTGCATAGATATAAAATAAAAACGAATATTAAAATTTGAGAAATGTGTAAAAAGTTTACCAAATTTAGAGTGAATTATGAACACTAAATAACTTCCTACGTTATATTACATTAGTTTTCATAATAATTTATAATTTAATATTTTTTTAATACAATTACTTCTGAATTTACTGTATAGCTGTTGCTGCAGTTTGATACTTCAAAAGTAGGTATGCAATAATATTCCTCAATACAGAATTTATGGTAAAAACAGTATATCGATTAATGACTCTAATTAATAGCACGCTTCCATTATAAATTTATGCAAATTAGTAGTATCCCTATGTTACATTATATATTAAAGTACCTATTTATACCTATTAGTATTATATGTGAATTTCATTAGTAGTTTGAAGAAGTTTTTTAAAGTGTCTTCAGGTGAAATGATTTGTTAAAAAGTTATTGAAAGAAACATCACTTGTATAAGAAGAACGTTGTACTATATATGTAATATAATATTTTAGACATTAGTAAATATTTTCTAAACTTTCTTACATATTTATCAATTTTTAATATACAATATAAAAATTATTTTATATATTCATCGTTTTCTAATGTTTGGAACATATAATGGAACAGTAATGCATTTTCTGCTACAACTTATTTGCTATAACATCTAATCAGATATTCGACTAAATATGATGATTCTCAGCGATCCATAAATCTTTAAAATAATGCTACGTGTATTAGAACAACATTGTATTTTCCTCAAATGATCATCACGCTTTCGAAAGAACGTGTATATTATTTTGCATCTTCCCAAGTTCTAAGTAAAACAACGATTTTCGTGATCTTTCTGTATTTTGAGAAAAAGATACATCCATGCTTAAATAAGAAGTCCATAAAAAAACTTCAGTCAGTTAGTTTGTATTCTTCTTCAGGTATAGAAATTCTTTATCTTTCATTTCACAAATCAATACGTATTCTAACTCACGTTCTACTCTTGATAAGCATAAAAATTAAAATTTCTGTCAAAATTTTGATCTAATTATTCAAGCTAATTTCAAGCATTAATTATAAAGAACAACAAATTCATCAGTATCTTAAATCATTTACGAAGATTCTTTATTCTTATGTAAATGAGTTAACATATATTTACATACATTTTACGTGCATTAAGAAAAGTTATAATTAGTTTATTGAAGTAATTAATATTATTCAAAAGATTTTGAAAATTAAATAATTTACTTAATTATATAATTTTTTATTAGTATGATAAAATTAATAAAATTCTTCTTGAATGGTATGGTAGATATATTTTCTATACTAATAATTGGCTAAATAAGTATGAATATTATAAATAAATAAAAAATTTCATAGGAATTTCTGTAAATTATAGAAATTATATCTCGGATCAAAGTGTCAAATGCGAAAACTCGATCAAAAATAGAAAATAGCGTAAAATAAGAGATTATCTTATTAATAATCTGAAACATCTATAATAATTTCCAATTTATAACTGCTTGTAAGAATATCTAAGTATTTTGATATAAATTATTATTCATATTTCTCTTAGATGAAACAAATAAATGCGTGTATAAATGCATATATTTCTAAAACTAATATCTTAATTATTATTTAGAGATCATTTTACAATGTAACATAGCGATAATTTAAAGATAAAATATACTTAATTAAGATATAATATTTTATTTGTAGTAAAACTTTAAACTCATTTAGAAGAATCCATGGTCCTTTACTAAAAACATTCAAAATATTACTTTACGTATAGTCTAAAATAGTATATATATAAGTAAGTACTTACATATTTTCCATGCATCAATAAGACCATGTAATAAGTACAAAAAGCAACCCGTGGAGATGAAAAATTTATATTTTACATAAAATTGAAGTATTTTATAAACAAAGAATTAAAATTTAAACTTTTGCGATATTTTTATTTTCAGGAACATAAAGAAATGCTTTAAGATAATAAATATTAAATAACACTAATTTTGAATAATTTTTTAACAACATATATTTGTGTCTCATAAACTTTATAATATTTATTTAAATGATTTTCAAGATTTTATTTATCAATCTTTGGATACGAAAATCTGGGGATATGTTTATTAAGGATTTTATTTTAATTTCTTAAATTTTAATCAAATCCTTAATACAATAAATAAATTAAGTTAAGAGATTTATTCGATATGAAAAGTAAACCAGAAGGAAGAAGATAAGTTATTAATTTGGGAATATGTACTTTTATTTTTTAGTCTTAAAAGGTTTTACGACAGAAAGCATAGAGACTAATTTATGTCAAAAATGCGCTACACGAACTTTAGTGATTGGATTTTCATTCGTGTTCCCATAAGTGAATATATGAAAAACAAAACTTGTTGTAATTTATTATTAACATTTTTTAGCCTTCATTTAATTTTTAAAAATATAAGTATGTTTGACGTAATATATTTTAGATAAGTCTATTTCTTCTAAGTAGATATTCAAATTAATTACTTTAATATGCACACATTTAAACCCTTAAGTTTTACAAACTATGTCGTTTAAAAAAATTGAAAAATTAATCATCTTACTGAATGTTATTTAAAACTTCAGATATAAAAATTGAAGTCTATTTCTAAACTGAATTTGTTGAAAAAAATAGTAATTTATACTTATATAGTAAGATTTAAATACTTAATACTTCATTTATTTTATTATATTAATATGAATTCATACGTAACTTTTACTTCGAGAAAACATAAATCTACAATCCAAGTTACTATTTTTATACTATTTTTTACTATTCAAACAGTAAAGAATATAATGAAGAAAAATATAAATAAATATTTCAGAATTGGTTTTGAAGCCGAATTTATAGTAAGTTTAAAATTCAAAAATGTCATCGTATTAACTTTCTTATAAATTAAGATGCGTTTTTCATAAGAGAATATTAAATTTATCTATTTCTACAACGAATATGCATTAGTATAAAAAGAATTATAAACTCTTTAGATTATGTGAGCAGAAGCACACGTACATACGATATTATCTTTAACTCCAAACTATAGAACTTTTAAATCTGTATAATAATAATTTTTAATACTAATCAAGATATACAAGTACTCGATACTTATAATTATCTAATTCACACAAGTTTTGTGCATGGAAGAAAATGTAAAAAACATAGCTCGCGTGTGACTCGGTGTACTTTACGGTAAGCTCACGTATGGTTACGTATGTAAGCTCACACCACACACATCCATAGGACTAAAAGTTTTAAAGAATTCCTTTCACTATTAGCATGCATGGATTTTTCACATTAAAGTTATTCAAATGAATCACGCGCTTAGCATAAAAGGTCGAAAATATCGGATGTACGAGCTTTTCGATAAAATGCGTCACATCCTTCACACTTGACAGAAGAGGAAATGGACAGAGCTTGCAATTGCCTTCGTCGATGACACACTCAATTCGATCTTCAAACTCATCTGTACGTAAGCCGTGGTCCTCGAGTGACGATTTAGCATGCATTTGGTATTATGAAAACTCGAATAAAGATTTATGTGTAGGGAAGCACATTTCGAGCGAATCGATACTTTGCATATCTAGACTGGGCTCAGTTACATGTTTTATTAGTTTAATTTATATTGCGAGTATATTCAATTTACATAGTATAAAGAATACTTTTTTTGTAATCTATTCCCTTTACATTTAAATCATTTCTAATTAGAAATTAATTCTTGTATAATTCATTAAACTTTAAAATATTTATTGATGAATCATTTATCTTTACATATTCATATATGCAAATTTCTTCTTTTATTTGATATTTAAAAAAAATTGACTTAGTCTATAATTATTAAAAGTTATTGCTTAGAAATTTCATAAAAATTACAATACATAATTTACTTTGTAATCATTGATGAGTCTTTTTCCAAAATGTACATAAAGGAACCCATTAATTCGCTACTCTCATCAAGATTTTCTCCTTGTCGCCAATCGTCTTAAGACTGGAGCAAGAAAATTCAAAACCCTATATAAATACTCGACATTTACAATTCTCTTTCACAAAAGCCACAAAGAGCAAGAAAAAAATAAAGAAAGAAAGAGAAAAGGAGAGCGCTAAGATCATATAACAAGATATACAATTGTAATATGAACGCGTAAGCGAATAATATTTTAAGGCTATCGGTGTCCTTTATCTATCACAGAAGAAAATCTCCTGAATTCTGTAAAGTACTCTTCACGAATAAAAAGTGGAAAACTAAAGTTACAAAGAGTTGTGGATTTGAGAGTAGCGAGAAAGAGAGAAGTAGAAGTATTAGAAGTAGAAGTATTAGATACAACACAACGAAAAGAAATATCCCAACAGCAAAAGCGAATAAAGAGAAAAAAGGCGAAAATAGAAGAGAAGGAAAATTGAGCGAAGTTAAGTGCACTGCAAAGAGTAGCTCTTACCAAAATTAAGTGATAGCAGTCACAGATATGTCAGCCGAATTTTATTATGCAGCGTACAAGAGATTTGTCGTTGGACCAAGCGAGCTCTCTCATAGGAGCTTGGATAGTAATAGTTTCTCTTTCTCTCTTTATCTCCGAAAAATTACATTGACATCCAAAGCCTCGGAAAATGCAGAGAGAAAGAGATAGCAAAATAAAATGATGGAAGAATGAAGGAAGAAAGCGAATTCAAAGGATGGCATATTGGCGGAAATATGAATTTATAATGAAGGACTGCCTAAGCTCCAAAGTAACTTTGTTTCTTGATATTACATGAATCCGATGCGAGATTTCTTTTCCTTCTCTCTTTTCATTTTCTTCATTTTCTGTGTTTAATTCGCCCTGCTCCTCTTTTTCTCTTCTATTCTTCGTTTAAATTTTACGCTGAACTAATTTATTCCGACCCGATCTGAACAGGGGACAAGCTACTACGGGACATAAAATTCCATCTCGTAAGGATGTCGATGTGGTCGAAGACAATATCGCATTCATTCGAGCAGTGGTGATGTAGCTTCTACATAATGTAGTGAACCGCCTTACCATCCCCTCTTGCAGCACCTGCTGGGCTCTATATCTCTCTTTTCTCTTTTCGCTCACTTGATCTTACGCTTTCAACCGCGTTTTCTGCATCTTTCCTTCCTTCACAATTAACTACGCTACGTGGGCGATTTAATTATCGATGGCAACGCGCACCTTGAACAGGAGAAGAGCGCATGAGAAAGAGAGAAAGATAAAGCAAAGTACATGGAAGCTCGCCTTTCAAATTGGATATTCTCATTCTTCCCTCTTCACATGCCACAATCTCTGCCTTACACTCGTTTTATCGACTATCTTTGATTGCGGTACTGCCGCTTATTTAATGCTCAAACAAAGGCAAGAACCTGTAACTACAGCCTCTAGACGTCGCAACTTTTAAACTTGAGTACACTTTCTTTGGGCTTTGCGTAGAATATTTGATTTTGTTTTTCTCCTTTAACTCTAAGAATCGAATATCTTTAAAATCTTTTTCAGTATCTCATTCTACCTTAATATTTAGTATTTAATATAAATTACACCATATTGTTAATTTCCATTGCAATAAAACATATATTACTAAAGAACTAAGAATTTGTCATTATGAATGAGGATCATTGTAGACTATGCTTTTATTTCACGAAAGCCGAAAAGATTTGAAAAATTAAAAAGTAGACGAATTAATTAATTTTAAATAAAATAACAATATCACGACTGCCCTTAAAGAGATAAAGTAAATTTTCATCTTTATCAAAATCAAAGAAATAAAATCCATACTAATTTATCCCCGAGCACCATCCATTATTAATTATTATGTATCGATCGAAGTTCGAATAACTTTCTAGACACGAAAACAATAGCAGTGGTAGTGACTTGCCTCGAGCTTTTCTCACAGCACTACAGCGCGAAGATCGTGGTGAGCCACCCCTGGGGTGCGAGAATTTCCGATACGCAATGTCTGTGAACCGCGACTCGCAAACTCGGTACACAAGAGCAACAGCGGTGGCAGCCCGAGGTTAGGAAATTCCATAAGTTTTAGAAACTACCTTAATGGCCAAGTATTTATAATCTATATCTGTATTTTTAGTTAATATGCATGTCATATTTGAGTTGTCCATCCAAATGTTTAGAACTACGTAAGCCTGACTCTGTAGATGAAAACAGTGAAAGAGAAGTAAGAAATAAGTGCACTTGATCAAATCATATAGAATAAGAATGTGAAGGGATCTGAAAAAATTTAATAACCAATTCAACAAAAAATCGGCTTTCATAGTATTCATTGAAAAAAGGAAATTAGATAATCACTTACAGCGGATACTATTCATTCGTAAAAATTCATTTATTTACTCCTTTTGTTTCAAATTTTTATTCTTATTCTTGTAAGATTCTGAGAACCATGTATAGTTTCGAGGTACCTTACCAACAGTGAAATTTCAGTCTTTCCGGTTTTATGCTTTTTTCCTTATCTTAGCTTTGAATGAGTTAAGGCTTCTTGATATTTCAGTAAGAATTTGAAGAGCTTCGTTAAGAAATCTCGTTAAAAAGAAGTTTTCCTTTCACGGCGTCGTTAAAGGTAATTTAATGACCATTAAAAAAGAATATAATATGTATATGCTAATTACCTTCCGATAAAGCCCAAATCATTAAAATGATTTTAATCTACGATGATGATTAAATTAGATTATTCAAAGTTTGAATTTTAAATTGTGGACTAAAGAGTAACTATTACAAATTCTATCTTACATATTCATTAGAAACTAAATGATAAACTGGCTTCATTGATTGGTAAAGTATTTAAATATATAATTATTGTTTCACTCATTAAAATATAGTCATATCATATTCGAATTATGTTGCAACCAAATAATTTTACTTTCTTAAATAAATAAACATAGTGCATTAATATTAATGTTTTTCCGTTATAAATAAATAACATCAATTTCATTTTTACTACAAATTTAAAATATTTTATTTGATCATATACAAATATATAACTGACATAATTTATGCTGCGTTTACTAATATGGATAAATATTTTATTTTCTATTTCTGTTTCATTTGATTTTATGACATTTAAGTTATTACATCTAAAATTTTCTATTTTACGTAGATGTAATTATGTACAATTTATTTTAACTAAAACAATAATTTTTCAAAATAAATCTAATAATTTAGAAACTAAATTATTATTAAAATATCAGCACGATGATAAATCTCTTTACTGTGAGTAAAGTATTCATCATTTGTATTATTGTATAAGGTACTACCAAGCACGTGACAATAATTATCTCGAAATTACAAATAATGCTTATTAATAATTCTTATTCTATTACACCATATTTTGAGTATTATATAAAGTGTACTGCATTACTAACTTTCACGCTGTAAATGACTATTAACTTTTCAATTCAGCTAAACTCGAATGTAAACTCAACCATTAATTGTTGAATAAGCTGTTTCTCCTAAGCATTACAAACCAGAGTTTATACTGGTACCACTCCATGAACAAAAAGTCTCCATTACGAATATACGGATTATTAAGTCCTGTTACATACACTCATACATTGCCGACCTCGATTGCGTAACTCAGACAGGATGTTCATAAAAATATGGATCGTTGGAAACAAGTTCGGAGTTATGCGAATCACCTTCCACTTTTTCTTCTTTCTTTTTAGCAGAAGAAAGGCTCTGTATGGGTCGCGGTTTGCCTTGAGCAACAATTTTCAGAATGGACTTTTCTACTCAATGCTGTTGGCCTGCGCGAAGAAGTTTGTCAATTTCCTCAGGCTAATCCAACACGGTCAGTCAGCATTGAGATGCTGCAGGAGTTCATTCGGATTTGGTCTGGGACATCGACTGTGTACTCCACGTATGATCGTGGGGTGCAAACCCGTCTCCGTGAACCCTCTTCATCCCTCTCTCTCTCTCTCTCTCTTTCTCTTTCTGTATTCTCTCCATCTCTTTTCTCTCTCTTGCACCCTAGTTTTCCACCGCACGAACCGCGCCGAGTAGTCCCATGAATTATACAAGCTACCGCCACCAGTGGTAGAGGAATAAGAAGTAAAATCACGGGGTAGAAGCTCACGAGGGGTCGCGAGTTCAGGGGAGTGAACCCCACGAGACTGGAAAAAGAGATGCGGCAAATGCGTACTGAGGAAAGTAGAATATACGTAGCCCCATTTCCAGCTTGTACCCACTATTCACCCGAACATGCGCACCTTCGCGCCGAGTCTTGCGAATTCACCGTCTACCTTCATATTCGGAATTCATGTTTAGATACAGCAATACCGAGTATATGTGAACTCTTGTACAATACTACGAAAAAAGAAATGCAGAGATTGAGACGGTTGTACGACGGTTATGCTTCTTACGAATTGCAAAATGAACGCAGTTTCATATAATCGAAACATTCGCTTCGACAAAAAAATTATTGTAGTATTAATCGATAGTTATTTTTCAATAATGTATGAGCAGATATTGTAAGTGATTCATCTCTGACTATTGAAATATACATAGAAATGAATTTAACCGCATAAAAAATAAAGTTATATTCGTTTACACGTAATTAGCTGTCTTATACGAGATTCGATAATTCACGTAATAATTCAGCATTTAAACTGTGAACGTTAACTTTATTTCTTACATCTTATTTAATAATAATTTTATCAATAATTTTGTACAAAACTAGATCTATGTATGAAATCATATTTTGTCAATGTACTGATAAATAATTTCTATTTTACTATTTTACTGCGATACTTTTCTGTAAAAGGTTTCTCTGTAAATATAAATAATTATTCTTGTAATAATTTGTAAATATCTAAAATCTAAGAAATAACTTGAACTAAATAGCACATTTATTTTATAAGAAATTGAAAATATTTAAGGGAACTTAGTAGTTAATTTTGACGAAAAAAAATTCTTTATAACTTAATTGCAAAAGAACACAAGCAAATACGTGCTATAACCAGCGTTACAGTTCTAAGAATATGTGATTCAATAATTTCTATAGGTTAGTTTACACACGTGTTACATCTACTCAATTTTTTTCAAACCAATCTGAATCTCCATTTAGAAGTTAAGACGTAAAAGTAACAAAAAAAAGTTTCGAGAAAACGCGTTTCAAAGCTTGAGCAAAACTTGAGGTTTTTGACGACTAAATAAAAAATTTTAAGAATTTCAATATAAATTTGCATTATACGCGGAAAAAATTTTTCTGCGAAAAATGCAATCAAACATTATCGTTTCGACTGCCTAATTCCAGTAAAATAATTGAATACATTGATCTTATTCAGAAATATACATCTTATTTTTGAATATTGAAAAATATGTTTTTATAAGAAAATGAAATGAAATTGTATTTTATCAACTTTATTATCACACGTTTAACTTACTTATATAAACAATATAAATAAATACTGATTTTTTATTATTAAATTTTTTATTAAGAACAATTTGATAACTGACAAAAGGTTTATGCTAAAAATATATACCTAATACATGTTTAAGAACTAATGTACAATTAACATAAGAAATACGTATAAAAACTAAGTATAATTACAGTGTTATAACAGCTAATTCGTGTGAAAGAAAAAATCATTAGACGAGGTACTTTGATTTCTAGAAATAATAATAATACAAATCTACGTTGAATATAAATTTTCTTTTAAGTAAAAGAACTGAATTCATTTGAATATATGAAGTAAGTATGTGAAAATATAAAAATGTTTGAGTACGTTTGTATGTATATTGAATAATAAAAATGGACTGAGTATATAAATATGTATGTATCGCTCTAAAACGTCATGTCCATTTGACAATCCGTCACCTACTTGATTGACTTGTTTTCCTTTTTTTTTTCTTTATAATCAGATTTGAAACGAAATTCTGACATTCGATTCTCAGATAATATCAGTATCATTATTAAATTTTTGACATATCTGACCGTATTTTGCAGCTGAACATAAATTCGTTATTTTTTACCTCTGAAGCATATTCACCTTAACTGACGAATCCAATACTAATATATCTGACGAGTACTTCTAATACAACTGTGAAAAATGCCACCACGCATATGTATGCATGCCTCGATGATCAATATTCGAGTTCTGAAGGGGAGCTTCGGTGTAAATTTTCCGGACTAGAACGCGTTGCACTGCGGCTCGTTATCAGCGACGTGCGCGTTTCCGCAAGCGACAGTGACTTTATCAAAATGTAGCCGTTAACTGTGGCCAAGACAACACCACCGGCGTCTAAGCTCGGGATTCGCTCAAGGCTGATTTGTAGATGAAGTGCCTGCCTCTTAGTCGGCCCTCCTTGGCGCTCAACTCGTTGTTCAACGAGCGCTGACATCCTGACGTCAGAAGTTCGCTGTCGCTGTACCGATAGAAGAGAGGGTAACTCAAGTTTCGTAAAGATGCGCTTTCGTCTCGTTTCTGATGCACTCCGAATGCTTGTCTCGTTCCCTCTCCCAAAAATGCCGACTAAACTAGGTTGCTTAACCCAGAACTTAGCGAAAGAGAGTTTGGCAGCAAACGGAGGATTAATGAGAAGTTCGAATTTGATACGTAAATTTGCAAAAGTTGAAACGAGAGGTAGCCCTAAGGATTATGTAACGTTTGTATCGATGGCTTCTGCCGGTAAAATACATGTCCTCGAAAGTTAATGCACTCGCCATCAGATTATATTCAAGCCGGCGAACAAACGGAGATTTTTTTCACGCAGTGAGAGGAAAAGTAATAAACGTAAAAGATATTTTCATCAATCACATACGTAAAACGCGAAATAGAAAATACAGCCTTATTACCATGTATATGCTGTCTTATTAAGTACATACATTTATTCTAGATAACTTGTGTAACATATTCATATATATATATATATATATATGAATTGATATTTTATATTAAAATATTCAAGTAATAGGTAAGATGTCTTTTTAAATAGGTAAAGCGAAAACGTCTTTTTAAAATATTTATTCCATGAATGTATATTGCTTTTAACTTTCTTATGTAAGAAAATACGTATGTATCAAATCAAGAATCCTTTAACATTAACGTTCTCGTGAATGAATTTTTTCAAAAAACTGCAAGATTTATTCATGTAACAACAATTCGCTATACTTCAACGATTTTATAACGAATAAAGCAAAAGGAATTTTAGAATATATTTTTAATAAAACTAATTTTCCATAAATCCCGTAAATCGAAAAAAGCTTTATAAAATCTCTAGAGATCTATAATATAAAATGTTGGAAATTGTAAATAAATTTAAAACTACTATATTTTATTTGAACCAAAAATCTTTATAAGTTTTATAAAAGTTTGAAAAATTAACGTTTTTTTAAAAACATTTACTAGAATTTATTCCTCATTCCTGTACTAAAATTAAATTTACACTGTCGTTTTATTTTCTTATTTATTATCGGCTTTTACTGAAATCTGAAAAATGTCTTAATTAATATTCAATTAATATAAGTGCAATTTTAATGTACATGAAAATAAATTTATGACTGAATTGTCACGATTTGAAAAGAATTGTGAAAATACTGTATTAACGAAAAGATCACTTAAATTTGTACTGTAGAAGTTTATGTAGATGTTTTCGTAATTATACAAGTCAAATAATAATAATATTATATGAACATTATTTACAGAACGTATAGAAGATATAAGGTCTAATAAAGTATTATTTACTATGATAAAACATAATACGTAATGTAATCAAGATTTTATTTTTATGTTGAAATCAGTATAATTTTTAATAAAATCATTGATTCCTCATTTAAATAGATACTTTAGAAATAATTCGTGAAAAATATTTCATTTATGTATGTTCATTTAATAATATGTCTTTAATGTTGTGAAATAATAATTATATGAAACGATGAAAATTTTGAGAATTGCGAAAAATTAATAAGTCAAATCATTTTTATTTTCTAACTATGTAAAATTTTAATGTAATTGTACGATATTATATAGGAATTTCTACACCCAACGTAAATTATTTGTACTTATACAGGTGCAATGAAATTAAGAAGATCAGAACCAACGACCCGATTAAAAAGACTTTAAAATTCAAGCGCCATATTTTCGACATACGTCACTCCTGTTTCGAACAATATTCGTCAAATGATAAATGATTCATTGAGCCGTGCTAACCCAGCCACAGAAATAAAAGTAAAAATAAGGAAGCGCCAGTAAAAAGTGGCTTGGTAACTGTGCTCTAGGATTCATTTAAATCGCGATAGAGGAAAGTTCCTTGGCGTACACACCGACGTGTGTCTGCACATGCATACGTATGTCCCAACGTAAGTGAGAAGGAAGAAAGCGGGCAAGAAGCTGCTGATGGAAAAGAATGGACTTTGAGGAAGGGGCAGGGTAAGGGAGTGAGGAAGGTCGAAAGACAAAAAGGGAGAAAGATGGAGCCGCTGACGTGCTGTAAGATTGATTGGAGTCACGAGATGGAAAATTAACGGTCTGGCTGCACCCGCGCGGGCCAGAATATTCTGCGGAGGTGGAATGGAAGGAGGCAGTGACGACAGCCATCGCATACTAATCTGGACCTCCCCGTTACGCCTTAAGGAAGAACGTGAGAACAAGGGCTGCTATATCTTTGGGCAGCGTCGCATAACCTCTAACTGCCATTTTCTTCGTCCCGACCTCACTGTCGGACTTCTTTTGAGCGCGTTTCCATGAGCTAGATGTTATGCATACGGAATTATCACTGACGTGAGAAAAGATAAGACCTTCGGCATTCGTCAACTCACTTTGCAAATGTATCATTGGCAAGAGTGTCTGAAAATGAAGATATTTCTCTGAATTTTTCCACCAACGAACAAAATGTTTGCATCATTCGGCTTTGATAAAATTCTCCTAAAATCTATCCACGTAAAAAACACCGTTCGCCTTATGAAATACTCTTAGATGACGATGGAAGTAGTTGAAAGATATGAAGAAGCTCACCTTAATTGATACTAATTAATTAAAATTCTGCCTCAAATGTATGATTTTCGTAGCTGTTAACAGTCGAGCTTTAAATAACGAAAATGATTTTATAATAAATATTCATATTTTATCTTAATATTAAAGCTTTTACTTATTTTACTTATTTAAAATAATTATCGAATCAAAATTTGAAATTTCACTTTGTGGTTTTTAACTTAACTGTTAGATCTATAATATATAATAAACTGTATATATTTTACGTACGTGATAAAATACTATTATTTTAAAGAATATTTCAGCATTTTTTAAATATGGTATTTCAAATATGAAGCATTATAATTTTTTAAATAATTAAAAATAACTATTTCAATCTAATTTTCAAGTAGTATATAAAGAGATTCATATATTTACGAAAGATATTGACTACTTTCTTTGTACTCACATCAAATTCTTAACGATATTTTTATGATACAATGAATGTAACACACAGTCCATGTACTGGTATAATTTCAGTAACACTCAAAGGGAAAAAAGCGAATTAGAATTACTTAAACATCTTTTCAGGATTTTCTTTTATAATAATAAAATGTTTTTGAAATTCTGATAATTATGTATTCATCTTATTGCTAAGTGAATAAATTTCTTCTGAATATATAAGCTCTTTATATATTACTTTAGAGCATTAAGTTACTGAGGCTTTGTCGACGAAGGTATAAAACGTTGAATGCTCTCCATCTTTTAATACTCAGTGGAAGTCTAAATATTCATTAAATTCTCTTAGAGAAAAGACGTGATTTTGATATACTTAGCCCATATTTTAAAATTTTGAAATTTACAAATCACCAACACGTTAAACCAAAAAAATTCATTTTATACATATTTAGCTAACCTAATCGTTAGCTAAAAAAATATCACGTACGTATATCTCGAAGAGAATTTAATTGCTTATAACTGAAGAAAAGTATAGGGTTTTAACTCATTGCTTTTGCTTTATCCTTTACAGTAGTTCTAAGAAAATAATTTCAAGAAAAACAGCTTGAACATTTTACACATAGCATAGAATATTAGCATCCTACGAGGAATTTTCATAATATAGAGCCTTCGTTTCTGAGCTAAAGCCGAGAAACTATAGCGATTTCTATTTAAATATGTAGATATATTCCACGGGTGTATTACTATTGAGTGAAGTGAATAAAAAATAATCAAGTTTTCGAACTAAGTAATAGGCTCTTCCCACTTAACATTACAAATATAAATTATTTACAATTGAAACATTAGAAACTGGAGAAATTATGGCAGATTTTTCTGTCAGTTCCTTCTAAAATGTCTCATTACTCAGCTGTCTATTTTTATGGAGTAGTCAATCACCCGTCCTAAACGTCCAGATTTATCTGCTAAAGTTCCTCGCCCTAAAAAGGCTCTTTCGGGAGTTGAGGTGGCCAAAGAAAATAAAAAAAAAGATTTCTTTAAACAGATCGGAGATCTTACAGTACGGCGTCCTGAAGTCGCGATTCTGGAGAGAAAGAACTTGGTTTTCTCTCTGGCGCCTGTTGGCTTCGGTAAATAAATTCGACGATTCGTCCTAACGGCAGTGATAGTCGAGGAATAGTCTACTGAATAAGCTCGAACGCATCAATCGCACTATTCTGACACTTCTCTCTCTCTCTCTCTCTCTGTATCTACTTAAGCAATCATATGAACCCATATAAATATCTGCAAACCGATGTGTACGAGGTGAATCAGAAAACTAGTTTTGACGCAGAGGCTTAGTCAGCCAACACATATTAAACTTAACAATCACATTGATTCAAAATTTGTTCGAATTTAACGATTATATTTTATTTTATGTAAATACGATAACTTAACTTATTAATTATTTACTCTTTTAAGGCACGATTCAAATTCGTATTCATAACATTCAATTTGTACGTAGTACGATTCACGAAATCGGTAAAATATTTTGCTCTTAAAATATTTAATAAAATTAAAGTTGTAGCAATTCAAATTTATCTTTTAAACTATTTGAAACTGATGGTCATCATCCTAAACAAATGTTTAAACAGTTCAATTCCCGTCGTCATGGGATCTGGAGCGGCGATAACAGCGAGTTACTCGCTGAAAATTCACGTTTTCATTTTCGTTTCGAGTAATGAATTTTTAAATTAATTCTTGGTTAACATTTAATTTTATTTTAATTATCCCAGTTAATAATCTTAACATGAAAAGTATTTATGTTTGTTTTCAATTTCAAATTTGATATCTTGCATTTTAGCTACACCATTAAGATATTCATAACACCTTTTTTAAAAACTTCCAAATTATATGCAGAATTATAATTATAACTTAAAATTAATTATTTAGTTAAATCATTGTTTTATTTCAAATTATTTTTATCTTACTTAAGAATGAATTTTTCACACAGAAAAATTTGTCATTGAAAAGTAAAATTATTAAAACCCTTTCTAGAACAAATATAAAAAAGGATAAAACTAATATTATTTAATCTTTTGTAACTAACATTATATTCAAGTATCCAAAAATTATTATTTATATCTAAAAAAACTTGATAAACATCTAAATCAATGATAATTAGATGATAATTAGATGATCACGATTACATGCTTTTAAATGTACATTTACATTTTCAATTTCAATATAGTCTTAATTTAAATTTTATGTTAATTCAAAGTACTTTTTATGATTAGTCTATTAAATTTCCATTTATTATTTGATAACTTTATTTCTCTATAGTATTAATAAAATGAGTTAATAAGAATTTGCTTAAAACTATGGTTTTATTTTTTCTTTTACACTTCTTCTACACTTTTTCTTTTCTAAAAATGCTTCTTTTTGTAGAGTTGTAATTAAAAATTTAACTAGAAAGAGATACCTTAACTCTGAAATAATTTTAGTTCTATCGTTTTGTTAGAAAGTGACTTAATTTATTGATATTTACAGAAAAATAGTAAATTCGTCAAATTAAATATTTAATGAATTTCAAATTCATACAAATCTTGTTCCTATATATAACTAACGATCCACAAAATCTAATAAAAAATCAATGAATCCTTTCAAAACTACAAACCCAGTATCTTTCATATTCGTTCCTGATAACATAAAGTACAATATAATAATAAACGAATTACTGAAAATTACGTGAAAATTTATGAAATATTCATGTACTTGGCGGGAAAGGAGAAAATTGCGTAATAATAGTACAAAGAGGAAGTGGATCGCCAAGTCGCAAAGAGCAGATCAGACAAATTGTTTCTCGAAATAGCTTATCACGTAGTGGAAAATAAAGTTAGGTAAAGTGTGAGGGTCAAAAAAGAAATGGAGTGGGAAAATGGATAAAATAGAGAGAGAGGGACAAAGAAGAGAATGAGAAAAAGAAAAAGGACTGTCATTAGCTTATCCTGGTGCAGAGGCGAAACTTGTAAGCGAAAACCATTAGATATATAAAACAATGAAATCACTTGAATGAGGAAAAGTAACAAATATATATAGAAATACTGTCAAGAAAGAAAGGCAAAGTATAAAAACAGATTTGTAACAATAAAAATTTCATGTAAATAAATATTTTAACAATACATTTTTCTTATTGAAAACTGAACGTAAATTAATTATATTACTAAAATATTTGATCAACTAAAGTTAAAAACAATGGAATAAAACATATCGGAATAGTGGAATAAGTATTGGTCATACGATCGTGTTTATTTAGTATATTGATATAAGAATTAATTTTTTATTTTATTAATATTATGGTTAAAACCAATATTACCGGCAATAAAAATTTATCATGATATTGATCTAAGAGCAGAATTGTACTTTCTAACTGTTTATTTTTTCCAATTGCTAAATATTACATTAAAAGCATGTAAATTTCGATCGTTTAAAACTTCTGAATACTTTCAAATTCAAGTAAACAAATGAATAAACAATTCAGTCTAACAGAAGACTTGGATAAAAATAATGATTCATAATATATTTTATAATATAATTTGTGAAGCGAATACATTATTTTATAAACAATTGTCTAAAAACCTTTGGAAAATTCACCTAAAACTGACTTTTTGAAATTTAATATTTCTACTTTGTTTGCAAAATAAATTAAGATGATCTACATCCAGAATAAGTTCTTAATCGTAGCCTTAAATTATACATTTCATACTGGTCACAAAAAGTATTAAATTCGTAAATACATTTATTGAACTTACTAATACTTATCAACCGTTTTGAACTTCAAACATTAAGTAATTAAATAATTGTTATAAATGTAATAATGTGACAATGAGCTCTGCAAGATCAGGATCATATCTTGAAACGTTACAAAAGCACTTATGGATATACAAAAATATTGGTAAATTAAAGAGAGAAGTTCAGAACATGATAGAGTCGAACGATAAAGTAAGAAAAGACAGAAAATGACTTAACAACGAAGACAATTATCTCTCCATATGACATATAACATTCATTCTCACGAATCACGCGCTCGGGAATTTCCTCTCAGCTGAAACAGCGCGAATCGCCGAGATTAATCAGATTTGCATGACCAGGAAAATTTGTTTGTAAATTCGCTTTTATAACATAAATGGCTTCTCTTCCTTCCACTTTCTCTCTCTTTCTCTCTCTTGTTTCACCTTGATCAGTTTTTCAATCTGCGCCTATGTAACATTAGTCCTTGTTATTGTTCGATTATTAATACCATAATAAACACATGTTTACTATAATTTAAATAAACAAACTAATTTTTCATAGTATAATATTAATTATAAACTCTAAATAATTGTACAAAAATAGAGAGTACACTTTATAATACATAAAATAAGTATATCCAATAAATATACCTAAGTAGAAGATAAAAAACAATCTGAGTCTAAAACAACTTCAAAATAAGTAACATGATTTTAAATAATCGGTATTAATAATACGTTAAATCGCTGATCTGTATATATATATATTTCTCCAAAAACATGTAACATTATTTTCTAATAATATATTAAAAAATTTTTAATATAATTTTGTAGTTCGTACAAACGCAGCTCTAATCATTAAATACAAATGAGTAATTAATATAAAGCAGCGTAAGAATTAAGAAAGAAACAAATTATAAACAAACTTTTTTCATTTCAGGCTGCATAATTTATTACAAGTGATAATTTATTACATTTAGAATCTATATCTTATTTGATTGCAAAGTAAAAATTTCTGATTGTAGTTTAGTCAATAGTTGTTACTATATTGTTCTTAGAAATAAAAATATTTTAAAAAAATTTCATTAAATAATAATAGATCTAAGCTAAATAGTACATAAATTTATTTAATGACAGATTCTTAAAAAATATAAAATATAAAAATAATAAATTATTCCAATATGTCAGCATACCCGAGTATCAAAGAAACTATGTACATTTTACAATATAATTATAATTACTGTACAGTAAAGCATAATATTTAATAGTCATATTACCAATCAATTTGAAGAAAAAGTAATACATTCTTAAACTTAGCTTTTAAACATAAATAATTCGTAATATTACTAATTTAAACGTAATATAAATAAGTATTAGAAAAAAATTAATTTTTTTATTTCGACTTTTCATTTCTCGTTTTTTCATTCTCTTTTTCATTAAGCTGCATTCAAATTAAAAAAGTTCTAGCAATCATAGTATAATCTTAAATGAATACAAATTTCGATATTAGATATTTGTGTGTATACAGAATTGTGAAACAAGTCCGAAAATTTTGAAGTAAAAAAATATTTTAATCCGTTGATTAAATGAATATGTATTTTATAAATCATATTTATTGATCACGATTACATGCTTTTAAATGTACATTTACATTTTCAATTTCAATTTAAAAGTTTGGAAAAATAAAAGTACATTAAATTTTTCAATTGAAAATCACTTCCATGAATGATATAGATTTATTAGAAGAGAAGGTACTTGAATATAATAAACTAAAAGAATAAAAGATATTAAAACTTTTAATGCTTAAAAGAATTGACGGTTCGTACATTTTATTAAGCAAATAATAAATTTAATAGACATTATAATTATAAGTCTCTTATGTATGTTCTTAAAAAAAAGTTTAGTTTTATCGATTTTTCATTAGCATAGGTATTAATTTTGCTATTGTATTAAATCAAATATTTTTGATCATTTCAATATATTTTAACGCGTAATTATATCGAATATTTCAAATTTTCTGAAATGTATTTTCTAACTCTTGTTAATTTGATATTCATAATTTTAATGTACGTAGAAAACAGATAAATACTTAAAAAAATATGCATAATAAAAATAAAACTTCCGACTATGTACACACAAAATAACTGAAAGGAAATATTGCACAAAAGAATAATGAATTATTTAAAAGAGAAGCTGTAAGTGAATATACCCATTGTTCATCATTGACATAAAAATTGCAAGATAATGTTGATTTTATTATAAATATTTATCCGGAAGTTATTGCAATTAAACAAGATTAGTTTTTCCAAGGGAAACTATATAAAGAATGTGCCAATCGGACCAATTGTGCTCTCTCGATTTCTCGAAGAAAACACATCTTTTGTTTGAAGTAAAAGATGTCCTCACTGAACCATCACTGCACCGATATATTCAAAAGATACGATTGACCAGAGGTCATCCCGCTTGTGGAAGCTTATAAAATGCCAAATCGCGATAGCGACTCCAATTCGCAATGCCAGCGAAAAATGCGATTTCTCTCATATAGTCCATATGTGCACGTATACTAATTTTCGAAGGACTTTCGCGGATATGCAAGAGGGAAGGGAGGGGCACGATTGATCGGCGCGACGGTTAGTCGAGCTAGAGGAGCCAATCATCAATCAGCGCGGCAAAGTTAAATGACCGGGACAACGGGTTTAATATCTCTTTGGGTTCCCCTAGTCGAAACTAAAACGAGGAGACAAAGACGGAGGACGTATATTCGTACACGCAGAGCGAAACGACAGAAAGAAAGAGAGACAGCACCAAATAAAAGTTAGCACGATAAATCAAAAGTGAAAAGTTGTCGTCTAACTGCACCTTCACGAGTTACCTCTCCAACGACCCCGACGCCCTTTTTTCTAGCCGTCACTCCATCGCGCGTAGAAAACGGTAGCTGCAATTTCTTCTCTCGTTCGCGTCGCAGTCTTTGTTCTGCATTATCCCCACCACCAACCACTCGATTTTAAACGGTAAGGCGAGATGACAGGAGACATTCCGGCTCCTCGGAATTCATCGGCAACTCAAAAACGTGATAAATGATTTTTCCAGCTTCGGACTATTTATCGGAATGGGACGACGAACGATCTAAGCCCCAACGTCCGACCTTTCTTCTTTCACTTCTATTTTTGTTTTCCAATGTATCTCTCAACGTGTTCTTGCCTTCATTGCTCCACACAAACACGCGCCAATTTAGCCGCGATAACCACGGTAACCTCTTGACCGTTAGTGCCTCTACAATGATAATATCAAGGGGGTCATTCATTGGCGATCGATCGATCCTCTACCCTAAACTCTGAGGGCCACTTATCATTGTTGTAAGCCCCCCCCCACTCCCCCTCACGATCATCTCGTCACTTAGCGTGCATTTCAATGTCTTTGGAAATTCCAGAAATTCAACAAAATATGCTTTAACGCTAACGAAATATGTATTTACTCGCTACTACTAGAAATATGTATTTCTAAATACTCGATTTTACGTTTTCAGTTCATAAGTCCATTTTATACATCAGCCTTTACTATTTTATTAATGGTATTAATTAGACGTTATTTAGAACATATGGAATTTTGTACAAGTCTGTCTAGAGTAATTACAATTATGAAACAAATGATAAATGTCTCAAATTTAAAAGATAATTACTACAGAACGAAGAAAAATATGGTTATTTTTAACAGCTTAGTACTATTTATTGTTTTTAATATGCGCGAAGAAAAAATCAACTAAGAAAACTGTACTTAGAAATTGAATTTTCCGAAAACACAATTAACATGAATTAAGTTTATAATTGTGTAATTATAAAATACAATAAACCAGTCAACTAACATTCCACTAACCATTTAACAAACCGCATTCAATTATATAATAAATTGTGAGTGAATAATTATATAATATACTTACAGTAATAACGATCATTAAAAAAGCATTTGTTTTGAAAATATAATTATGAATAGTTTAAAAATTGAACAGAACCATCTTCAATAAAATGTAGTAAATTTATTGTAAAATAATGATATTTCACAAATTAAAATCTACATTACATCGAAGAAAATTTTTTCCTGTTCTTACATTTTTGAACCATATACATTTATTGCTAAGTAAAAATATAAAAAATAATTAGCTACATGTGTTTGAAGCAGATAAAATATTATAGTTTTTAAAATATATGGCATTTAAACAGAATTCTGATTTTAATATACTTGGACATTTTATATGCATTTTCAACAAATTTCAAGTGTTGCAAAAAGCTTAATTGTGTTTTATCATCAAATGAAATTGGTCATATTATAATTATATTAAATATTGCTAAGGTTTATGCTTAAGGTTCATGCGCTCGAAATCATGGGATCTGGAGCGGCGATAACAACGAGTTATTCGCTGAAAACTCATGTTTTCATTTATATATATGAATAATAAAATTGGCATTAAAATATCATATCATCAATATCTTGATTTTATATCTCTAACACTGTTAGAACTAATTATTTTGAACCTCCTTATATGTTTGAAGTATTAATTCTTAAAGTAATTATTAAGAAGAAAACTAATTTTTATCAAATAGTAATATTTGAAAATCATACCGTTGATTGAAATTTATATCATTAAGACATGAAAAAGTTAGAAATAATGCAGCTACGAATGAAGAAGTAATCCAAAAATTATATGAAAGACCATTGAATAATTATTAATGAAAATGCAAACTATTAAATAGGATTTTTATTAAAATATACAAATGTTGTAAAAATTATGTGTCAATTTCAATTTCAATTCAATAAGTAATTTTTTCCATATGTGCTTAATATAATTTGTTTTAGATAAAAAAAAATAAGAGTTTAATAGTATGTAATACATTTAACAGCGAAGATTCTTTTTATAAATATAATACTACAGGTAACATTCAAATTGAACATTATAAGGAAAAAGAAACAATATACATAAGGAACAAACAATCGAGTAAAATTACAATAATTTAATCTAACATTGTCAATTTAATTTTACTTAGTGAAAAACAAACTACTGAGATTAATTAATAATAATCTTGTTATTTATCTGTTCTCGCTATATCTAAGATTCATTATTTACTGTTATAATTTCTTATGCAGAGTACACATTATATCTGGTGTAAAATAGCTTTAATTACTTTTTATTATAGATGAATTACTGATTAGGATATCATTCACGACGTAATCTGAACTAAATATTGTTATGATTCTTACAATTAAATGCTTATATTGTAATTTTCAACGAATCATACTTCAAAGATAGTATAGTTATAATGACCGCAGGAATAAATTCATTAAAGTTTTCATTTTCATTTAAAGTTGTCCGATAAATTTTTATATTAAATTAAAGTTATCGTAACTATATGGAGTATTACCTATAAAGGAGAATTGAAAACCTCTTGAATTAAAATAGAAAAAAACAAAATATTGGTAACAAAGTAAGGACTAATAATTACAAATAATAATTATTTGTTATCCATATATGTGTATGAGTCATGATTCTTTAGTAAATCCTCAGGATTAAAATTATGGAGAGTAATATAATGTGGCAATGAAATCACAAAATAAATACGTTAAATATGTCATAATTATAAAAGGGTTATTTTCTTACAGGTATGATAGAATTTTTAAGCTTTTGGTAAAATTGATACTGCAAAATGTGAATATTTAATTCAAAATATCTATTGAATTTTATAGAGAAAAAAACAAGATAAATAAATCAAAAAATGGAAACTATCAAATCATCATTTCATTCATAGCGTCGATAATATTTCAAAATTATTTCTTTTTTATAGAAAAGACTGAATAGTTATTCATTAATACTAATCGAACAGCCGAAGGAGGCAAAAATTTGGCGGTTATCAAGATAAATCCTTGTTTAGTGATTAATATGGAACATGTTCTCCACGCGAATGGCATTAACCCAAGCTGAAAGCTTCATATGTATCCAGCATCAGCAACCGTAAACTCGTTACAACCAACATTCGGCTTTTCTACTCCCGTCCCCGAAAAAATTGTGCTCTTGAATAATGTTTCGATGCCTTTTTTCTCCCCTGATCTTTCTGCTGCGGAAAACTGTTCGGTCTTTCAGCACTGAAACATTAGCAATAATTATTTTATTATACATCAACGGCCAACCAATGGCTTCGTGCCCTATTGTACACTATACATTTTAGATTAAATATGATTCCGGCGAGTGTATGCACCCACGTTGTAGCCCAAGATTTTGTGTGTGCGAGCAACTAATACGTTGTTTGCACGAGCTCGACTTAGTAACAGGTGGTGTGCGATCTGTATAATATTCGAGAAACCGAGTGCCGCGACGGTTCGTGTCTGAACGGCGTAAGTGAGGACCATAAGAGTTGCGAGCATCAGATACGAAGTCACGCATAAAGTGCCGCATGAATTTCTATGAAACTTCGCGAAAGGACTACGACCTACTTGAAACTCATTGGTTTTGAAAACTTAAAAATAGAATATTATAACGTCATTGTTCCACTATTCAATCTTATGAAGGAACATTTATACAAAATCTGATGCTTTCTATTCAAAACAGTATTACTGATAAATATTAGCTCCCACTTGTACGCGCAAAGTTTTAATGTGTTTTCATAGTATACAATCTAGCTCTTTTATTAGAGATTTTTTGTTTAATTAAAACGGAACTAGTAATATATTATTCAACTCAAATCTTGAAACGAAATTTCTCACAGATAGATAATATAATTGATATAATCAAGGAAACAAAAATTTTAAAAAAATTTATCTTTTCTTGTATTATAAGATTGCTTTAAATGAAGATTACATTCACTTCTTACTTTTGCTCTAATATCGCGTATAATTTATTCACATATACCGTGTAATAAAAATGTAATTCTGATACAAATTTTCAATATAATTGGTAAGGAAACATATTTTTTTACTTGAATTCATAAATTTAAATGTAATATTTATGTAATTCGAGAAGTGACAAATAACATTAATATATTGTAAATAATTGACATTCTCTGTTATGAAAATAAAGTCACTGAATTTCTAATTGCTGATACGAGTAGCGAAATAGGAAATTTTATAAATCAAATTTAATCAAAATATATTTTTTTCTGTAATTTTGGATAGTTGCTTGTCCATTTAAACATAATTATTTTTAATATACTAATATATTAACATAATAATAAAAATTCCCAAAGTAGATTTAAAAATCAATATTGTAGCTATAAAAGTTAATAAAAGATAACGGGTTATATTTATCACAAATTTTCAATATTATTTAAACGCTAATTAGTACTTCTATGTAGAAGATTCATAAATTCATTGATACGGATTTATATTGAGAAGATATGTGAATGAAAATTTCGAGATTACTATTAATGTTTTATGTATTTCAATGAATCTAAAATATTTTATATTAGCTAAAATAATTGACTTATTACAAATTATTACAACAATTAAAAATAGAATATAATTCCTTTTTAGGTACTGCCAGCAATAAATTCGGCCCATAAAATTGAATTTGTATTTATTTTAATAGAAATATAGAAATAAAAAATAGCTCCTTTAATTTGTGATTTTATCATTAGCTCTTATTAATGCTATATCTATTATTACGACAAAATTGAAGATCATGTTGAGCAACTAAAAATAAATTTGTTTCGTAAATATCTTTTTTGTAATATAATGCATTAGATGGTGTATACGAAATTCTTGTAGTTATCTCATTTTTTCACCACTAGATATTTATTAAAAATAAGTTTCTCATAGAGTGATTTATATAACCATGATGTTTAAAAAGTGAAGAAAGATAAACAAGATCTCGTGCAACGTCACAAATGCAGTTGTCTCGCTAGTTCATAAATAAACAGAAAACATGATATACGTATGCAAATTGGTAAATGCACGTTGTTCGTATTCTGTGCGTATGCGAATGCTCAAGTAAACAAATTCACCGCATAAGTTTACGCCTGAGTTTCTTCGATCTGCGCCTCTTCACTTCTGCCGCATTTCTTGCCCAACGACTCTAACTATCCCTCCTACCACCCCTTGACATAACGAGGTTATACGTGAATGCGTCTATTTATACATATACATATACATATATATACATTCTTCTCGGGCAATGCATATATATATACACATATAAGTTATATACATATATATATACATATGCATATATATATATATATATATATATATATATACAGAAAGTTTAATTAAAAATAAAAACTTGGCTGCTCTTTGCTTGTGTAGAATCTACTCCACCGAGCACGAGCCCGAATCCAGTCACGACGCAGTTATCCCACAAAGGTAAGTAAACAAATTATTGGAATGCGCATTATCAGATTATCATGTGGGTATACACGCCTCTTTATTTATTTATCATTGATTATCAATTATTATTTTTGGTTTTTGTCTAGCCACTGTTCAAACTGAGCTTGTGACAATAATTTTACTTATTCAATATTTCGCAAAGCCATTGAATACCCATACACTTTTGTATAAAGATTATAATATAATGGCTTCCGTAATTCTGACAAAACTGTATCCAGTCATAAAAATGATTTATAAGCGATATACATTATGATCTAGTTTACGAGCAATTTAAATAGCGTTATAAAGTTTTATCGGGTTATATTTTATGCTCGATTTATTACAAGGGATAATACAAATATATTAATTAATGACAAAGATATTACATTATTGCGTTAAGATCGCTTTTCTTTTATATCGATTGCAAAATAATCGAGATGATATGATTTTACCAATTAAAATCGCTAAAAGTACCATATATATAAAAATATTTTTTAAAAAAAATATACATGAAAAGTCCCGATACTCATTCATAATTGGATAGTTTTGATAAAATGAAATCTGACAAATTTAACTAAAAAATACTGAAACTGATCATCTGAAACAAAAAATATTTTTTTAAGAATCGGTGTAATATTCTTTAATAGTTGATAAATTTTACTTTAAAGTAGCCGTGCGTTCTATTCTATACAAATTTTTAATTCCACTCGTTTCACTCTAAACGCTACAGCTTACAATATTCATGAAACTATATTTTACAAGTAGTTTCTGAATTTTACATTATTTTCTGAAGAATTGAATAGCTTAATTGTCAATAAAATTTATATAATATTTCATATAAAGTTTCTTTTAATTGATAAATTTAATTGAAATTTACGTAAATAAATGAAATATACTACATACAAATTCAAATAATATCATTGAAATAATGATTTAAATAAATACGAAATCATGATTTTAAAGCTTTTATTATTATTTCATATTAATATTGATTTTAAAAGTGTTACAGAAAGACAAAATATAATTGCTAATTATTTAAAATTATTATAAAACGAACGATCTCTATTGATTTTACGATGAGTTATTATTTTCTACATAATCCTTTGATAATCCTTTGATGAAAAATATACATTCAATATTAATTAAGGTATATATAAAAATCTACATTCGTACAACTATTTAAGGTCGATAATTGAATGCTTTACCAAAGCTTCTATAAAGTTTCAATTGAGAATTTTATCGCTTATACATACGAATTATCAGTAAAATAACAAAACTCTTTTCTTATTCATTGCAGAGTGGGAATCCTCGTCGGAATTAAATAACTCAGTCTACGGTAATCCGAGCTCCTTGACCATTCACAACGATAAAAAAAAAGGTATACCACAGCAGTTAGTAAAAATTACATTTCATCAACTCCATTCCACTTTATCCCGTATAAATACTGTTCTATACGGCGATTGTCCAAGTCATTAATTTTCTTCGTGGTAGGCTGCTCTGAAAAAATCCCTTGTGAGAGCTACTTGTCTTTTCCTTATATACTCTAATATATCAGCGACAAAAAAGGAATGGACTACAAGATTATATTTGGGGAATCTAATGCCAAAGATATTTATTTTTGCGCTAATGAAAAGCGTCGCAACAAGTCGAGCATAAAATAGTGAATTAAAGATATATAAGATAAAGTTAACACGTACGTATATGGAAAATTTTCGGTTGATTAGTTCGATTATATATTTCAAGCGCTATAACTACACTTGGCGTAATTTAAGTATTTGCCCTGAAAAAAAGGACACTAGTGAAATGGATTTCACGATTATTTTATGATGAATTTTATCGTGGATAAATCCATTCTATTATAGAATATTTTTCTTCTTTGAAAAATTATTCTTATTTCTGAAAGTTTTGATTTTGGAAAACAAAATTGATCAGTATGAAAAGTAGGAAAAACTTAATGTTTAATGGGGGTATCTTGACATACTTTATGAAAAAAGCAAATTTCACTATGATTGTTATGTTTATCAGTTAATAAATTTAATAAGAAATTGTCAAAGAAATTCTAGCGTAAATATTAAACTTTTTTGTAATAAGAAGCCAACTATACATCAAGTATAACAATAGCGTATCTTCGAACATTCATAATAAATGTAGATTTGAAAGAAAATTTTAAAATATTTTCCTCACGCTAATAAGGATTATACTATAAAAAATCCAGAACAGCTGTTACTTATTAAACAAAGAATTATGAAAATATAGTCGCGTCTTTTACCATAGAAGAAGAAAAGAGAAACGAAAATAAAGTAGAAAAAGAAAGATGGCAATAAATCGGATAACGCAGCTTGTTCATAACGCAAACCCACAGGCTTTCTCTCTTCCTCTTGCCCTTCTTCACTGACGAATACTAGAACAGATAGTAGGAGAATGTAACATCAATATTTCATGTATGCTAACACGCCAGAACTAATAATGCTCGACGGTGGCGTCGACGTCAGGCGCGAGGAAGACCGAAGAATAATATCAGTGCTGCGCGTCGTATTCCGTGTTTTTCCTCTAGCTCTTTTCTATTTTTTCGCTCTTTCTCTTTCTCTCTCTCTTCTTTCTACCTTCAAATCTATCTATCCATTTATGTTTCTCTTTCTCCCTTGGAATCACTCAACCTTCTACCTCTCTGTTGCGAAATAATCCTTGTCTTTGCCGACCGGTGCAGAGCATCCATACATTTTTTCACATTACTTACGTTACTTATATATTGAATTTCTCTAACAAACAAAAGCCTTTCCAAAATCTAGTTTCTTCTTCCAGTACGCTCGACTTCGCTTACGCATTCCGTCTTTTCCTTTGTCCAAAGCTCTTGAGAGTGTAAACTTACTTCTACATCCAATTCCTTTAGTATTTCTCAGTAGTGCGTTTGTACTTTTTTCCTTTCAATGCTAAATTTCCAGTTATTGCTGACTTAATTTACTAAGCATTTTTGTATTATCTATGATATTTAGTAGCATTTATGAGTAAATATGCAATACCCGAAATAATCTGTAATATATTGAAACGCCGTTTATATACTGTTAGAAAAAGTATAAGAATTTTTTTAACCCATTTCTCATACAAAATTGCTATAAATTTAACTCTATGATTCAATTCGTATCTTTTATATTGCTTTATAATGATTAGAGGTTTCTGTAGCTAGATAATTTGTGAATAAGACGATTTTGAAAACTATATTCTCTATGAGATCTACTTTTATTCAAATATATTTTTTCTTTTATTTTAAGATGCAGTTTGAAAAATAGTAATAGATAGCAATACATGTATATTAATTATTAAATAGAGTCGATCACTTAAGTAAGTTAGTACTGTATGCTGCTTTTTAAAACTTTTAAAATTAAAGTTACAAGCAAATTAATGAAATACGTAAAGGAATAAATCATAAAATAACTAGATATTAGTTTTTTCCCTGATGAAATACGTCGTATTTATATATTTTATTTAATTCGACTTTAATTATAATGATCATAGAAATATACATCACTTCATTTGAAATCATACAGAGATGATATATTTTTAAAAATCTGTTATTCAGTATTAAATTCTGTATATTAAAAATTATGCAACATAATAACATTTTGCTGGCTTATATTTTAATTTAAATAAATAATTATAAGTAACCAGCTTAATTACGTTGTTAACCTTATTTTGTTTGTTGTTTTTAATATTTAAAGGCGATTCGTGTTATTAGTTATAATTATTAAGGGTATTAGTAAATTATGGTTAATCAAAACACTGTATTTACTGAAATGTGAAATAATTGAGTGAAATACAAAAATATAAAACTCTATTTTCTATCCATTGGATTTAAATCTTATTTTCTTAATACCCATATATTTAATATTTCATTAACAAAGGACGGGATAGTTAATTATTTGTGTTTACGTTTAAACGCTCTAAGGCATCTAAAATTTAAAATTTTTGTTATCTCTTGCGAATTGTAAAGTTCTCGTAAACATCTCTCTAAATATTAAATAAAAAAGTGTGAAACAAATTCCGTATATCTTTGAATTTTTTTTATCGTGTAATCTGTATCTTACTTTTATTTCAACAACAATATTAGTAATGCATTAGTTTGCTCTTATATTAATATTTCCTCGATTTTATGTATTTTTTAAGATTGCAAAACAATAAAGTTAATTTAATCTAATTTAACATCCTTCTGACCAAACTGTCTACTACTTATTCCTTCATCCAACCCCGTCCTTCCGAGTGGATGGCTACGAGCATAGTGCGTTCCTACTCGTGGGTTGAGGTTTGTAATTGGTGCAACATCTGTGGTCTGCTGGGTGGCATTAATGTTCCGAAACCCCTCTGCGTAAATTCCCCCTAAACCCTTATTCTTTTATCTAGCTCACTTTCACTCTCTCTTTCTCTCTCTGTGTCTATACATATATATAAACACATCTATGCCCACACTCATAGATGTGCGTCAAATGCCAACGCGCGCCTGGTATGAACGTGCGTATGTGCGTGCGATCGAGCATACACATATGTGCCTATGTATCTGTTGATATACGTGTATGTAGGAGAGCAACTCATAGCAAAAGCCGAGCTTTGGAAAAGTAACAGAAACTTCGAAAATGAAATAGAAGAAGAGAATATCAAGGTGATGATCATATAATCTTTCCATCGAAGCGTCGTAAAAGAACATTTATTTCCTGTGAATGATTCTTTCATTCGTTCTCGTACTCTTTTATTTGTACCTTTATCTGTATTTCTTCAGAAATTCTGACTATCATGAAGGATCGAAGCGAGCAACGTTAACTATTTCAACGTTATCGAAATACAATGAATTTTAAATAAAGTTGTCTTTTTTCACTTCGTCGATTTACATTTTACTCAAAATTATATTATAAAAAATATACCTTTCTACGTTTAATTTGATTTCTATCCTTCTACTGAAAATTGCGATTATTTTAAATTACTTCACATATTACCTGACCCTATAAATTAATTGTTTATAAACAATAATACTCTTTACTTTAATAAATAATTTTGTACAAATTGATAGCACAAGAAAGAAACAATTTTAAATAATAATTTTTTTCTTAATTCATATAAATTTTCGAAAACTGATGAAATAAAGCATCGCATAAACGACGTATTGCACAAGTACAATGTACAATATTTTTATAAAAACATGTAGTACTAAGCCTTATGTATTTAATAATCCTTTAAAACAAATTCTATAGCATTATTTACTATATTAAAACTGCAGACACTTTAAATTATTTCGATAATAATACGAACTTTGAAACAAAATAAATGTTTGTAAATGGAAAAATAAACAAATAACAACTATATTAGATATAACAATTATGAATGAAATATAAATAAAATTATCTAATTATTTGTTAAATCATTTTCAAAATATGCAATAATTCTTGAACGTAAATCCACTTTCTGTAATAATTATAAGATTAAATATTTAGATAAGCTATTTAAATAAACAAAAACCTAATTACAAATTCCATATGTTACTGTGACAAGTTTTAAGTAAATAAAGAATATTGTGAAGTTTCAATGCTATGAATTAAACTTATGTCAGTTTAATGATATAATGAAAATAGGGATCGACAAACTCAAAAATAAAATGCAATAGATGAATTACAGAAGAAAACTTTTTATTATTTATAAAACAAGGTTACCTATTTCAGTTGAACCAAATCAAATTTTCTAAAAGTGAATCGTAAACTAAACTTTAACTCTATACAATATTTCGACGAGACTTTAGAAGTTATACTCTGGTATCAAGGAATTTTCAGATGCTAAGTTTCTCAGCCCATAAATCATTTTATTAGGCTATAGTACTCAAATATTACTATGTAGGAAAAATATATAAAATTTGTAAAATAGAATAAACCTTCATAATTTTGCATAAAAATATCTTAAAATATAATTAGTAATAAAACTAAAATTAAAAGAAAAACATTCATATGCTGAAACACATTTATAATTAAAAGTTTCAATTGTTTAAAAACTGCATTAATTATAAAATTTTGCTTTCCGTCAATGATTTTATATTCATTTATTTTAGTCACAACTTGTTCTAAATTTTCAATTGCACATATAAAGTAAATAAATTGCAACAAATTAAATCAGTTTTTTAAATTAAAGTTTGCACATCCATTTGTATTCTATTCTTTTTAGAAAATCTAGGAATTTCTTTTAAGTTACAGATGTAATAATTTTATTACAATGAATAGCAATTCGTTAAAATTAGAAGATAGACTAAAAGTCTAAAAATTAAGTCTAGTAATCCATCGGTTTGTGAATGCATTATTTTATAAGTCGCAACTTTCAGCTATTCAAATACACATGGTAAACTTTAAATGTTATTTGCGTTATTTATCCGAATATATTAAAGAGATATAATAACGATAAAAATTATAATATATTACAGTTAAAATGATATGTTTAAAATAATTAAGTTGATTATTTTTAATATATAGAATTGTCTTGGACTAAATACATTGGTCTTCTGAAGCAATCTATTTATTTTTAGAGAACCTTTTTAATTATACAGCATATGAACAAACGATTTTCATAATTTTTTTACAATTAACAACGATATATTTACAGTAATTATTTATAAGGAAATGTATTTTAAAGGGAAAAATGTTAAGAGATCAGTCAACAGTCAGTATTAAAAAATAAAACAAATAAATGCATGCAATATCTCCTCGATAAAAGCGCCTGAGATCGTGAATTCATGGAAAAGTGTCTACGTGGTCATGAAGAAAGTTACCGTCTTGTTTAGCCAAGATTCCAGTCCGGGCGGATTTCTGTTTGAGAATCCTACAGAGGTGTAGATACAGTTATTCTACCAAGTCAGCTACTAAATTATCAGAAGACCTGCGATTTGTGTTGAAATAGAGTATTCTATGCAAATTCTTAATGTGCGGCTGTCTAATCAATTAATAATGACTTTACTTTGGGCTATAAGATTCTTCTTAACTCTGAAGCCATTTTACAATTATTTAAAATATTCTTTTATCTACTTTTTCTTTTTTCCAAAATACACAGATCTAATATTACGAGAATAAGCTAAAAAGTTTCTTTTGAAGAAGACTCTTTCAATATCTCGTTTACTTTTATTACTCTCGAAATTGCGAATGCATAATGTGCCATGAATCGTAAATATTTAATTTTAAAACGAAAATATACAGCATTCTAAATAAGTGACTCTTACATTCCATTTGTATTGCTAGTAAAATTCATAAAATTTCTTAACGTCTACAGAGATTCTTATGATACATCCATAATTAGGAAAATATTATTTATATAAATAATTATTAATATGAAATATTAATATAATATTAATCTAAATAATAATAATGAAAATTAAAAAGTAAAGTTTATTTAGTATTTCATTATTTAAATAAAATGATATATTTAATATTTCAACGTTAAAAGATAGTACAGTCTCTCCATGTTATATTGTTACATTGATGTAGTAAAAAATGTATGAGGCTACTTTATCAGTTTATATCTTGAAATTTTTTCAGCTTTTTTAATTTTTATATATATAATTTATAAGAAAGTTAAATATGCTATTATAATATGATAATTATATTGATAAAAATATCTGATTTAAAAAAAAAATGTAATGTATAGATTCATAATAATAAAAATTCATTATGAATTATAATTACAAAATCAAGTTTTTGACATCATTATTTAGTTTCTTTATGCAATTGTAATATTATAAAAACATATTGTAATATTATAAAAATTCATGTTAATGTTGACTCTATACTATGTTGAATTAAAATTAATGATATTATTATAACTATTTGACAAGTGAAGAATTAAGTTTTAAAAACTTTAGTTTTCTACGTTCTTCAGAATTTCCTTAAATTATGGTTTCTTAGCATTTTGTTGGAAAGAAATTTCGTCAACATAAATTGTAGTTGAATATTTATAAATAAATTCAATATTATATAATAATATTTAGAAATCATGTTAATTATGAAAAGATAAATTTTGCTAATTTTTCTCTAAGAAGAAATTTTGTGACAATTTGAGCTATGACAACATTTGAAATTTAACACCAATAAATTTCAAATAATAACTTGAAAAAGTATTTCACTAAGCTCTAAGTTGTTTTAATAAATATTTAATACTTTTACTAAGGAACGAATGCTTGTTTAATAAAATTTTAATGTAGATTAACATTTTTGGAAAATTTGTAATTAGTTATAATATCTTTCAATGTATTTAAAAAGTGGAAAAAATTTTTCTTGATTACCTTTGTAATTATATATATATATATATATATATATATATATGCGCGCATTTTTGTAACAATATGAGTTATTTATATCGAGAGAGTTTAAAGTCATTTAATAAATTAATAAAAATAGAATAATTATTTTCATAGTAAACACTAGAATAAGATATTTCAGAAAGATATGTGATCAGGCTTGACGTATTTTTTTATCAATTACACCGACACTTCATATAGATGTGCATAATTTTTTTCTATTTTGCGCATATTTATTGAAATACATTAACAATTTTCAAAATTTTGAAAATCATTACATATTGACATATTCCGTATATAGAGCATATATCTGTAAAATATGGTTCTAATATTCTAAATAATATTCTAAAAAAAATGAAGGACACCACCTTTAACGACCTGTAATAAAAATATTAGATCCTGTAATAAAAAAAATTATGAATAAATCACAGTCATCGTTCACCCGAGTTTCCTTGTACTCGGTGCTTCGCATTTTCGTCAGGCGCTAGTTCGTTCATTGGATCAGCGCATAAATACTCAAAACGGATAATAGGGTCGACTCCGCAAAATCCTGCTGATGCGGACGCACTTGTTAATAATACCCCGAGTATCGCCATATTATCCATTTAATCAAATATCAGGCGAAACGGCAGTTTAATTAGAGCGGCATTTCGTGGCGGACAGTCACCTTGCATCTCCATCCTCGAACTCGTGGTGTCGACTTATAAATTACAATCGGCCGCGGTGCTCGTCATTTGCGTCATTATCGCAACTGTGCGACAAAAGATAAACAGCATACGCGCACCGGTAGCCAACCTATCGGTGATTAATTAAAAATGAATTATGCTGACACGCGACCAAACGTGTTAATGATTTTCGTGCCCTCGCCACCTATGATTTAGATGGGCGTTACTTTCTTTATGGTCAAGCTGGCGCTGAGTTATCCATCGATTTGGCAAACTTTAAAAGAAATAAATTGCAGCGATTGAATCTCAAGGAGCAACGAATAGGTAAATGGAAGTTCGCCTGAACATTTCTTCATTTTTTTCTTAATCGAGTCGTTTAGTACTCGAGGCGTGCAAATATCTATTTTCATATTAATTCCCATTTTAATTAAAGTTGATATTTCATCAAAAACGTAATCTTAGTTCGCATTTGAAAATAACATCAGGGATCCCATGAACTAAAAATTGCTTATGAAAAGACTTAAATGATTTACAACCAAGATTCAAAACTTGGCCGTATGGTAATAATAATAATTAGTAAACTTGAAAGAAAGTATCGTGCACAATATTTTCATTACTTTTCGACAATTCAAATGTACTATGCACATATATAAATATTATAGTCATATTAATTAATCGAATCGAACAGAGTAATATAATTAATCAATAAATTTAATTAAATCTTCAATTCACCAGATACTTAAGAGCATATAGATTTGTCAAAATTTAGTTATTACTGCTAGTTAAACACTAGTACTATATATTCTCTCGATAAATCAATAGACTGTTAAAATATTCAGATTAAACTTTTAAAAAGTCTTCACATAATATAAGTTTTTTTTCTTGTAACTTTCAACTTGATCTTCTTCTAGTTATTCTAAAACAAAAATAGTATTATAAAAAAATAATATAGCTTGACTGTGAAAAGAGTAACTGGATGGTTTTATTTTCTTGCTTAATTCAACTGACATAAAATTCAACTATAAATTTTGCGGACCCTCTTTAAGATTTTACTATAAGTCTTAACTTGATAAAAGAGTTATAGAAACTTGAAAAAAAATTATGTGATAAAATAAAAGCAACCTTCTCTTAAATTCTCTGTATTGCATAGATAATTATATATTAATTAGTTTTACATTTTAATCCAATTTTCCAACTTTGCAAATCACTTTACCAAACATTAAATTTGAAAACAGTGTTTGACTTTTTCACAGTTTCAGTGAAACAACAATTCATATATATTTTAGTTATGTTTACATAATTTTTTACAAGTAAAGATACGTTTTGAAATCTCTGTTACATTAGTTTGTAAATAAAAACATTTTCAACAAGAAAATCCGTTCCAAGAGTAAATTTTGTCTAAAAATATAATTTGCATTAAAATTTTAAATCTAAGTTGAAATCTCAAATAACAAAATGTGATGAATTTTCAACAGATGTAGGTACAAAAAATAAAATACTAGTAACTCCGATCTAATTATTCATAAAGTTATTTAACATTGCTAGAATAAGAAATCAGTTTAAAAAATATTTAACTTATGAAAGTTTGAAGTATGAAACATTAAAAAATCTTTACTTGTTAAATAATATTAAAATTTTGACTGCATTTGAAATAGTTGATTTGCGAATCACTATTAAAAACTTTCGAAATAGTTTATTATATTTCTGATTTATTCTGATTTATTTCAAATATGAAAATTAAGTATAGAATGATAATTTAACTTAGAACAGTTAATAACGAATTGAAGTATTAATTTAAAAACACAAAATTTGAAGTAATTATATAATTACAGAATCTTGTTTATTCTTATATTAATAAATTTAAGAGATTAGTAGTATTAACGAGCTTTTTAACAATTATTTAGAATTAAAAATAGTTAAATGATGTTTTCTTATCATCAAATACTTTTATTATATTCAATCTGATTAAACATTTCTAAAGTCAACTTAATGGAAATTTAGTATATCTAACAACGAATCAATCAACTTTTGTAATTATTTCTTCAATTATTTACTAACGTATATAAAAATCTATTAATCACATTTAAAAGATTCAACCTCAATAAACACGAAAATTCATTTTGCTCTTTTTGAGTCACACCTTCAATAAATGCTGGGAATAAGAGGCACTGAGTGTAAGAAAAATATAATCGTTATCACTGTTTCCATCGTCTTTTACGCAGTAGTCAATGAACCTTCCACTTCCTGTTGATTAAAAACAAATAATTAACGCATTTCGCGCAGCCGCTCAATAGACCCTTTACCGATAAACAGTCCTCCGACTATATCTATATATAACAACACTCGGTGTGTACGAGCCACACGAGCGAGGCATTAGAGCGCAGAGGCACAGAGAGCAAACACGAGCAAACATATTCAAGCACGCGTATAAACAGACCTGCGCCAAGATGCCGCCATGTAACGCTGCTTAATGTTTGGTCAGAATTTGCATATGCTTGTTTGGCCCATATCTATTTCTCGTAGTTGAGGGTTCCACCCACCACCCACTCTCGCATTATCGACTGTATTGCGGTTATACAATAGTCACGTAGTTAGCTCACAACGTCGCGTAGTTTGCCTTCACCATGACAGGGGACAACGAGCTCATTTCAGAATTCATCGACAATTAAGAAACTGTTATTAAATGTTCGATTCTATCCGATGATAATTAGCCAATCCAATGTAACATTGGACGCTTCTCTCACTGCCTTGAATTGACAATTATAACTTTTGTTAATAATGCGTGATCCATACCTATTATTATTTAAAATATAAGGCATTTGACTTATAATATTTTATATAACTTACGTTTTTGTGCCTGTTTCCAAAACTCGAATATTTAACACTTGTTAAAAATTCCACGAGATTAACCTAATTAATTAATTTTTACTTGTAAGAGTAAAAATATAAAAGAGTAAAAAGATATAAAATTAACAAGTTAACATTGTTAACTTGTTCTATTGTATTATATATTATTTTATTGGTGAAATTTCATAAAGTATCGAGGATAACGGTATTTTTTCTTTTAATAAAGCAATTAAAAAATTGATTTATTAAAGCTGATTGAAGAAGTTAAATTCATTTAATTTGAGAAACGTGTCTATCAAAGAAACAAATTAAATTATGAGCTGTTAAGATAATATTTATAACATTATTATCGTTAATTTTGAGGTTTTATCATTGTATAAAATTTATTCTTTACAATTGTACTAACGAATACTATTACACGAAGAACCGTCAATTATATTATTTTTAAATCAATGTATACAATATAAAATCTCCATCAGTAAAGCTCAGTGCAAGTAATTTTTCTGTTTGTCTAATAACGCATCTATTATAAGAACTCCTTAGCGAATTAGTTTCTTCCAAACAATCAACTAAAATATTGGAAGATACAAAATTAAAGGAAATATATGATTTATAAAAAAAAACGACACATTTATTTTTATTTTTCACAATATTGAATTTGAGTGTGTGCGCGCGCACGCGCGTATTTAGTATGAATTTTTGAAAATTTTGTAAAATTTAAAATCCAAAAAAGTTATTCAATGGAATCTTAATTTTATATTTATATACGTTACAACGCCTATTTCCTTTTCTTTGTTGACCCTCCAATTCCTTCCCACTGTAAAAAATCTGGATAAATCTGGATATCTATTGGCGTTCGTTTAACAGAGAAAAGATCATGTTACGAGTAAAATTATTAACCCAATTCTGTTACAGGCTCCGTCTGACATTATTTGGATTGCGGAATTAATGCGACGTTCGAATTAATCTTAATGAAACAAATAAACATAAAAATTATGAGTTTAGGATAGTGTAAAAATCGCAAATAGCGCAAGAGATATATTTAAATAAGAAATATTACTATAAGGTATACAATATATTTCTGTACTAAGATGTACCCGATTAAATAACGTAAAACGTTTATTAAGTAAGTAACGTTTATTTGGATAACAAAATTACTTGTACCGAAAAATCATACATGATCGCAAGATATAAATAAGACGGAAAATTCGCAAAATAAATGAAACTATTAAATTCTGATACACATAAGTAGATAAATTAATTTGAATGAAATCACTAATCTCGAGTATGATCTTCGATCATGAATCGAAGTAAATGGAGATTCACTCCTACGCAACACAATTTTTAAAAAATGAGAATTATTACTACGAAAAATAAATTCTATGTACCGAAAGACATAAAAATGACCGCATACAATTCAAACCTAAGCCAATAGTGCAAGCTAATATATGTTTAGACGAAAGAATTTCCACGAAAGATACGTTCTTTGCGCAACGAAAAAATCCTGGGCGATGAAAAT
Source organism: Wiebesia pumilae (assembly GCA_018907045.1). NCBI lineage: Eukaryota > Metazoa > Arthropoda > Insecta > Hymenoptera > Agaonidae > Wiebesia > Wiebesia pumilae. The sequence goes on from JACCHZ010000105.1 coordinate 13,486,852, forward strand.
ACATTGTCAAGGCGGGATGAAATGCGGCAAAAACCATCAACTCTGGGAACACAGAGAACGCTCATCTTCTTTGAGCGATCAGAAGCGATCTACCTTGAGCCATAGTTTGCACACTCTTTTATCTACCATAAGGGCGGTATTCGAGAGGGGGTGACGCTTGTTTGGGGGTCCCTAAGGCCTTAGTATATTCGACTTGTGCTTGCCGTGGGTCGAAGTTGGAGAAAAAAGAACGAGATGGACAATGGAAAATCCGCACAAAGTAAACTTGACGATAGATCGTTCTCTCTCTTACTCTCTCTCACTCTCTCTCTCTCTCACACACTCTCTCTCTCTCTTTCGGACGTATGGCATCAATGCATAGTCTCGCGTTCACCTTTAAGTATTAAAGTACTAACATAAATTATCCGTGGAGCACAATCCGTCACTATATATATATAAAACATAACTTATTACATAATATTTAACCAATTAAAAATTATAAACTTGAATTATAACATACTTTTACTGTTACAGTTACAATAATAATTTTATGAGTCCATTAAAAATTTGTTGATTTGTTTGTATTTTTTATTAAGTTTCTATCCAAAATAATTTGTGTGTGTGTATATATATTCGTTTTAAATCATTTATTTTAATTGCTAAAGTTTATAAATTGTATACATGTAATATATAGATATATATGTGTTTTTTATATTATTTATCTTTGTATTATGTAGTTTTATTTGTAACTTCAGATAAGCTAATCAATAAAAATAAATCGTTAATTGAATCATGTTTTTGTACATTCAAAGTATAATCTTTGACATTTGAAAATAAATGGAAGTGTAAAACAAATATAAAGTTACTACGTTTTTTGATGTTAATATTTTCCAAATTAATTCTTCTTTTTAGATCTGATATTAAGAATAACATTTAAATGTCTTAATTATTTAAATGTCTTAATATTTAAATCGATTACTGAAAATCAGAATAGCTTTGGTTCCTTGCAAAACATATTGTTGTACACATTGTTTGAATTTAGTATTTACAAAGAAAATCAAGAAGCTCCAGCTTTCATTAGCTTATATATCATAGCTCATTTTATACTAACATTAATATTCTAACATTAATTTTATACTAACATTAATATTCTAACATTAATTTTATACTAACATTAATATTCTAACATTAATTTTATACTAACATTAATATTCTAACATTAATTTTATATTTTATTTAATTTATTATATTTAATTTTTAATTTTTATTATATTTAACATTAATAAGAACAGATACGTCGAACAAACATTCCAATATTTTTATAAGTATAAAAATATAAGAAATTCAGATTAAAATCTTGCATCTGCTCCTACTGTTATAAATACAGCCTACTTTAAAAGATACAAGCTTGAATTATTATGACAATCTCAACTATAATTTAAAACTTTCGTCCAAGATCTCTATAAAAATTGCAATAAACTATATTTTTCCCAGCTTCAAAACGCAAATTCGTTGGATACATTAACTTCTACTTTTTACGGTAAAGAGAAATAGTCTTGATGTGTATAGTGCAGTAACATAAAATATTAATATTCAGGTAATTAATGCACCTGTATATTTCACTTCCTTTTGTTCTCCTCTCTTATATGTTTCAATGTCATCCACGCGGGAGTGAACCTCACCCTGGCCGTCAAAAATCTATTCAAGATAACTTACATTGCTGCGCATTTTGTCGAATAATAGAATTGCACTAACTCGCAACTTGCATACTAGTCTTTACGGTATTCTCCCAGAACTATCGTCAGCGTAAACATCTTCAATTTCGTCGACGCGTATCTTTGTGTTTCTTTGTTAAGGCGGTTGGATTCCCCACGGCGGTAAGGTTGCAACCCAGTATCAACCCCTTGTTGTCGTGCGAGGGAGTCATCCAGGGGGAAGAGATCGTGATCGCAGCCTAATTTCTAATTTTCTGGGGCTTCACGTGACATGGATGAAGATAGGGATAACTCAACTCGAGCTCTAACAGCACGCTCTCGTCTCTTTTTATTTTCTGTATTTTATTAATTGATCACATTGTATTCGGGAGAAGAATCGCTGACGTTATGAAATTCGCAAAAGTTGAATCAGAATAGCCCGAAGCATTTTAAAAAATATTATGAAATGCGGGTGATAAATACCGCTATAAAGTTATTAAATACATTACAAAGTATCTAAAGAATTTACATAATTACTTACTTTTACAATATCTAAATTGATAACAGTCGTAATGTACATATAAAAATATGTTAATCAGTTAAGTTAATTCGTTTGTTTTCCTTAAGCTGATAAATATATAATTATATAAATACATAATTATATAAATACATAATTATATAAATACATAATTACATACATCAAGTTAATTAGATTTTAAATATTTATAGAAACTAAAAATTTCGAAAAGTTACGATTCAATGAAAATTATACTGTAAATTTAAGAGCTTAACTTTGACACATTATCTGTGTTTAAACATAGAAATTTTTGAGTGTAATTTACTTTTAAATTATATTATACATATCTATCAAAAATATAATTGTTCTGAAACTTATAAGTAATCATTAATGTATGAAATTTTTATTACTTTATAATAAATGTCTTTTATGTTTAATAATGAAATTAATTTTACTACTAGTAAATATAATAATTCCGAATCTATACGAGAGAATTTTGCCTATAAAGATCAAAGTAAAATATAACAAATAAATATTTGTTTTTTAATTTTTTTTTAATTTTAATTAATTTATAATTTATAATTTTTATATATATAATATATATAATATAAATAAATAATTTATAATTATAATTTGTAATAATAATAAATAAAAAATAAATTAAATTAAATAAAAATAAAATTAATTAAATTTAGTTAATTAAATAAAAAAATACGAGATAATTAATTTTACATTTGATAACATTTTATATATTTAAATACTACAATATTCTAATACTAGTATAAGCTAAAAGTCTATAATATCATCACCTCCTACAGAATAAATATTACAAAAAATCTACCAAACTTATTAATTAGGAATTATAATTAGTATAATAATGCACCAAGCGATAACTACGATTGAAATAAATTTATTAGCAAATAGATAAAAATCGTTAATACTTGATGAACTTTGTGTGAATATTCAAATTTTCTAAGATTTATTCTAAATTTTAATCTGATTTCAGTTATATTAATGGTAATTTAATATTTTAAATATATTGTGAAAGTAAATAAATACGATTATTATAAAAATTAATGAAAGATTGTGAATATAAAAATTCTATAAGGAATACGATTGGATATTCAAAATCAGATAAAGAAGTTTTTAAGTAAATTTCAAAAATTAATAAATAAATCTGTAATAAATTAATATTGGTATGATAAATTAAATCTACTTTAGAGTGAAAATATCACTCAACCAAAATATTAACATTTTTTATTTCAATGAAAATATTTGTAATTATAAATTATGAGGAAAAAATAAATTAGTAGACTAACATATATAATATTGATATCAATATCTTTTTCATAAAATTTTCAAAGAATTAATATAATTGTACTCAATAGTTTCTAGAATATAACGATAAGTTGCTGATGAAATACGAATGATAATTTCTCAATTATTTTCTGAACTTATATTTTTGTAATATATTTAATAAATATTTTATGCAATGACAACATAATTTATTATTAATTAAATTTATTAGCTTTTCATCAAAATAATTTTTTAACTTAAAATTCTTGATAAAATCGAATTTGTTTGTTATAAGTAATAAATTATTGAAATACGAAGAATGTATAAATTCATTAATTTGAAAGACACAAATTCAATTTCAAAAAGAAATTTGTAATTTATTTTTAAAAATATTTAATAGAAGATTGCTATTGATATTGTGCAGAAATTTCAGAATATTATTATTATGAAGTGAATTTCGAAGTAGAAAACGTACTAAAAAAATAAAAACAATTATTTAAGGAACATATTTATTATTTTTTTTATTTATTACAATACTATTTTTCTTTTAATACTAACATTAACTAAACTAAAATTCATCTTTTGCAAATATGAATTTGACCTAACTGAATTAAAAAACATTAAATTATTTAAAAATACAAGTGTTCAACTTAGCATAAATTTATTAAAATTCTAATAATTAAATTATATTAAGTTGTAGTACAGACGTAATTATTCTGTTTCTTTACTAAAAGTAAATATAATTATTTCATTAAAATAGAGTAATAATAAATCTTTGTATAAAGTTATCAGTATTATTTAAATTTTAAAAAGCTGATACTAAATATATTAACTTTTTTTATTCTACAATCATAGAATATTATTTTACAAAAATAAACTAAAAAATCTAGATTACTTTAAAATTTTATGTAAAAATAATTCTAAAAAGGAATAAAAATATTCACGTTTTTCGTGCAATTTATTGACACATAAAAATTTTTAATTTTCCAGGAAATAAATTGCAATCAAATCTAAACGAGATTGGAAAGTCAGAACAAAAAGCAAATGATATGGACAAGAAACGCAACATGGATTGGTCTTCCAGGAATGGTAAATTCATTAGTTAGAATCTTAATATAATATAACACACTAACATAAAATTGTGAATGCTAAACTTATTAAGCATACTCGTAAAAAACATATGACTTTAAACATAAATGGAATTCAATATTTATTTAATAATTTATGCTTTACAATCTTAAAATTATAAAATTAATACGTTTTTTATTGAATAAATTTTCAATTATTCTATATATATTCTTAAAATTCTACTATATTCTTATTATGGAAATGAAATATTTCGTTTGCAAAATATATACTTCTATATATTTTTAAATACAAATATAAATAGGATTTATAAATTAATAATTCTATACGCAGTCGCAACTATATATGTAGCATAAAAATAAAAATAAGCAAACAATATTTTCGTAATCAAAGTAAAATAGAAAAATTAATATTTTCAATAATAATAGAAAAAATTAAGCAATTATGAATTAGAGAAAGTTTGTGTACATCCATCTATAATTAAACTAATGGTATTAAGAGGTTTGATCATAGTTTTAAAACAAAAGTCTAATGAGTGAATTTTTAGTTAAATAAGTGTATTGAAATAAAATAGATAAAAATATATCAAAATAATATTAAATTAAATTCAAGAAAAGAACGAGGAATATCATTTTCGTATCAGTCAGCATAATGATGAACGATATAAAATTGACATAAATCTGAAATATTGCTATAAACCTGAATATAAATTTAATAAATACAAAATATTTAATAGTACAAATTAAGATTATTATTGTACGGCACCTGTGCGGCCTTAATGGACTGACGTATACAAGCTTGCTAATCATGGCCATATGGAATATTTGTGATTGTTCGACAATAAACAGTTATAATCCTGAAACTTCCTGGAACCAAAAGTAAACATTCACCATTAAAACTTCAGAACAATGTCTCATTTTGCAGATTATAGTGAATGAATATAATATTAGTAAGAGAAGTAGAAAATTGGATTAAAAATTTAAAATTTCCTCGTTTCGTATTCAAGTCTCTAAGCTCTTATTTATTCGTTTTTAATTTCCCATATGTAAATTGTAAATGTAGATCTTAGATCATATAAGAATCGATCGTGATGAATTAGAATATAATACTTTGAAAATAAGCAATAAAAGAAGGTAGAAATTAAACTGATTGTAAAGTACAGTTCTATGTTGAAAATTTTTGAAGTAATATTTACAATAATTAAGTCGTAAAAGAACCGCATATCACATTCTATATCTTATCATACAAATTTTGTAAATAAATTTTTTACTTTGATAATATTTTATTTAGCTATTAAAAAATTCGAATAATATTCGTTTTTAAATATAAATTTGTTAGTTCTTTTCAAAAAAGTCATTTAATTTATTTTAATATTTGTTTATATATATCAAACATTCAATTTGTTAATTAGAATGAAATTGAAGTAAACGACAACATATGGTGTCGCTTCTCTGAATGCCAATACTCCTGATGTCTATGAATAAGCAAATGAATACATTTTAAGTCACACAAGAAGTGGGAGATACGAGATTTAAGAAAGGAAATAAAATTATAAAACACAGTTAGGTTGAATTTTTTGTGGTTGCAAATGCAATGTTGCAGCGAAATTGTCAGTGTTATCCGGAATGAATAGAAAGGGGCTTATCATTGGATGGTTTGACAGTGGTGGCCTTTTGGTGGTGATGAACCTGGCGACAGCGTTTTGGATAAGCGCCAACTACTTCCTTGACGGATCTGAGAGACTGCTAGTGGCTTCGGTTTGACCTTCTGATGTTGTTTGTGGCTTCTTTGTGGCTTTTCTCTTAAAATCATTACAACTCATCTCGTATGCGGGAACGATGTACCACTTTATATACTCGCGTATAGACTAAGTACACAACATTGAGTTTGGTTATCTTTTCTCTCTCTCTCTCTCACTCTCTCTCTCTCTATTTCGCGGTAGCCTAGTTCGCGATTATACAGAAATTAGGAAACTTTTGGAGAGTACAGATCTGGATAAAAGATCGTAAAGACGTGAGGTTTTGGAAAAAATAACGTAAATGAGGAAGTTAAATAAACCTAGTGCATTTCAAAATCAAGCATTTGATATTCTTGTGCATGATTTAAAGCTATTTAATCTTTGAATGATTACTTTGAACATCTATTACACTTGTTATTACTTTTATATATTCAATTTATTATTTACTCTTACATTTTCATTTAAAGTACATATATATAAAATGGTATTTTCTAGTATTAATTAATAAAATATTCTTTACAATTCTCAACAGTCTAAATATATGTATTATAATTACATAATTTCATATAGTATTCGATTAACTATGAATTAAAATCTTGTTTAAAATATTATTATCCTGTGTGGTTCCTCAATCTCATATATTTAATAAGAACAAAAATTGAAAATCATGAAAATAAATACGAATTGCAAGATTACGAAGCAGAAATTTATTATAAATTATTTTGAAAGTATAAAGTGAAAATATCAAAATTAATACTTAATAATATTTAAATAGAACATCTTTTTGAATAAAAAGAACCTTAAATTTTTTAATAACTTATAAAATGCCGTTAAACCATATTTTACAATATTTGAAGTACGTTATTCAATGTTTAATGAGTGTAGTAAATCGATACATTAATGGTGCAAAGACAAAGCACATTAGAGATGGATTTTTTCATGTACGTATAATTTTGAGAACTTACGTTATAATAAGAAATCAATTATGAACTTTAGAAATCTAAATCAAATTAATATTTATTAAATAATAAAAAATTTATCAAATACATGAACAAACTCACAATATTTTTGGATTAAAAGATATTACGTTAATTAAACGTAATTATAAAACACAAAAAACCTTTTAAAAAATTATGCAGGCTTCTAGGCGATTAAATAAAACAAAAAATTATTTTTATTTTAGCATATATAATTTTATGTAAATTAATTCTATAAATATTATGATTAATTTTGTGTAATTTAAAAATTACAAATAATATAATGTGTTCTATTGTATCGTAAATTACTACATACAGAATGAACCTACCATTAAAGAACCATTTGAATTAATGCAAATTAAGAAAACTTGATTTCGGCAACTTTAAATACATTTAATTTTAAAAGATCAACATCGTTGTAACTTTTAAATCAAGAAAAAATTGAATTTTAAATAAATTTGAAATAGTCAAAAAAAGTCCAAACACTCAATCTAATGCATATCATGACGAATATCTTATCTGGATTATTTCACATCTGCTTAAATACATATTTTGAATGTAGTACGCATTACTCCGTAGATGAAGAGAATTAAACTTTAAAGAAGACTCCTTTACTGTACTGAAAATCAGAATTATACAGCATTTAAGATTAAAAAATAAATTCACTCAGCATAATTATGTAATAAAAGTAATTTTAATCTTTAAATAAATGTTTAATTATTTAAAACATATACGTTCATGCTCATCGATAAAATAATGAAGCAGAATTCTGTTATCGAATATACAAAATTCAATTGCTTAATTCATTTGAATTTGAATATGTAATGCATTAAAACTTATCATTCATATTAAATTGATGTAAAAGTTCGTTTTGTTTCTGATCCTAAATGGCATTACATTGTTAAATTGAAATGTTATATACTTCACTTGTGTAAAGATTTCATGTTGTTTGATAAAAGAATTGCAATGACTACCTGAAAAAAATTCTATTATTTGACTGGTCTTAACAGACCATTCTTTTCGCTTTTCTTAATGTAAAATTTCTTACATGTATCAAAAAAATTAATTGAAAAGTTCTGCCTAGTTTTCTTCAATTTAATTTAAATTGATAGATAATGTGCAACTTGTGTAATAATCTTACATAAGAAATACTTATTCAATTTACAATAATTCTATATAAACAATAGATTTTGAATAAAAATGTTATAAACGTAAAAAATTATATATAATAGAATATACTTTTTGTATATGAAAGATAAGTGGAGAAAAAGAGACTTAGACACTGAAATGGATGCTTGCACGATATGGAAGGAGGTCCGATCAGATATTCTTGTCCATTTGGATTTTTGCACTTTATTCCCCAGCTTCTGTTTTAAATTAGTGAGGACTTGCACATCCGCCGCACGTTCATGGCCCGGAAATCCCTCGTCAGGGGATTTCGACTACCTCGAGCTTTATTGGATATTGCGCTCTGCCTCCGCAGCCCCTCATCCCTTCAGCAACTCTTTTCTCGCGCTTTTTAATGCGAGCAAGGAAGTTTCACTTGTATTGCAACTAACGAGAAAATATTATTCACAGTGTACAAATTAAGATTATTATTGTATGACACCTGTGCGGCCTTAATGAACTGACGTATACAAGCTTGCTAATCATGGCCATATGGAATATTTGTGATTGTTCGACAATAAACAGTTATAATCCTGAAACTTCCTGGAACCAAAAGTAAACATTCACCATTAAAACTTCAGAACAATGTCTCATTTTGCAGATTATAGTGAATGAATATAATATTAGTAAGAGAAGTAGAAAATTGGATTAAAAATTTAAAATTTCCTCGTTTCGTATTCAAGTCTCTAAGCTCTTATTTATTCGTTTTTAATTTCCCATATGTAAATTGTAAATGTAGATCTTAGATCATATAAGAATCGATCGTGATGAATTAGAATATAATACTTTGAAAATAAGCAATAAAAGAAGGTAGAAATTAAACTGATTGTAAAGTACAGTTCTATGTTGAAAATTTTTGAAGTAATATTTACAATAATTAAGTCGTAAAAGAACCGCATATCACATTCTATATCTTATCATACAAATTTTGTAAATAAAATTTTTACTTTGATAATATTTTATTTAGCTATTAAAAAATTCGAATAATATTCGTTTTTAAATATAAATTTGTTAGTTCTTTTCAAAAAAGTCATTTAATTTATTTTAAACTTTGAATCTATAGAAATTACTGTTCGTTTTATTAAGATCTTAATATCTTAAATTTAAAAAAATTACTACTCTTTCTTTTGAATTCTATATTTAATACCTTAAAGTACAGTTTTAAAAAGATTTAAGCTTGCTTTCGAAATATTTTTCGTAAATCTACGTTTTTGAAGAACTTATTTATTATTCAACTTTTGAGAAAAATGAGTTTCATAACAGGAATTCATTTTCAAAATAAAAAGTTTTTCAGAAAACTTAAAAAAATTCATAATTCTACACATCTTTCAGTTATAATATCTTTTCTATAAAAGTAATTTCATAATTATATTTATAAAATATTAAATTAAAAATTCTCAATACAACATTTAATTGCACAAGAAAAAATGTTCTTGTTGGTTGATAAAGTTAAAATTGTATTTATTTTCCTAGTAACTTTATTCTGATTTTATTTTCGTATATTGTACTTCTAACTGGAGTACTTTATACTCTTGTTGTGTTTAATAAAAATGTTATGTGTCAAAAAATTATTACTTAATTCAAAATTTATATCATTTGTATACGTAAATATAAATTATAGTAGTTTAATTTAATGATAGTCATTTGCCAATCTAATTTTTTTCATGCAATATGTGTTAATTCGTATACTCATGAATTATATATACGGTTCGTGATCAATTTAATTTTACGTATTATTTATTATAAAGAAATAGAATTTTTAAATTCAGGATTTTATGAAATTCTAACATAGAAGATGTACATTAGTAGAATAATTAGTAAGTTCATTTCATTATTTTTGTACACAATTTTTTTCAATTTTCTATATATTTTTTATCTCTATTTATAAACTAAGTATAATAATAAAACGTAAAAAAAGTGACAGTTTCATAACGGATATTTCAGATACACTTTTTAGTTATATAATGATATCAATAAAAGTAATGTGACTGACATTAATGTACAATAGGAATAGATAGAAAGTTGAAGATAACAGAGAACAAAAGATAGAAACTATAAGAGAGAAAGAGTACCTGTTGTTGGCACATGCGTTGATACATCAACTGTTTGATTGAAGAATACCCGTTTTAAAATTTACAATGTACTAATATATAGACATGGTGATAGTACTATACATTTATTTAAATACCATATGTTGCCAAAGTAATGATAACCTTATAAATGAAAATGATACGTGAAAATAATATCTTTAAAAAGCACATTTGTAATGAAAAAGAATATTATTAACTGCATTATAAATTGGTACAAATATTTTATATTAATTGTTATTAATTGTTATAAAATACCTTATATTGAAACCAGGAAAAGAACACACACATATGTCACTAATTTAAAACTGAAAATAATTTATATGAATAGCTCATTTAACTTTTTATAATATGTTAATATTGGTATTATATTGCATTATTTAAAACATTAACTTAATTAAATCATATTAAAAGAATTCTATTATTATCCTTTAAAATATTATATGTGGAGTTTATCTTCGAGATCTATTTAGAATGTAACTGGATACAAAAATAATGTTTCGACTTATATCATTTTTATATGTATTGTAAATCTGTAATACTAAATATGAATTGGAGCTCTGATTCTTATAATAAATAAAAAATATTTTAGTATCTACTTCTATTGAAAATATCCGCTATTAAATATTTAGAGATTTCTTTTACATTTTCTTTACAAGTTTTAAAATAAAGGATTGATATTATTATTAATTTCTAACTTATAAAATAGATTGATTGAAATTGATTTTTTATTTTACATCGCCAAAATTTCACACATAATCATATGCTACATATTGAATCATAGTTATATATTTGAAAATTTTATGTAAATAATTTGACGAAACAATTTATTAATAATTAAATTACATATATGTAATAAAAGAATTAGGTTATAAAATATTTTACAACTATTTAATTTCACTTATAAATAATACAATATACTAATGCGAAAAATACTCAAATAAAAAATTTTATTCAAATATCATTTTCAATTCTGAGATTTATTATATGCGATTTAAAATTTGTAAATTTCTTCAGCCGATTATTTCTTAATTATTATTTTTTACAGTAGCTTATTTCAAATAGAAGAAATTAGCTGTATTTGAATCAACATAAAAATAAAATTAATGTTACTTGAATTCTAATGATGCAGTATTTGATGAGTAATTATAAACAGTAATTATAAAGCTTTTAATACAATAATCTTTATAAAGAATTTTATTTTAAAATAAAAATTATTAAATTTAAAATATAAAAATATATAACTTATAACTATCTAATAATTAAAATCGTACATTTACTTTTTTTAAGAATAGATTCATAATAGTTTATATTTATGTAGAAAATATCAGAAGAATATATTTTTATTTAATAATTTATTCATTTAAATGAAGAATAAAACTTATATTATAAGTTATATTAAGTTAGCCGAAAAGTTATATATTTTATTATAAATTAAAAATAAAACACTATTTGATAAAGCCTGAGAAAATGTCGAACTTGGTTTACAATAAATGAAAGGAAATAGCGTTCACGTTAATCACTCAACATAATAAAGCAATTTTAAGCGAGCGAAACAAAAAGCAAAGATCAAATAAAGCTTCAAATACTGAAACTTTCCAAATTTGAGATATCAATTAATACACACGTAAATGAGCTTAAAAGTGCAAGGCGGGACTCGCGGTGACGTCAAAAGCACGGGACCGTCGACTTCGAATAACTTCGCAGATAATGGAATCGCTTGTGACTCTTTAAATCGTTCAGATGGATGATGAGAAGTAGATGTAAAAGAAAATTCACGAGATGGAGTAAAGGCGAGATTTGTGAAAAAAGCGAGAATCATAAGCAAGATCAGCATGATTCGTATTGTATCTTTTATAAATTAACTTACTAGAAATTTATATTATTTCACACAGCAATAATATACATTATTCAAATTTTCAAATTGTTATTGAAAGTGAATGTTTTCGATTGATAAATACTGCAAATTGTAATTAATATTTTTATTATTCATTTTAAAATAAAAGATTGCTTAAAATGCATTTTCATAGTGAAAAATGATCAGTGGAAAATATGAATTTTTCATTATTCATAATGAAAAATGATTCTTTAATATCAAAATAAATGTTAGTATGCATCAGGGTTTTAATAACCTCATCAACAATTTAATATTAAACTGCCAGTAATATTAGTGATACAATGTTCATGAAAGATAGATCTTAATTCTACCAATAATTTTGAGGAAGAACTGTATTAATAATTCATTCGTTTCTCAAACTCCTGAAATTGCAAAACTGTGCATTCATATGACTCTAGAGGGATATTAAATTTTGTAGTTACATACGTATCTAAATATAATTAATTTTGTATAACCTATTAGTTCAAATGCTCTCAGCATATTTTCAACGTGTAATAAAGTTTGTGGAATAACATTTATGTTTCAAATCTTCAAAAATCAGAAAAAATTATTTATATAAACCTGCATAAATCCCAAGAATCAAACTTTTTATAGTACATAATAATAAATATGCAATGATAATTTTATAACGTATTTAAATTCTTATATTATATATAGACAAACATTAGACTTCAATTGAAAAAGTTTCTCATTTGCTAATATTATAAAATTGATAAGCAAATAAATTTTTAATTTAATTAGTTAAGATCAGACATTTAAAATTTATTATCTTTTATAATTAATTTTATAGAATATTATATTTACTTTAACTAAAGTCAAACTTTTAAGTTTTTTAATTAAGTTAAAATGTTGTTTTACTTATTTTTATAATTATGTAAGTGCACAATTTCGTTGATAAAATATTTTTAAATATAGATTCACAAAAATATGTGTAATATAAAGTTACAATTAATATCCACATCAATGTTTCATTTGCATTCATAATTTTTCTCTTCGGGTCTGAACTACATCAATCAACTTTTCCCGTTGAACAATGAAGAAAAAGAGAATCGCAGCAACAACGAAATAATACAAAACATTAATAATATGTTGAAAATACAATCAAAAGTTTATGTATTTTCATGTTTTAAATAAAAAAGTGCTTGGAAAGCAAGCCTATCGCGACCATTACCATCATCATTCCCTTGAAACTTATTACTTGGATCCCAGTAGCAAGGTACATTACATTCTTTCGGATTTTTATTTAGAGATGAGCAAGACCAGAAAAAGTAAATGCAGAAAAATTCAGTCACAGTCTAAGTAATAGCCATGGTATGAAGGTAACCAGTCGGAAGACAGAAACTTTCTTTCCATTTTCTCCTCATCATCGTTTGATCTTGTTCCAAATCAAGGTTTCCAAACGAGTCGAGTGTAAACGTAAGCTCGTCTATCGTTGAAAATAATGAAGAATTGTAATCGTAAAAACTATGCATAATTAACGAAAACGTATAAAGAACTTAAAAGTACTGTTCAAAATGTAGTAATATAATGAAACATAAAGTGAATTGTTACTATTTGTATTTAGAAGCTACTCTTGTTGTAGATTAACTGTTCTACATCGTATCTTATATTAAACAATGATATTTATTTATTTTATACTAAAATAACGAAAGCAGTAAGAAAAAAGGTCATAAAATTTCATATATAAATTTCGTGTAAAAGTGTCTGTTAAATAATATTCAACTTCTAAAATCTATTGAGAAATTGCATAAGAGGATGATAAAGATTTATTGAATAGATATAATTTATAAAATAGCAGAGAGTTAATTATAATCTTACATTTCCTTTAAATCACACTTTATTTTACTTTTTAATACTAATAGAAGGATGAACTTTTACTTAAAATTAAAATTTATTTTTAAGATTTAGATAAGTACTGGCAGTTTCATTGCATATATTCGATTAGAATTCAACATTTTATAAGGATTCGAATTCGTTTCACGAACACTCTGAAAGCAAAAAGTTTGGGACGTGTTTTCTCTTTCCGTGCTTTTCAATTGAGTTTCATTTGTAGTAAAAGAGTAACTTCTCATTAACTAATGTAATATTCAATTAAACATCTAATAGAACATACGTGATAGAAATTAAAAAACCATGACTACGTGCGTCAACTGGTTTTTAAATCTAAGCTATTTTCTAAAGATCTTTATATGTTAATTTGTGACAATTGACCAATGATGGCATTTCATAAATATCTCGAAGAATTAAACCCATTGTATTTCAAATTCTTTTAGATATTTCAAATAGAAAATATAGTTCGTAATACTTGTGAAGTTGAATGAAGACATTTATCAAGAATCATTTATGCTTTGAATAAATGTGTTAATGTGTTATGTTAATTTTTGATACTCGTTAAATTTATATAAAAAAAACCTTAATTTTATAAAATGTGTAAAAGGCACACATATTATAATGAAAAACCAACAGTTGAAAAGTTTTATTTTTATCATTAAAAGTATATATGTGCACTTGTAAATTTTCTGTTTCTACTCATCTTCATATATTTTTATAAACATCATTAATCAATAACTTTATATACATTCAAACTTATAAGAACACGTTTGAAGAAATCGTAAAAGACATTGCAGTTACTTCATTACTCTAAAGCCTATTAAAAAAAGCTTGTAGAGAAGATTATAGTAAAAGAGCGAAGATACAGTGAGAAAAGAAAAAGAAGCGCATATTAAAAAAATATCAAACATAAGGTTATGCTATAGATCTATTCGCTTGCACATAATTACAAATCAGCACACGTTTTCATGCATGTACGCTATACATGATCACAGGAAATGAATTAAGAATTAAAATAATCATAATATACATATATGAAACCATATTATTTCATAATTAAAATATAATTGCGAAAAATAAGAATATTTTTAAATATCGAAATATCGTAATCATACTAAAACACCCATGATGACTTCTTATTAGGCATACATACAAACATTTGTTTGAACCTTCATTACAAAAATTAAAAATTAATCACTCAACAGATTTTTAACATATTATATACAAAAAATTACTTAAATATAATATTACAATGCCAGTCAAATGAAATATTAAACAAAATAAATACTTAATTCAATAAAATAATAATTAAAAATACTTAAAATACTGTTATTTATTCTTTCTTTGTTTTACTCATTTTTATATTGTGAAAATTTATTTGAATTCTTATTAGAACAAGATTTTAATTTGAATAAAAACATTCAAAATATAGTATAATTATAATCATGTAATCTTTATCAATACTTTTAATAAATACACGTCTAATAATGAAGAACTTTTATAAAAAAAAGTACAAAAATTCTATTTTATATTATTTTATTGTCATTTATCATAAGAATTACTCATATTATATACATTTTAATATGCATATACTAACATTTTTTATAATTTGAACAATAACTAAAATCCATTTGTATGATGAACCACGATAATGAATACTAACCGATCCACTTCGTTCTTCAAAATACATTTTCCATGAGAAGAGCAGAGAATCCTTCAAGAAATACAAAAAAAAATGATACCAAAGTCATATATATGTAATAACTATCAAATGTTCGACATCCTTAATTATCAGAACACCCAAAATGTCCTAAATTAAAAAGCATCATTCGTATATTTCTAGACTTTACAAAGTTTTATAAAAAATTAAAATATTTTATATCACATTTTAATAACGATGAATAGATAATGACAATAAATCATTCTTAATAAAACAGAAATAAAATAAATATTTTAATGTCTTTTTGTTGTAGATAAATTATTAAAAATAATTTTATATAGTATTGCATATCATACATAATTACTAAAGATTTTACATTACTTATTTAAACCTTACATTTATCTATATTCCAAAATACTATTACTTTTTTAATAGATTGTTAACTCATACTGTACTAATCATTTATAATAATTATGAATATAAATTCAAAATGATAAATATTTTTTGAATATTTTTCGTCGGTACCATATTTAGCTTACTTTGAATGCAAAGGCTCTATTCCTTGCATTTTTATTTACTATATCATAAAAATATTCTCAATCGATAAAGCTTCAATCCCTTATATACCTTTTAGTAAAACGTAAGAATCTTTTCAATGAATATTCTAAATGAAAGAATCGAAATGTTTATATTTCGAAAATTAATCTTCAAAATTATATTGTGTTTACTGTTTACGACTCATGAGAAAAAATCGTCTCTTATAAGAAGTAAGTAATGCCAATGCATTGTCACACAATATTATATATATAATATAAGATACATCTAATAAGTACATCTAGAGATTTTACAAGACTAAAGAGTAATACGTAGAAGAGATGTTATAAATTTGTACACGTTTTCTTCCCGGACAGTCTGTTGGACTCGTCGGTAAAACGTTATCGACCAACCCTCTTTAATACGCTGAGAGGAAATACGAAAGATTTGTTTAAATACTAATCCAACTCCAGGCTCTTACTCGAGAAAACACGCAACATATCAACGCCGAAACATACCCACCTGATACAGAATTCTAACATTACTTCTGCACTGTTACGTCTACGTTTTATTCTATTACGTATTCTCTCAATACCACAGTAATAGCTGTAACGCTAAAACATTAGCTAAAGGTTATCAATTTAAAATTAAATTTTTAAAATATAATTGAGATTAAGTGCGTGCGCAACAGTTATATAATTCTAGTTGAAAATGCTGGCGACTGAAAAGTTATAGGTAGACACTTTATCGGAAAACTTAGAGAAATCTCGAATACCTGGATCTCAATTAAACAATTGATAATTAATGTAAGTACTTAGAAAAAATACTTATAAAGGATGCGTTCATTCATTAATGCTACAAGAGCTTCTAAAAGGAAGAGTTTTGTCGGAAAAATAGTAGTCCGCCACCAGAGCGTATTTACCATCCTCTGCTAAAAATTATTTTTATTTTTAAATATCCTATTCATTTTTATGACCTCTTTAGTAACCTACAATAATTATTTCATATTCATTGACTCGATTTTTATTCAAAACTCTTGTAAAATTTCATAAATGAAAACGTAATCTAATGCAATCAAAATGAATTAATTATTAGGTCTATGAAATTGGCTCGACTATAAAAAGCAAACTTATCCAGGTAATTAAAATATTTAGATCATTTGAATATTATACACTTTCTTTAATGAACTTGATGTGATCTAATTATATATAATTTACAAAAATCCATTTGCTTGTTTTATTTACAAAAAATTGCATTAAAGTACTTTTAAAATTGTTCTACATTTAATTATAAAAAACTAAAATTTTACTATATTGAATTTAATAAATTTTCTCAAAATCATCCGAAAGTGCAATTTACGTACTCTCGGTAAAGAAATCATAAACGAATAGAAAAGCCATCCTGGAATTTCTAATCAGATCTTTTTCTATTTGCAGTACCGGGTGCAGAAGCGAAAACGACAACAGCTTCCAATCTGATATTTGTGCTGATGATCTCCACCTGGATTGTCCGATAAGCCACGTGGTGCTTGCGCTCGCTCGTAAACAATGCGTGCTTGCGTCAAACGTGATAATGTGCATCGGTGGTGGCGTCAGAAATACAAAGCGCCGTTTACCTTTGCCGTCCCCATTAAAAATGTGAGTGAGAGCATAAAGGAATGTGTGTCGTGAGTGGATATGAGCAAATTGAAAGTAGCTAGCGACTTTAATTCAGGTAATCGATATTTGATTGTGCGCCCCAAGTTTCACGGAACAATTGCGATGGGGACAGGTGTTGCACTAAGGAAACAGATAAAAAAATAATAGAAAACGAAGCCTTTAATAATGTAGAAGTGTAAGACGTCGAAATGAAAAATATTGCACGCAAACGCCAGTCGCCGTGAGAGCAGCAGATGAGACCTAAACGCTTTGGATGTAATATATTATGCACTATGCAACGACGGTAAGCGATGATGCGACACCTTCGATTTTTCGCATCCTTCGCGTTGCTTGTGTGCGATCTATATGATTCTTTTATTACTCTGAATGCAAAGAAGCGCTTCGCTTGGTAGCGAGTGATCTTTCATATTCGGTGCTGAAATGCAGGTTTTTTCAATACCGCGACTAATTTTTTCTATTACACCTTAAAAAAAATTTAAACTTGATTTTAATTATTTATAAAGGAAAAACTCTGTTACAATGATTGAATGTTTTTCAAAATTCATAGATATATGCTTCTATAACTATAAATAAATATAAGAAATAAGATATTTTTAAAACGTAACAAAACGCAAATTTTGTTCTGCCCTATTACATAGATAATTTTTACTTTGTACTAATAGTAATTTGACTCTAAATGTTTAACAAAATAAGACTTTAATTGCTGACTTATCAAGCATATAAAATAATAAATTTCTGATTTATCCACATTATTTTCTGTATTTATTGGTAATAAGCCTTTTTCTCAGTTGTCTTTACCTTTCAACCAGACACATTGCAAATGTCCATCCTATATTATCTTTTTAATTTGATATTTCATGACAAGTCTGCATTTTTTTATATAATTGAATTACGGCTTCGAGAAATTTAGTGATTGATTTAAAAAATCAAATTTGCTTGTTTATACAAATTTATAAATAAGAGAAGTCATATTTGGTGTTAAAAGGAAAAAAATATGTTAATAAATTTGAAATTTGTAAACGGTTAAAGTAGTATTTCAAATATCACAGCATGAAATTTACAGTTTATGCAAAGTATATGCAAGAGACTCATTGTAATACGGAAACTTTTAAATGATTTACCATGATTTTTCAAATTTTTTCAAATAGTGTAAGAGAACTTCTTCAAGTACTTTATGGGAAAGCATCAAAGTACGAAAATAATGTCAGATTCGTTTAAGTTATTTTTCCTTAGTATACTAGAAGTAAATAAGAAACAAGAAAATCCACAATTAAGGCTCTGAAAGTTAGATAAAAAAATTAATGTTACCTAATTTAATATAATAATTAGTAGTATTTTAGATATTACTTTGAAATAGGCGTTACCAATTGTTTTTATCGTAATTGTTTTGTTGCATTTATCCAAAATTTAATATACTACTATATTATTTAATACTTACGATACCTGTAGAAATTATCAATTTTCGTCGTTCTAAATAAAATATTGTGAACATTCTGCAGCGCAAAAGTAATACGCATAATTAAAATTCGGTATTATATTCGTTTGAAGAAAAAAATTCCTGTATTATGGTTAAATTTATGTAGTTCTATTAAATTCTACGGCATATTGAGCAAAGTATTTCCAAAATTTTAAAGATCGTACACTTTAAAGCACAATAACCAGAGTAAAAATCTTTCTATTTTTCAAAAATTTATCTCAAGACAGGACGTTCAGAAGTTTTCCTGTTATAAGATATTGATTCAGGATGGCATTATGCCAACTGTACATAAATAAAAATTCTCAAAAATCAGAATTGAAAAACAGTGTGCCCATGCTCATTAAATGAATTTTAGTCAGTAAAACGATCTAGTCGAAATAAAAGATCCCTTAACCATCGCATTCTTATCAATACACAGCTAACAGAATTAATTCGCACACAATACGTCAGCTTTTTTCTCAGCCTTTATATTTGCACATAAGACGCTCTCTAAAAATCCGACCTAATAGGCTTGTCCATCCAAAAGGTAAAAATAAAAAGAATCAAAGTAAAAAGGAATGCGAACGAAGAAAGAAACAGAAAGAATCGACTAGCAGAAAGGACATCTTGACGCCTCGTCCCTTCCTATTTCCTACCTCACCAAGTCTAGACGCCGTTACTTTAATCCTCAATTCTCCTCAAACCCCTACCTCATTTCATTCGTAGAATCATTGGATCCCATCTGGATACTTGAGATTGAAACGTCAGATCCGCGTAGGGACGACGACTTTGCGCGGTGGCACTCCGCCACTATTTTTCGAGGGTCGAACGACGACAACACGAAAGAAGGAACGAGGGGCATGCTGAGATCGAATATTAAAAAGTCGAATATTATAATTTGCGAGCCTTCGACGCGCGGTGCGATTTTAAAAAAGGAGAAGTTACGAGGAGGCACAGAAAAACGCAGGGAGCAGCCGGAATGCGAGCTTTATTTCTTCGTTCTGTCATCGTTTTCAATTCTCGGTATGACACAATTGCATAATAATACCGTTACAGAAAGAGAA
The DNA here is from genome assembly GCA_018907045.1 of Wiebesia pumilae. Taxonomy (NCBI): domain Eukaryota; kingdom Metazoa; phylum Arthropoda; class Insecta; order Hymenoptera; family Agaonidae; genus Wiebesia; species Wiebesia pumilae. The sequence goes on from JACCHZ010000105.1 coordinate 13,507,492, forward strand.
ACCCGTAGTTTTTACCTTTTACTTTTTGGGTTGTCTTTCGTTTTGGCAGGAAATATGATTTCGCGTTTCGATAATTTTAGACGCATACTCGACTTATCTGATGCGATTTTTATGCTTCTACCTTTCCTTTGCACGACGTGTACATACTCGCGCATATAATAAGAATCTTTTATGTGGTCTTGCGTTCTTTCCCTAGTAATGTATTTGAATTAAATGTATTTGAAAGATTGGAATTATCTTATATCGACTTACTTCTGTGATTGTGATACGATAATTGTAGGTACTTTTAGCCTCTCTCTCTCTCTCTCTCTCTCTCTCTCTCTCTCTCCCGTGTACAGTCATTCACTTATGTATCTTTGTTTCTATTGACGCACCTGTTGATATTTTTTGGGTTTGTGCAAATTAACCGTAATCATGGTATCGCTCAAAATGTCGTTGTGTCCGCGTTTTAAAAAATAAAATCTTTCTTCTTCTTCTTTTTTTTTTGACTAGTATACACCAAACGAATGTAGCTTCTTAGAGAAACATGTGTATTATGTACAATGCACACAAATCTCCTTACCCTCGGTAAAAGTGCGTGCGCGCGTGTATGAGAGCAACAGGTTTGATACAGGAGAGAGGAAGTAAGAGGTTAAGGATTTGCGATGGATTAAGGAGGGAAGGAAGGACTCTCGAAGCTTACACAGATTTACCCTCTAGATCTCCGTGGTAATCATGTCACTGGAGTACGCGATTCGACCCTACTTCTCGCTTCATTTTACTCTTGATCCTCTTTATACATTTCTTAGCCCAAAAATTGTTTCGGTCGATAGTATATCGCGTAAATGAATGAATTCAAATTCACGTAAGATGAACGGTCAATATTTCGCACACTTAAGCCGTAATTTAAGATGAAATTAAACGATTTCGTAGCTCATATTTGTCTTAGAGCTTCTAATTATAATTTCAGTTATTTAGCAAAACAATGTTCAATAAAAATGATTAAATTATACGAAATTATAATTGAATTACTAATCAATTTTTAAATTCTAATGTTACAGGGAAATTTAGACTGTTTATAACTTTAAATTTAAGGAAGATAAAAAAAGTAAAAATATACTTCAAATGTGAAATATAAGTAATTATAATCTTATTTATTTATTAAATAATAAAATTGTTTAAGAGGAAATTAAAAGTTATTATTAGATCGTTATCATAATATTTATTATTTAATAATTATTTATATTTTTTATAATATTGATTTATAATATTTTTGTAACAATAAAAAAAATTATCTCTATTAGTTAAGTAAATTTTCTACAACAAGACAGATATATATCTAGCAGAAACAAGTTAATCAAATTATTGTACTTTAAGAGAAGTTTTTTTATATATTTTTATATATTTTAATAATTTTTATATATTTCGTTTCTAATAACATAAAAATTATACCTTATTTTTAAATATTTTTTACATAGAAATAATACATGACTTATAATAAATAGTAATAATAATATTATTTTAATTAATTATAAATGTATTAATTTTTACTAATTACAATAATGAAAACTATTCTAGTCATTTTTTTAATTATTGGAAATATTTTTTTATTTTTTTATCGAATAACTCGAGAAATTAATGAAAGGAACCATTCTCAGAAAGAAATAATAAACCATTTACTCAAAACCATTATAATAAATTATTTACTCTGTATAATGTTTTATATTTACTTGCATTACCTTGCATTTCGTTTTATAAAATATAAAAAAATTTGATTTCATAAGAAATAATTTATAGAACTGCTTATCAATTTAGGTTAATTATAAATTGTAGACAGAATATTTAGTTGACTCGTTTATTTTAATTTCTACTAATATTATATGTACATATCTATTTGGTTACGTTTGCAATAAATTAAGAAGAGATGAATAATGTTAAATTAAATTAAAAGCATTAGTAATAAATACTTTTGCAAAGTTTTTCAAATAAATTATTGAAGTTAGTATATAATGATTATCGTTAATATTGTTATGAATATTGAAAAAAGTGCAAATTAGTTTGCGTAGATAATGGAAGAAATTAGCAACGCAAAGGATTCGAGAAAACATTGTAAATACAAAGTATGTATACAAAATATAAGTATAAGCAACATGAAGTCATAACTGACAGTGCGAAAAAATAAATTAAGAGATAAAAGAAGTAAAAGCGAAAAACGAGAAAGCATAAATGATATTATTTTGAATGTAACTTGTAATGAAAAACGAATTAACCTAACAATAATTGAACTTCTAGTCGCAAAGAAGAAGAGCATTACATAAGAACGAATTATTGTAAAGGTATACATGTATACATATATATAAATACAAAAAATATAAATATATAAATATTTATAATAAGGCTAACAGGGAGAATAAATAGATCAAATTTTTGGATAACAAATATCACCATGTTATATGTTATACGCGATGTATTATTAAACACTGTATATCTATGCTTTTCCGACGTTAAGTTGAATGTTGTTATCCGAATTCGAACGTGAGAAACTGTCGAGAAATTACTGTGTGATTTATTAAGATCAAATACGTAATAAAAAAAATATACGAGTATGGATTTCTCGCAAATGAAACATTGCACCTTTTTTCACTCCCTTACTTAGGCTTGTTAAAATGTTTCATTTTAACTACATTTAGTTAAATTTCAATTATTAAAAATTGATAATTAACAGATTTTATTTAAAAAATATTTAATTTATGCCACTTCGTAAAGATATATTGAGTATGCAATATCTAATAATAATAAATGAGAGCATTTGTTTATGATAGACACGTAGTGATATAATCAATTAATAAGATGAATACCTTAATATTTATTATTAATGTATTATTCATAAGAACATTAGGAATATTAGCAAAATATACGTTCTCATACATTTGTTTCCTAATCAAAGAATTATTTGATTGCCGAAAAAAATTTCTCCTTACAAGATGACATTCCATTGAACTCTTGTTTAATAGTATTTTTTAAATTATATGACAATTCTTTTGTTACTATCAATCTCCAAATATTTCAAAAATGTGTTACCTAAATTCCAAAAATGTATTTAATAAATTGATAGTATAATATCTTAATGTACAATTTTAAAAATCTATGGAGATGGCGACAATTTTCATAAATAAATGATCCAATATCATTATTAAATAATTGTGAAAAGGCAAAAAAACTGAAGTAATAGATCTTATTTTGAAACTTTATTTGTTTTTCTTTTAAAGTCCTCTTAAAAATCCGTCAAGTTTGTAGAATGTTTTAAATAGTAATGTCTTATAAAAATTATAAGTAACTTCAATTTGATTTTTAGCTACTTCAAATAAAGATTAAAAATTAAAAGCTACTATAAAACAAAGTAGTGATGACAATTGCATAAACAATTTACCTATCAATTTAGCATTGTAAATTACAAAGATTATTAATAGTTATTGCTGAAGATTAATATATAATAATTTAAATTAATAGAAACGAAATAATTGTATTTTACACTCTGAAATACTTATTAGGAGTGTGTTATTTCGATGTTATTAAAATTATACAAAAACAAACCGTTTTTCTTTTCAATATTTTGATTTAAATTTTTCTACAATAAAATACTTTAAAGTTCATTATCGTATATTTTGAAAATTAAGGCTAGTATTGCGTAAATGCAAAAATTCATTCCATTATTCATGTTGAATAGCATTATATCGCTAGATCAGAGTTATATCTACTTCATACCTGTAATTTTTTTATATTGTTTGACGAAAAAATTTTATCGTATTCTTGAGAAAAAATTTTATCATTTCATTATGTTTAAACAAAAATTCTTTCTATTTTATTTGTGTTATTTATAGAAGCATATTATCTTCTTACTTTGTATCTTTTTAACGGGTAACAACATTTTTAGAAAATTACTATGTAACATAATTTTTATATCAATTGTCACTAAAATTATTTATATAGAAGAATATCAAAATTTTATACCTGTAAAGTAAATAAAATATCGATTTTGTGATACAATTCTATATAGCGCCAAAAATAGGACGAACTGTTGCATCAATCCAATGCATTGAAAATATATGCTTTTTACTATGTGCTAAAATTTTTTAATTTTACAAAATTATCATTTTTAAAATAAATATTTTACTGCATACTGAAATCTTTCCTTTAATTTTCATTCACTTTAGGATAAATAAAAAATTTATTATGAAAAATTTTCGTACATTAAAACAACGTAACAATTCCATCATGTAAATGACGCCTTAATTCATCCAAATAAATATCTGCATTAGATTAAACATACTCTAATTTATTGAAGATTATGTAAATATATCTTATTAAACGTAAGAATTATTGGAATCTATGGATTCTATAACTGATACATTAGTTTCATCTAGTGTACATGATAAATTATTTTTATTTATATATAAATATAAAAAAGTATAAATATAAATAAGTATTTTATTTTTAAAATTTAATATATTGTAAATTAATTTATTTATGGAATAAACAAAAATTTTTAACAATTACATTAATAATTGATACAATTACAAAAATTATAATAATAATTGATACAATTTAAATCCATAATTTTTTATGTTTATTATTTTGAAATTAATATTTAAATACAACATTTAAACAGAAAAAAATTAGAAGAAACTTTAGTGCTGAAATATAATAACTAGAAAATATAGACACAATGAAAGTATACCTTCAGTTAGTGCTTACAATTGAAATCGAATAATTTTCCATGTAAATTTGAAATTTAAATGAAATTAAATTCTCATTTAAATGAAAATATTTTGAAGTTATTGAAAAATTTAGGGTTTTTAGGATATACTTTAATATAAAAGTACATTTAAACTGCGCATCGTAGAAAGTTCGATAAAAATTTTAGTTTCCAATCACTGCATAATAATATAAATATAATTTTCAGCATCACTCAGCATTCCCTTATAAAGAAGAATTATCATCGATTGGAGACTCTGATCTTGACTAATCAACTCCTTTTTGAGGCTTCTTTTCGTGAAACTTCGAAACAATGACGCAACTAAACTTCAGTATCTTGACAAATTCGCCTCTTTTATACTTTGCGTCACTATACAGTAAATCCACGTTTCTAATCTGCTTCCAATGAGATATTCAATATCATTAGATTTGTTGAATTGGCTCTTATTCATTCATTGTCTTATCTACGAAATTAGCATTCCTTTTTTGTACAATGAAACGAGATTGAATAAATTGTTTAAATTAAGGAACTTTAAGAGAATAATGAGCTTCATGGTTATTAAAGTAATTACTATTAAATTATACAACAGCAGTTCTTTAAATAATTGCTCATATTCTAATAAATTAAATAAAGGAGTTATATATATTTTGTATTTAATTAGTTATTATTAATTATAAATTATATCATTAATACACAAAAAGAATATTCAATGAATATTCTTGAATATGACAAAATAATTAATAATTTCGCTGCGTACTGAATTTATTTAAAAATTATCCAAAACTGATTTATATAACGTATTATAATTTATTATTTTGATACATGATTTTCTATAAATTAATAAGTTGGCAATTACTATTTTAATTGATTCAATTCTTGATATTTCGATTATATTTCAATATATAATTATAATTAAAAGATTAGAACGACATTAATCAAAGTGGAAGGAACAATTATTTTACAATTTAATAATTCTTTTAATTCAAATTCATAATTAAAATGATTCAAGAAGCTATTATATATATTCTTATTTATAATTCGTTAATCACATTGAAAATATTTAAATAAATTTAATTATGTGTAATGACAGATATTTAAAATAAATTCATTATAAACGTTTATATGTATTTATTATTCATCGAGAACTTTCTATCTACGCTTGTTAACTTAAAAAGAAATTAAGATCTCTTTTCTCTGGATTATTCTTCAAATCTATCAGGTAAATAGAGAAATTATAAAAATCTCTCCTTTATGAGATTTATAAAGTCTCTATTAAAGAGGTACTATTATGATTATCTTAAATATCTTGATCGAACCAGTCGATATTATTACAACTTAGACAAGTATTCAATTTTTTCTTTGACTTCTGCAAATCAAAAGCTTCAAGTTGTATAAGTATTGTAACTCAATACAAAAAGAAAACTGCTTTAAGAATTTAAATAATTCAAAACTAAATTTCGATTATTTAAAATACTATCAATTTTTTATCAAAAATTACCATTCATTTGCTTAAAATTCATTTTTAATTGTATAGAAGTTAATACTTAAAGGTTAGTTTTCATTTTGCTCAATGTGTCACATATGTAAAATCGATAATTTTTATTTAAAGTCTTTTTATGTAAGGAGACTCAACTTTCTAAAATGTATTATGATCATCTCCAAGAGAGTCAAATTTTGAAATTAAACGATAATATGAATGATAAAAAATTGACTCTATTAATATGGATCATTAAAACATAAATTCAAGAATTTTAAATAAAAAAAAAAACAAATCCATATGTAGCAAACAATATTTTACATCTCTTGGATAATTTTCATTACTTATCCATAATAATAGTGTCCATATAATAATATAATAATAATAATTGCAATGTAATTGCAAGATTTCAGTTTAAACTTGACGAGGTATTAATTTTGAGTGCAACGAATATTGGACTAAATTGTAACTTTAATTTGAAATAACTTTCTAAAATACCTGTATTTGCCTAATATAAAATTAGTTTTTTGATTCTCGTTTGGCGAAAATATCAAATATATACTCAATTTAACTTATACATAGACTAAGATTTTTAAACGATATTTCAATAAAGTTTTATTAGGATATTTTAAAACTGTTAATTAATGCTTAATGTTATCTATTATTTACGTTTACTGAAACTAATCTGATACATTAAAGAGAGTTATTTGAAATTTTAAAAGCAAGTTTAATTGGATTAAAATTATAAAACGCAATTAAATTGTAAATTATTTTATAATGATCTTTCGTTTAAATGGTGTCTGAACATATTTCTAAACAAACAATAAGGTAGTATTATTAAATTAATAATAATATAATGTTAATATTCTATTAATAATTCTTGTAATAATTATTAGATTATTTATGTTGAAGGAAAACACATTGATTTAGTTGAGTAACACATACTGTACTTGAGCATTAGATAATGTTCATTAGTAGGATTTAGAAATTATTATTTTATTCAATTTCATTTTAAAATTTAAACACTTGAAATATGCAAAAGTAAAAAACTTCTTGCAATTTATTACTATAAAAAATAAAGACACTATTTACAGCAAAAAATATAAAAAACTTCACCTTGTGAATAATGTAATTCATATATATAAAAACTTCTTTTAATAATATTCCCGTAAGGTTTCTTAGTACATAGGTTAACGCTTTTTCAAATAAGAATGAAACGCGCCACTCGTATTTTCTTTTATTTTACGTGCAAATCGGTACATCTATCGATTTCTCTCGCTCTTTACATGCTACTAAGCTCCTTCATCCTTGAAATCAAAACAGCTTTAATCGATATCTATATCAAAGGACAAATTTCATTCTTCATAGTAAAAAATTCAGAAGGATATCCTTGGTATTATTATATTCCTTTGTCAGAGCAGAAAATTCGAATGCAGGTTCGGTTGCAGCTACATAACTTGTACACATATAACACATAAAAGTTTTGTTGCCATACCGTATATGACAACTTGATCGAACTATCTATCTAGCGCTACATACACACGTGTGTGTATGTGTGCATATATCTATAGATACATAGGTAGTTATTGATATATATATATTATAGAAGCTTAAGCAAAAGACAGAAGAATAAGAGAAAAGTCACAAGAACTTTTATGGTTAGTCATTATACGATCCAAGTTTGTATAAAAATTTTATATCAATTTTTATAGAACTTAGTATTCCCGAAACTCTAATATCGCTACCGCTTAAGGATTTACACGTAAAATGTCAAAACAGAAAAGTAAAACAGTCAGACAAATAAAATTAAATTGATGAAAGTAAAGAGAAATCTATTGTATGTTTAATTGTCTTAATAACATCATATATAGTAATTATAGAACACAATTTATTTTATAATGAAATTGTAAAATATATTATTTTGAAACAAAACCAATATTAATAACCAATATTAATATATAAAAACTCAATTTTATTATTAATTTCTTTTATTATAATTAATTTCTTATAATTAATTCTATTATTATTCCATATTAATTATTTTCAATTCAATCATACATTCTGATGTTCCTACTATACAAAATAAAAAATATGCAAGTTTTGTTGTTGTGCAATATAACATACATTGTTACTCTTATAACTAGAACTTATTAAACATAAACACATTTTACAATAATTAATATTAAACATTTCAATTATTATTTTAAAACTGAATTTAAAAAAATAAAAATATTTAGATTTAAACAATTTAAAAAAATTAATGATAAGGGTCGAAAAAATACTAAGATTAAAATGTAAGTAGATATATTTACTAAGATTTATCAACTAAAAGTCTCATTTTTTCTTGTTAAGATACTTATTATGAATTTTTTTATAAAAAAATTTTTTGTGAAATTGATAGAATGAAATATAAATACCAGCAAGAAATATAAATGTATATTAAAACGGTGTAGTAAAGAGTGCTTAAGTAAATATAAACACCTGGAAAACAATTCTATATCTGAAATATAGATTACCATGATAACGTAAATATTTACGTATATCAATGTACTCACATGCGAAATAATTTTCTCAAAAATTATTTAGTATCACAAATATATGATACTTAAAAATAAGGATAAAAGTAAGTAATAATAAGTTATTTCCCATTTTATTTCTTTTTCATGTTCGAATAACGGATTGTTAATTATATTGCAGGCGTCTCCGCTTAAAAATTTTACCGTATATAAAGTTTAACGATTAAAAATAATGTTTTAAATATTAAATGGAACTTCTCAAAATATGATATTTTTATAAAATTCTAAATAATTTAGTGGGTAATAATATTTTTAATCACAATTAGATGTCTTAAGTCTAAATTATGAGACTAAAAAGAAAACACCATTAAAAGAAATTTTTTAGTTAAAAAATTAGTTATGGTAGCATTATATAACTTATGATTAAACGTACTAATTGTAAAATTACTATTATAAAATTCATAACGAATCGCATAGATACTTGAATTTATAACTTTAACATTAATAAGTAATTAATGTTCCCATAAACACGCACACAGTCACTAACACGTTTTCCGTACTTTTATGCACAATCTCACATTCCGTTCTCCTGATAGTCGATACCATCAAACGACAAATACATTCTGATGTATAAATAGCGCAATTCATTCACTTATCTACTTCTTTTATGATGAATTTTGTGTCGGAGTCTGATACACTTTTTTCGTCCTCTACGACTTCTTCCTCGTTATCATTACCTTGAGATCGCTGAACTCTCACCAAACTCTCACCAGTTCTTACTTTCTAGACTGTATAGCAATCAATTTGGTAGTATAGAACTTTGTAGATCCGATAAAACTTAATTTTCATTTTTATAACTAGAAAACCGCTCTATTTGTATTTCTTTACGTCGATATGATATCAATCGTATTATCTTCAAATCTTCTTCTATACGTAATCTACTGCTTTGTTAGTATTTTGGAACATTCAGATGACTATGCAATACGTGATTTCTCAAAGAAACGCGCCTCCACACTTCTAAGATCGGTGCCTAACATGAGCCTAAATCGACTTAATCCTACCACATTTTCATAGGCTTCATTATTCAACCGATGTATCCAGTTGTTCATTAATACTACTTTTATGGATAATCGGTGCGCAACTTTATAACTACACCGATGGTAATGGCGTTCTCTCGCTTCACTTTCTCATTGTGTCCGAGGACTCCCACGGTTATAAGCAATTATCCAGTTTTATCTTGTCAGAACCTATGGAATGTGAACGCAATCCGTCAACTTCTAGATATTTTTAAGTTTCTGTTAAAGCACCTTTGAGTTCTCGAACATCTCCTTAGCATCCTATGCTGGTACCACTTTTTAATTAAAAAAAGTGGCTTTCCATAATTCTGGTAAAATATATGCGTCAACAATTACTTCTTCGGTATGGGATATACACAGCTCTTAGTTTTTCCTACTTTACGCTAACTTATAAACTAACGAAAACAATTATCAATGTTTTTTATACCCCATATTATTCCTTTTGATGAAACACTTCCGTTTAAAAAGCTCGAACTTGTCATCACCTTGAAATGATTTATTCCACGCGCCCTTCTAACAACTTCTCACTAAATATCCTTCTACACGGCCAATTTTTTCAAGCCGTTAAAACCTTTTCACAACATCCCATAATTTGAAATTTATCTAAATGCCTATTATTGAAACATTTTTTAACTTCGTGTGCAATTACATTTATTAAACTATTTCTACGAAGTCTATAGTATAATTCACAAATTCATGTTGAAATAAGAAGAATAAATACAATGTTTATTCACTTGTAAATATTCAGTTTTTGTCTTAAATATAAGGAAAATAAGAGGTGTTAAAAATCGGAAATGTATTTTTATACATAAATTTATGTCGATGAAACTTATAACTTGAAATGATGTAAATTTTTTAAAAAAAAAACCCCTACGTAATATAACGAGTAACACTGTTTTAATGATATTGTATACATTTCGAATAAATGTTAGGGTGAACGTTAAAAATTTTATGGAGCCAATTTAAAACTGCAAGTCTTTAGAAAAACGGGTTTATAATTTCAATCATAAATTTTTTAATATTGAAGTATAATTTAATATATAATTTTGTCAAAAACTTGAGGTTGACAGCAGACTCAAAATAGAGTAAGAGAACGACTCTTTCGAGCGCTAATCTTGTGTTCATTCTCTCGTTCGCTCTTACAAGGGCAGTAAAGTCGTCCTGAAAGGCTTTATTCCGTAACCTTTAAAGGTTCTAATAATATCGGTTCTTCGATTTGAGCAAAAGCGGTGCGACACTTTTGGAAGAGATTCCAGGTGAATCCTGCTTTCAGAAAGGATTAAAGGCATGACGCGTTCGTATAATCTGGTATCCTTTCTGTGACTTCCGTGAGTCTTCCTCCTTGGAAGTAAAAATTGAGTGTCCATTGAGAGCTTTCAAGTAAACTGAGCGATACTCTCTCCATTTCGCACCGAAAATCTTGACCGTTCCTATCCCCCTTCCAGCAACTCTTCCCCTATTCGTTCGACCCTTATCTTTTCTCTCTCCCTTTCACTCTCTCTCAGCTGAAGTACTGCATCTGCTTTGACTAACGGAGTTGTTGCAATCGGTATGTATGAGGCATATACACGCGCATATACATGCGCCTACCTATTAAGCCCCAACATACATCAAACTATTTTACAGCGTCCGTCAGCGAGTGCTCGATCTTCTTAACTCGCAATTCATCCGTCTATATGTAATAAATATAGCAATTCGTTCAGATAATAATGCCAAACAGCTTTATAATTCTTAATTTTGTATAACTCATTATTAAAATTGCAAATTTATGTATCAGTCATTTTTTAAATTCTACATCGCAATCAATAAAAAACAATTATAATAATAATTAAATACTTGATTCTTTTACGGCTTTTAGATAATTTTAGTTTTTTTCAGACGCCTTCAAACTCTCAGAACTTCATTTCCGTTCATAGTGATTTATTGATTTTCTTGCGAGCAGTTTTTAAAAACTGTATATTTAAATCCGGTTCTGTCATAATAAAGTATTATTTATCATTGCAGTAATGATAATAAAATAATAATAAACTCTGAAACAATTATGAAAGTTGTTCAATTCTAAATTCAGAACAAAACAATATATGAATAGTGTCATTTGTACAATAATAATGATCTCTAATACAGTTGTTCTTGCCAAATAACTACTAATGCCACACATCTTTCAGACCTTTAAACTATAGTGTTATTAGATATTTGTAAATAATTCAATTTGTTTAAAACTATTTTCATATTATATTACTAGGGTTTAGGAGATACAAAATATTAATGAAATATTCACAAGATGAGAGGTATGTACTTTATTATTTATTTAAATACTTATTTCTTTTAAATAATTAGTTACCATCGACAAAATTTAAACAGGCAAATATATTTACTTACAGAATTAATAACAGTATTCCATTTTGTAGTTCAAAATGTATGACTTAAAAATATAATGTAAAATTGAATGTGATCACATTTTTATTAATTTATATCCCATTTCTTAAAGCTATAGAAAAAAAAACTTTTTTACATTTCACATTATGTCAATTATCATAATAAATAATACTAAAATTAATAAAGCAAAAATTAAATATTAAATATAATTGAATATTTTTAAATAAAAACGTATTCCGTGTATTAAAAACGTTGCTGTATAAATAATTAATAATATTAATTTTTATTAACATCTTTTATCTTCATAATTATCTTGGAAAAATCTAAAAACAAATGTGGCTAAATTAAATATTATTTGTTTATACCTTTTTAACACTTTAAATCATATATAAAAGATAGGAAGAATTTAATCTTAGAAAATGGTTTTTTGCAATTTTTAACACAGAGTACATCTGAAAAAATTAATTATTCAAATACAGCTTATAAAACACATTACAATATAATAAATATTACAAAATTTTTAATGATCAACCAACCGAAATATTGAGAAACACTAATTATACTTACAACCCTTTTTTGTGAGCATAATTTTTTAAAACTATTTTTTCATCTTCTTTCTTAAGATTGAAAGGGAGGAACAAAATAAAAGTAACTTCGTTTAGTATCTAAACAACTTCCAGTTGGATTCTTGTGAAAAATAATATATTTCTTTAATTGTACACGTCTTTTTACTATCATCAAGTATTACTAAACTCTTTAAAACCCTTAAAATCTTTTCCGAATTATTTCTCTAGCCTAAACTTCATCCATTCTCATTATCAATTTCTTATTTATCATCTTTATCCTGTATTTGCTATTATTGAGTATTATTTTTAAAAAATTACGTCTTCTTATCATTATGAATCTAAAATTAATATGTTTACAAGCATCAAACTTTCACCATTGAAATATTTATCACAGATTAACTCTATGCTGATGCAAAATGTTTCTTTCACTATAATTTTATCATTAATATGTATCTTATAGAAGCTTTGAAAGCCCTCAACTGGATAAGGTTTGTATTATTTTTATCATTTCTACACCATTAAGACAAATCCTTATTAAAATTGTTTTCACCTTTACTCTCTTTACGTTACGTTATTAATATAAAAATGAAAATTCAACCTGTTATTCATTTAACTTTATATTCTTCGTATTACATTTCTCTGTTCTATTACTTTAGTTATGTATTCTGTTTTATATTCTATTTTTATCCTCTTCTGTTTAATATTCTGTTTATTGCAACCTCGTTCACTTTATATTACTAATAAAAACAGTAAAAACCTTGAATTATAAGATATTTTACATGATTTTTCTCTTCTTTTCTTTAATCACTATCCTTATTTACTAATATTAAATTACTAAGATTATATGATATAATTTTCTAATATGTTTAAATAATTTTGTTTATATATGTAATAGGAGAATAATTATTGTTAAAAGAAGTACATCGAGCAACAAAAAATTATGCATCTAATAATTTACAGATAAAACTTTTATCGAAACTTATCAAAAAGATAATTTCATTTCTAATATTTGGAAAAATACAAGACAATGTAATGGTATAAATATTAAAACGTTTACTTCAAAGCATAATTTATGTTTCAGATTTTATATAGTTTTGTTATATTGAAGAAATAATAACTAAAGAAGTTATTATTAAGTTATTAAGTTAAAATTAAGTTAAAACTAATATTTATTCTATTCATAATAAATCAATATATGAATTGTACTGATTATTTATATTATGTAATGATGATTTTACCGACAATTACACTAAATTTTCAATGTTTCACGAGTGCAAAAATGTATTTTTGCTCGCAAGCAATGCATATAACTCCCCTTTTTAATTAAATATTATGCTGCTCAGTTGTTTACTCTAATATTAAAAACTCTAGTTATTTTTATTTAATTATTTTTTATTACTAGTTTCATATTAGGTTAACAAGACATTTATAACTTGAGATATTAAATCCCTTCACCGCTACGTGCAATGAACAAATAATGGATAATAACTAACTGAGACTCCCCGTATATTTCAATTAAATCTTTTCTCTGAAAATATATTTTATGTAATTCTATTGGGTTACCCTCTAAATAATCTCTAGAAAAAGAAAACGTTTAGAGATCGAAACTGATAGTATATAATATTCTCAATTGGAAATTATATTACTGAATATCAATTTTTTACATACTACCTGACTTAATAACTCGGACTGAAATGATTTAAATAATTATTCAATTTTAACTTTACTACACACCTCGATTTATACAAGAATAAGATATTAATTATAAAAGTTCAAATTTTTATTTACAATATTAAAAATGTTATCAATAATTTTAATTCAGGTCCTCTATATTATTTCGATTGGATATTAAATCTTTACATACCTACAATTCAAACTTTATATTTTAAATTATTGAGATTTCCTTCCACTCATAATTTTAATCGATCACTGAAAGTTTTTGCGAACATTATTCAACACGCTATTTAATTTTTATCTAGTCATTATTTAACCTAAAGAGTTTTTTTAATTTTTAAACTTTTATATGTATATTAAAATAATTTTTAAAAGCTTTAATGAAAAAACTGAAAGAACCTAAAAAAGTATTTTATATAAAAATCAATTGAGAGATTAGAATTGACAAAATATGTTTGGAATCTCAAGATTTCATAATAATATTTCATGCTAAATAGTTTTTAAATATAAAATTTTTTCTCTATTTAAGCTCTATTTAAATTCTTATCCTTAAAATTGTAATAAAAAATTATACTTTTTATGTTCAAAGTACACATATATATTAAATCTAAAAAATATATTTTAAATATTTAAATAAATATAAATGTAATAATTGATACAAACTATGTGTCAAAACTCTAAGCTTCTTTCAGGATTTCAGCAACTTTTCCGGCGCACCAATTAGACCTTATAAGCATTGAATTTTATTGTTCAAAATTAAAATAAATTTGGTAAGTTTTCATTTAAACAGGTATCTGATAACTTTGTTTGTGCTCATGTATGTTATCTTATATATTGATATTAATTAACTTACTATATATATAATCTAAAATTTATTACGCAGTGAATAAATGAATTTAACATTTTAATTTCGCCAATGTATTAATTTATTTGACGACCGTAATATTTTCTATTCAATGTTTTAATAACCTGTCTCTTATAAATAGTGAAATAATAAAAACATATGAAAAACTACTATTTTAATTTTCATACTTTAAGATTGATATACATTTTTTTAACTACAGGACGACTGACAAATTTAAATAATTCGAATCCTATAGAATAATAGGTATAATATATAAGCATAATACGTAAACTACAACAAATACTATCAACATCTATTATGATAGAAAATTCAAAGTAATTTTTGTTCCTCGAAACCATGAAACTTAAAAGTAACTACTGATTCAGAGCTTGTGTCGATTTATGTACGTTAAGTTCAGTATGAAGCACGTCTGCAAAATCAAAACTCCCATTGGCGAAACACAAAATCGATTGGGCTTCACTAACGTTTGAATTATTCTATAAAAAAATTGTTTACTCCGTGTGCATATGCATTAGTCGTAAGCGTAATTTACATATAAAAAATGTACACAAAGATTTACACATAAGAAAAAAATATTGAGTACTATTCTTGGTAAAGCTTTACTTATGAATTAATCTTTAAACGAATCAACCATTCTTAAATATGCGTTAAATTTTGTATAAAGTTCTACTCTTAAATAAGGTATATGATATCGAAATAAATGAATTGCATATAAAAAAAATAGAAATTAGATTTGAATTTAAAATATTTTATTTAGTTAAATATTTAATGCTTAATAGCAATTGATATTAAATTTTAACTGTAATGAAGAGATTATATAAATCATTAATCCAACCTTTAAAAAAGTAAATAAAATAAATTGTCAATATTTAACAATAATTGTTATTATTTATTTATACATGTCGTATTATTTAGGTCGATTTCATTATTTTATTATTATAATTATTATAACGAAATGATCCACCATATAAAAGATAATAGACAAGATTATTATATAACTAATATTATAACAATTATATTACTATAAAATAACTACTGCAGTTAACTTGTTGTATTTTCGTATGATTATGTTTTCAAAAAAATCTATCTGATTTCTGAAGTTATATAATATAAAATATTGTACTAAGTAATTATCGCCAAGAAATATTTGCCTATAATATAAAAAATATTATAAAATTAGTGAATAATCAAGGAATAAAAAATATGAAAGAGTTCGAAGAAAGTCTACATTTCGTCAATATACCATTTGTTACCATTGATTTTGTGGTTGAGTCTTAATATAAAAATTTTTTCGTGATATAATATTACTAAATTAATTATAAAATATGTAACAACTAAGCAGTTTGTAAGTTTTAAATAACTTACACATCCGTAAATCAATTATATCTCTATGACTCTCTATTACTGAAAGAAAATATAATTTGAAAATACTTTTAGATGTATATAAAACAAATATTAATCCCATACCCAGCGTACTCTTTACTGACGGAGCTATTCAAGCAAGTTTGACCTTTCTTAGTGTCTCCTCCCATGTTCACTAACTCATGTTTACATTACTCCCTCGTTTTACCTTCTACAGGATTTTTATCGAGTATACTATAGCTTACCTTCAGCAACCACTTTATTGTGGTAAGCGTATATGCTAGTGCACGTATAAAAGCTTTGAATTAATCTAAATGCTTACTTTAATTATATCGTTCTTCCAATAAAAAGGTATTGTTATTTACTTTTAAACTGGTATTGAGTTATGGGTACTTAAGCAAGTAATGACATAAAGTCCTCAATATATCGGAAGGTACAAGCAAATAAAATTTGCTAGCGAAAATTACGATATTTGACAAATTAAAGATTTATTCAGCTTTTTATGAGAATAATCAAAGGTTTTATGAAAAGCATTTTGTATCAAAATTGTTGCCATAAATAACATTTTTTATTTTGTCACAAATATCCATGTTTAAAAAATTTAAGATTTTCCGTTAATTATCTTTGTTCATAAAATTCTATCTATTTAGATATACGAACATCGAATCTTTTGTATTAGTATCTTTATAATTGCGAAATGAAACTTATCGATATTTTATATATTGTAAGTAAAAATTTTTCTCATTTTAGTAAGCATAATTTTTTGATATAAATTAAATAGAAATTAAAATAATAGAAATAAAATAATGATTCGGACAAAAGACTCTTATTCAATCGCACTATAGAAGAAAATAAAATTATCAAAAGTTTCCAAAATTATGAATACTCTGACCAACACTATCTATCACTATATTTATTAGCATCAGCATCCATTCTATATTCATTCTCAAAATTCTCTTGTTTGTATGTTTTTAAATTAATATTATAGCTTTAATTAATTATATTAAGACACTTCTTGAAAACTATGTTTCTTTTATGAATAATTTAATAAAAAATTAGTTTAACATTAATAAGTATCAAATATAAATAACTCATGCAATTAAATAATATATATTATTAATCGAATTATAAGATTATTTACAAATATGCTTTATGCAAGATTGTTTAATAATAATATGCTCGAACAAAAGCAGAAATAAGTTATTTTGTATAGAATTATTGATTGATCGATTCTTGAGTTTAAAATAAACAAATCTGCTTTTAATTTCTTAATTGATTTTCCATACATTTAAAACTCTAAATATATAAAATTATAAATACATAATAAATTAACAACGAAGAAAAAAGTGAAAAATATTCATACAAACTTTTGAAACCAACATGGAATACTTACGTAATAATTTAAAAATATTATATTTTCTAAACATCAATAAGATTAGATTTATTTAATAATTCAGATAAATAATTGATTATAAAGAAGGTAACAATGAAAAAATGTAAATTTACAATAAGTAGTATAGAACAATTTCGCTAATCTTATGAAAATAAATAATATCTCTTCAATAAAAATACGTTGTTAAATTATCTATTTTAAGAAATTATTTTTCAAGTTCGCAAAATCTTTGCTCAGTTACCGTTGCGAACAATAATTTAAAAAACCTTCACAGGATATCAAGAAAACGTAACAAATATTGTACAATACAATCCGCAAACATTCGATAATCAATTTAAAAAATGGAACCTTTCTCCATATGTACCAGTAAGTGCACGTATTTAGAAAACTTTTACTATACTAACAAGTAGCAGTAGAAAGAGCTTTATATGACTGCTCTATCATAGATCGAATGGTACTAGAACAACCTAATAAAGCACAGAAGATGCAGTACTTGACGATCTGTTACGTGTAAACGCAATTTGGTATTAGCTACATAGTTAGTAGGTTAGATGTTTTAGTTAGTGTGGGTAGAAGGGGAAAAATGAAGTGAGGATTTCTCTCCTCGAGGTAATAAACCGAGCCACTGCACTGCCAGTGAACCAACGGCGGTTAAATTTAATTCGTAATGGATTACGATACTTTGCTTCTGCTTTCAAGTCATTTCATCAGAAATTCAATTCGAAGATTGTCATGTATCCTAAAGCACTGACCATTACCATTTCTTTGAAGATCCTATTCCCGCAGCTGCTTGCTTTTCCTTGCATATGTGATAATTCAGAAAATTGAAGCAATTTTTATTTAAAGTGTATACATAAATGTGTATAATATTTATTTTTAAGAAAATTTTAAAAAAGAAACCAAGAAAGACTTGGTAGAGTACAGTAGAAAAGAATCATATTTTCTTTCATTTGAAGTAACTACATTCTTGTACAAAGTGCGTCAAGTTATATTTTATCAGTATAAATTCATGTAGAAAAATTGTTGTACATAGTTAATAAATGTGCACAGAAATTCAAGTAACTTCACATAATGAATAGTTGTTGGATCGTTGGGATGAAGAGTAAAAGAAATTTCATGAAAGTAAAGAGTCTTTTGCCTTTTGAAAATGCTGAATAGAATACAAGTATATGAACCGTGAAAATAGTCAGAAGAGTCTTTAAAATGTAAAGAAATATTTTGACATTATATTTTAAAAAATGTAAATTTCTTCAAATTCATTAGAAAGAAAAAAACTCAATTTATTACTTGGAAAAATTATACATTTATATTCTTGAAAAATTTAGAATAATTATTCCATCTGTGATTTACAAATTTATACATTTCAATTTCAAAATTTTACCTAAACAAATTAAAATTATTAAAAAGTAAAACATTTAAACATAATATTTTACTAAATATACAATAAAATTATGATATTTATTTTCGAACTTTATGTATTTATAATTATATATACGTTCATATACAATTACATATACATAAAAAATACTAAATTAATTATTAGCAGGTGTTTTTAAAATAATTCAATATTAATTATCATATATTAATTATATCTCCAATAATAATTTATTAATATTTTAGAAAAGTTGCAATTATAAATCCAAATCAATAAAAGAATTAATTTTTTTATTGTATATAATGTAATATAATATGTAATATATAATGTAATAGTAAGGTAATGTAATAGTAATGTATTGTAATATGTAATATAGAATACATTATTTGTATAACTACTTTAATCTTTAATTTTCATTATAAAACTCGCGTTAAAGTGTGAAATCCGAAGCAGTTGCTGCAAAATAAATTACAAAATTAATTTACTAGACAAACCAGGTCTAATCTAACATAACTGTAAAAAGTACCGAGGAATCTGTTGGAAATCACTGTGCAATCTTTCACCGCGACTTCGGACTTATGCAAGATCTGCAATAACATTTTTAAGCCATTACCCTACAAATTCTCATCCCGTTTCATACATTCACTCTCGTTTGCTCCTCTTTTTCTAGTGAAAATGGCAATCGAAATTGAGAAAAAAATACAGAACGTAATGAAGAGTACTCGACCAGACGAGTCGCTGCAGCTCTACGACTGGTCGATTTTTCATCAACGTCCGAGGCGAACACCACGTGAAGCTTCAACGATTTCGCACAATGTCAGTACTATATATAGAAGTGAAGATAATCGTCAAAGCCGTAGTCCAACACGAACTTCTCTCTCGCTCACTCTTTTTTACTATGTATACATATATATTTATCTTCAAACCTTCAAACCACAATGGATACAATAATCATCGCATAGATCGATTGTTTTTCGCTTTTGTATAGGTAGAATAAATAAAAAGACGAGCAGACTAGAAATGACATTGCAATAGTAAAATATCTGTAACAGTACTTAGTGAACATTAAGAACAAGAAATTAAAATTGGTACGTAATATGGGATTATTGAACATGGATTGGATCGTAACAACAAAATAGTTCCGTTATTTAAGTGTTCACCAACATTTACTTTACAGAGGTGCAAAACCTTCAATTTTTTTCATATGAATTTTCTAAGAAATTGTAATTAAATTTTTACTTTCTCTCTTTTCACTAGATTTTTTTTTTATTACTAAATATGCAAATATTTAGTAGATAATAAAGAAAGTTCTTTTATTGATCTTTTGCTTTTAAGAGCTAAATGGACAACTGAAATATAAGTAAATATAAATATAAAATAATAAACTTGGAATTAAGTAACGTTGATTTAATAACTGAAACTGTACAATTTTTTTTAACTTTGAATGTAGTTTTAGATATAATTTAAAATAAATTTCTATTATACCCATGACATAAAAACACAAATCACGATAGTCTATCTGCTGTCATCTCTTAATTCACTTTGTAAATAATTGAGGAACATAACCTACAGCTAAAGCAAATGCATATTATAAAGCGAAAATAAAATTACGATTCTCACATATCTTCGAGGGTTCCAACAAATGATGAATTTGTACGTGTATATATGAGCCAAAAGAGTCACTTTCGAGTGTCGCGGTTTGAAATTGTGATTCGAATTCCCAGCCTCCGCTCAGATGAGATGCTCGTATGCTTCACCTCCTCCTCCCTTCTACCGCAGGCAGCTAGTGACCGATTAAGCACAGTCCCAATCATTGCACGCGGCCCCTCGAGCGTCTTCTCTAATTGTATTCGCAGTACGGATTCTGTGTCCGAATTCCATTTTAATTAGTTTCCAAAAACGCGCTAATCGTCGTGAACCTTGATTGCTTTTGCTCGAAATTTTTGCGATCAGTGCGGATATACCTTTTAATTAATTAACACGCGACTGTACTGTTTTCGGCATTTCACTTATACGATTGCTTTTGAAAATCTGTAAACGATAAGCTGACAAGAATATTAGAAATTATGACGATTGGAATGCTTTTGTTAAACAACTCGAGAGATGGAAACGTTTGGTTGGTCCGGTACTTGAGAGAATAAAGAAAGTTTTTTGTTTTTTATTCTCTTGGAAAATGTGTGTTATATTGTATGACATATATTACTTATTATTACATATATTAATAAATTTAATATATTAGATATTCATTTAAATCATAAAGCGACTTGAAGTATTACTGTATGAATGTCGTAATTTTTTAGTTCTTTTTAGTTCTTAAAATACATATATGAAAACCATGGTACTTTGTATTACTAGAATATCAGCAATAATAAGCAATTGTCATTTTCTATGAACGTCTTTCATCGACATTTTTTATTCAAGTTCTCTATATTTGATAAATAAAAATCAATATATTCTTTTTATCTTTAAAATAACATAAAAAATTACGCTTAGTGTAAGAGAAAACACTTGAAATTTCATAAAAAGAGAGTGAGAGAGCAAAGTACAAAAGAGTCCGTTTAGTGCGCTTTTATTCCACGCGAGAGTATAAAAACAGGTACGTCGGACTCAAAATATACGACATTTTCAAGAGAAGCTGTAATAGATTAGATCAATTATTTAATGTAACGTCTTTTTAATATTTAATAATGTAAGGCAACCAATATATGAACAAAACTATATTCTTTTATCAATATGATGTCAATTAAATGTTTAATTATAAATTATAAAATTTAATTATAAATCGAATGTATTTCAATTCAATTTGTTAATATTTTAGAACAACACGAATTTTCATTTAAATGAAACAGTATCAATAACGAATTTTTCACTTTGAATAAATGGAAGTCAATAATATATATATTCATTCTAAATTATTAACCAATAACTCATCTCCTTACTTTAGTTTATATCTGGTAAATAATAACAAATTAAATTATTCATAAATTTTTTGTAATAAATACTTTTAATAACATTTTAAAAATATTATTAAATTAGGACAAAATGATCAAGTAAAAACAATTAAGTTTACTGTTACATTTTCAATATATATATATATATATATTCAATATGCATATATATATATATATATATTTATTTATATATAGATAAAAAAAATAATATAAATTTTTTATGAAACACTTTCACTTTCTTGGATATAAAGTTACAAAAAAATGTTTAATTTAAGATTAAATTCATTTATATACGTATATAATCAAATAATTTTTTTGTAATAAAACTTTAATTTCTCTACGATTGTGAACTAAATTAATGTTGCTTATTTTTTAAAGGAATTTGAATTCTTTTTATATTTGTTTTTTTATAATCATATACATTTAATTAAGTACGAATACTATATAATATACGCGTTTTTTCGAAAGTCTAATCACATTTCATTTGTGCGAGAAAAATGAAATGCTGTTTTGGCACATGTCGCATCATTCAAAATATTTACAGGTACAGTATATTCAATCTAAGTTTATATATTATTTTATACCTAATTTTATATATTATATGTTATTTTATCAATTTTATGTATTCACATATAATTTATAACAAATTACTATTTAACGAATTATATTATATGTATTTGCTTAAGATCTCGACACCACATAATTTAAGATCTTATAGACTCTTAGTTTTCAATTCTTAGTATTAATTTAAGACTTTTGATATTTCTATATATAATAATTATGAATTTCTTATGTTCTTTTATTTCTCAAATTTACTTTTAATATTGTAATTTTATTTTATTTTATTTATATACCATCTTTCATTTGAAAAATGCTTTTCTCAAATGTTTTTTAACTTTGAATAAGATTAGTAGAAGAAAACTTAAATCATTTTTATGTAATTTTATATAATGTTTAAACCAATATAGACAAGTATAAACACTATCTATAAAAAGTCTTTGATGTATTTTATCCAAATTATTAAGAAAATTATAATGGCGATCAAATTATACAAATGTATTTCAAAACTTTATCAATACTCAAACTGTAATATACGCTTATTAATATTTTTGGCAGATTATTAATTTAAAAGTTTGAAAAATTATATATTAAACTAAAGTTGCTTAGTCTAAAATTATTTCACAAAATAATATTGAGTTAAATATTGTTTTAGCGTCTAGTATATAAAATATGTGATTAAATTAAATATAAAACTCCAGAAAGTATAATGATCTGTCTAACATTTTTCTAAAATTAAGATTATATATATATGCACATTATAAATTTTTAAGCCAATTTCGATTATCTAAAGCAGATAATTTAATTAAGTTTATGTCAAATATTATTTTATATATATAAAATATTCGTATAACTTTGAATATCAACTACTTTGATAAATATGTTATTTTTTCTATTAGTTTACTATACATGATTATCCAAAATAAAAGTAAATATGTAAGTCAAGTTTTTAAATTCACTAGATATTTATTTTTTTAATATATGAAATTGATGAGTTTTTTTATTCACTTCAATTAATCAGTAACAGACGACAAACGACTTTATAGTTATTTTATGTGAAAAACTTTACAGAAGTTTTTAAAAATATATTAAATTATACGTATATTAGACTAATTTTTTATTGAGTAAAATGCAATTTCGTTTAAATTATAGTATGTAATGTAACTTATGAATTATTCCAAAGTAAAACTTCTTTTTTTTTCGTTCTAGAATATACAGAAATACAGATTAAGATCTGTAACATTTTAGAAATTATTTATAACTATATTACTAAACTTTAAAAGTGTATGCTTTTATTACAAGTTCGTAAAAATAAATACTAATAAATGATTGTAATTGTTTAAATGTAATGTTGATGTTTAATGTGTTCGAACTATTTTTAACATTGGATTTTTCATTTCTGTTAACTTATTTACTCTTGTTATTTATTGTTATATTTCATAAATTATTCAATCCGTAAAACATACAAGAACTTATAACTAATATACGAAATATTAAATATTTGTCATACAAATTCTAGTCAAAAACTTTATTTTATTCAGAAATAAGTATGCCATAAATCGAAATATAAAATTTTGGTTTAATTTAAAGTTTAATTTATAATTTCTTTTTAATATAAGTAAACGAAATTGCATCAACTGAATAATCCGTTAAAGTACAATTTGTAACGAAATTTACATGTCTACATGACTCGTAAAAATGAATGTAATAGAATAGAATTATAAAGAATTTCATGTTATAGTACAAGAAATAGTAAAGTTAATATTTATGATGCTAAAGTAATAGTATTACTGAGCAAATTATAAATTTTTTATAAATTCTTGAAATAAAAAATGTTTCTAATTATAGAATACACGCCATGATAGTATCCTAAAATAAAAAAAGAAAAGATCTATGACCCTTATGCTGTTTTTCTTTTCTCATCACTTTTTTATATTTCAGCTCAAGGATGTTACCATGGGTATTCAGAAAGGTTTTCAGTATTCTCAATGCGAGTCCATCGAGTTCGAAGTACTTCTTAACCGATTCCTAGAAAACTTTTAGCTTCGCCCTTTCTCTCTGTCCCTGGGTTTCTTTCTTACCTTTTTTCTTTTCTTGCTTGTTCTGGCTTCCTCTTTCCCTTTAATTCTTCCCCCTTTTACTCACTCTCTCTCTCTCTCTCACACTATCTCTTTTTATCTCTCTGCCTCTGTCTCTCTTATTCTTTCTCTCTCCATTCGCTGCTGTTCGTTTTTCCAATCGAAACAAAACTTGAACTAAGATTTTGTAAAGTTTCCACAACTCCATCCTCCTCTCGTTTTCCCTCTATCTGATTCTATCTTCCCGGTATTTTGTTTTCCAAGTACTAGACTGCCGCAGGAGCCAAAGCTTGTTCTAATTCCGCGCCTAATACCACAGAATTGCGATCTTCTTTTCTCGCACTCTTAATACTTCCTCGTCGCCCTTCGCACACGCACAGGTCCAGCGGCGATTATCCTCGTATAAACTGAATTCGATAAGAGCTGGATGTGAGATAGGAATAGGCACTCGAATAGAAGGCTTTTCTAAAAAATTACACATATATAGAAATCCCGCTAAAAGCAACTCTGTCAAGCTGACAAGTGACAGTCCATTTTGAGTCGTAGTTATGCTTAAAACTGGTCAAATGTCCGGTCATAACTGTTTATGAATTCTTCTCGTAGATGACAGATATTCTAATGATTTTTATTAATTTCGTTTTTACTTATGTTTATTCAGATTTTTATTTTAAAATTAAAAACTTTAAAATACTATAGCATTTTTTAAAGCCTATATGAAAAGTTCTTTTTCTAATTTTGATCTTATTTTCTATGAAAGTAATAGTAAGACCAGAACATTGTACAACGTGTGTTTTCCAATATAAAAGTAAATACGACGCTAATTATAATAATATCAATTTAGATTATTTAAAAAAACTTTCATGTACATGCTTCATATTCATACATGCTTTCATATATGCTCTTAATGTTTATCTAACATTATAAAATATTCATTTTTAGAATATCTACTACATTTATTATTTATCTCGTATTAAAGTAAAATTTATTATTCAGTTGAAAGTTACTTTGATTATTACAAGTTATACAATCTAAATACTTCTCATTGTGCTTAATAGTTGCTTTGATTAATTAAAATTTTGTTTATTTAAAGTATGTTTAATATTATATGTTAATTATTCTACTAACTAAATAATTCTAACAATACTCATAATTTTTCATTTCGATATGTTGGTTCAAATGTTAATAATTATAACAAAATTGAATGGAAATAATCCGACAAATAAGGAAGTATACTTTAAAAAAAATCGATATATCAACTAATGATTTATTTTTCAAACAACAACGGTGATTGTAACTGCTCCAAAATAATTATTCAAAATAATAGACTGAGAAATGATAGGATAATTATGGGATCACATTTGTCAATTTTGGTACTTCTTTCGCTTAAAATCGGCAGGAACAGACTTGCTAAGTCGCTTTAAGAATACAAAGAATACAACGCTTCGAAAGAATACAAATATACGGTATTAATATAGAAATTCGTTTCTATTGCACATGTAAATTTCCACACACGCTCACACACACACAGACGCGCGCGCGATTATGTAGGCATACGTGTACACGTGTGCATGCACATTAATAAACATATCTATACCGTGCCTATATATATATACTATATATTTTGTACATTCAAATGACAAGATAAGGCCAAATTTTTAATAAAACAAATATATCTCAAAAGTATTGTTAATTTTTATAATATTATTTTAAAAAATATGTTGAAGTTGTTCAAATAATCTATTTCATATGTGCATTTAAAACCATATCAAACACTATGTAATGTAATAGTTCTGAAAATGTATTACTTGAAAAAATCTTAATGTAGAGAACTGTATAAAGTACTGTAATATTCTAATTATCATTTTTAAAAATCAAGCTAATTTATCAAAAACCTAAGTTACAACTGGTCTCTGTAGGAAATACTAAAGTTTTTGCTGTAGCGAGTCGCCAATAATATAGAATATTCAATATCTATTTATCTTTGATAGTCTTAAGATTTCAAACTATAACTTTTCAAATTATATTACTATTTATGAAATTTTCTAATAAAGTAATTAATGAAAAATTCCTCTGACAACAATTTTAACGTTACACATTATAAGTAATTTAATTTATATGAAAACAAATAATGTTAACACATGTATTATAAAATCAGATAAAATAATATCTCAGTTTTATAAAACTTATTCAAATTAATGAAATTGAATTATTAAGATATCGACTAAAAATCCGTAAGTAATGACTAAATATAGATTTATATCAGCTTAACACGAATACAAAATAGGCTTAAAAATAAATTCTAGATTTTCATAAAAGAATGTACTTCGTTTCACGGTTCAAAAAGATATCTCAACAAATAAATGAAATTCAAAACAAATACAATAAATTTATAATAATGCTTATAATTTATAAAAGAAAGATACAGTTAAGTGATTTAATAAGAAGCCTCAAAATTTCTTTTATTTTTATTCGTAACTAATTAAATAAGAAATTATTTCAAAGAAATGTTTAAAATTCAATAATATAACAATATTATAAACATTTTTTATTTTAAGAAATTGGAAAAAGCATTCCAAATTAATACATATGTGTAATAAAAGATTCAATTTTAATTATTTACATTTTGTTTTAAGTAACGATATGTAGGCAGCTATTTAAATATAAAAATATATGAATATATTGATATGAAATTGGCTATTTAAATAATTAAATAATTAAATAAATTAAATAATTTATAAATTAATATAATTTTCAGTCCTTGCCTTTTTCATACTTGTATATGCTATATATATAGCTGAAATATGAGGCGCGGATCATTCTCATATATAGCTTAGAATATCTATTATCACCCTACTTAGCCCTACTATCTTACTCAACTGTATACAAATCTCTTGTAGTATATTTGAAACTAGCAATAATTTTTGATGTTAATTTATATCATATACAAGATATTAATTGTTTTCTGTTCAATTATCTTTAAATATTTATGGTTTATTTTTCTGTATACTGTATAGGTATTTTGTAATTAAGTTAACGTTATGTTTCTGATTCATAATAAATCTACTCGTAGTAAACACTACATGTTTAAACAAATTCTATTACTATTTTTTTATTCTTTTCCAATTATCTTGTTTTCTAATTCTTTTATATGTTCTCTTTGATTGCTGTATGACCTTTAAATTGTTTATTATGACCTGTTAAAATAGTTGCTTTAAAATTCTGTTAATATTTTCTAGTAGAATAATACAAGTTCTATAACATACTGTTGGAACTACAAAATTGTTCAATTTTATTTAACAGAATTTGTATAATAACTGGTATTGCATTAGTTATTTCTCCTTTTAAGGCAATGTAAATTATATTTATTTTATTCCAATCATATTTGCAAAATTAAAAATTTTGCAATTTTTAAAATTTTTGGTCTGATTTTATCATTTTTATGTTAAAATATAATTAACTTAAATATATACTGATTATCATGGTGGTAAATGTATCTCCAACTTTCTATTTTTTTTCAATAATTCATTATTTATGACTTCTGAATCTATTAATATATAATTATTTTTAGAAAATGAATATTGATAATGGCTAGAAAATTACATTGCATTTAGTGCACTAAATTATTCTTTTCATTTGTTCTTTCTATAAATTTTTTTCAGATTATTTCAATTTCAGAAACAATAGGTATTCATGAAAGGAGATATTTTTCAAATCTAAGAATTGTATCTTTTACAGCTTTTTTTATTTTTGTATTTTTTTAAGCTATTTCGTTTTTTAATAGAAACCTAAGAAAAGAGTTAGCATTTAATTTACCACAAAATAATGTTTGATTCCTTTTTTCCTTCATATTCAAATTCTGTATCATTTAATTTTTCAGATAACTAATTTGGATTTATTATTAATAATTTTTATAAATTTTTTATTATAATTATTCCACAAATAACCTAAATTATATGTCTTACAATTGTTGTTTTTCATTTTATTTGAACATAGCATACTGAAGTTTACATATTAATCTGAAATTATATTATATTATATTAATTATAAATTAATATAATATAATTAATATAATAAATTAATTTAATTTATAATTAAATAATTATATAAATTAAATAATAAATTAATTAAATAATTAAATAATAAATTAATTAAATAATAAATTAATTAAATAATTAAATAAATTAAATAAAGTCATGTACTTATTCAAATTTTAATCATATGTGCAAAATCTTATTTTGATTATTTGTAACTAATCTATATATAATATAAATCAATGAAAAAAAATAAGGCATAAATGCAATTCGTGGATCAATTCTGTACTTGAAATTGTTACTTATAAATGTATTGTTCCCAGAGCAAATGGCTATATTTTTTATAACAGTAGTAGTAGAACAAAATAAACATCTTTCCTCTTTTTTCTTATTGAGTTTGAAACCAATTCTAAACTAATTTTGTCTTTTTTAACCATTTGTTACTTAATACATTTATCATAAAACTACTTTAAAATATGAAAACCCTATTCAAATTAATATACAAATCGAAGTTATGAATAAACTTCAATTGTAAGTAAAAGCAATTTCCAAAGTATTAGTAAAAGTAAAAGTAAAATAATAAAGTAAATAATAAAGTAGTAAATAATAAACTAATAGTAAAGTATTTCATTCTATAGAAATGAGAATATTTTGAATTAATTTTTATTGTAGTTACAATAAATATTTATTGAAGTAAATAATTATAGTATTAATGATAGTATTAATTGATTATTATATTAAATAATTTATGTATTCTACTCAATTAAGTTAATAGATAAAAAATAATTGATAAAATTACGGTTTTATTTTTTAATTGTAAATTGTGTATTATACAACTAACTTATAATATAAATTGCATTATTTTAAAATTATTATAAACAAATTATAATAAAGTATTTCACCAGTATTTGTATTCATGAGTATACAATTTGTTCAGATTTATAAAGTAAAAAACAAAATTTTCTTTTTATTCTTTATCCTAAGCACAATTCAATAACTATCTGTTATTTTCTGTTATTTAACTATCTGTATAAAGATAAAAGTACTCAGCATACAGAAGTTATAAAGAAACGGATCACGATACAGTTATCGTAAGTTCTAGTAATTCGGTTTAACCCGACATGATTGACAAATGCATCATTATTACAGACTATAAAAAGAATCTGTAATAGTTAAAAGAGTGAATAAAAAGGTTGAATCTGAAGAAATAAAAGTCCAGTAGGGAATGTAAAAGAAGGTAATTACACTAAACTTCAGTAATAAAAATCGAAAAAATAGTCCATATGAATGTGATGGAGCAGTCAATTAATTTCAGTCTAATGTATCAATTCAGATCAATTTACAGAAAACTTAATCAGCCAGTTAATAAAAGTTAACAAGCAAGAGTAAGAGAAGTCAGTAGATTTTAGTCTATTTTTAAACAAAATACTCTGAGACGTATGCATTCGAATAAAATAAAATAAAGTAAGTTAAATAGTACAATATAATAAGCATATCACTTCCAATTCATCTGAAAAATAAGAATTACCAAACAAATGTACGCTAGACGAATAACACAGCATGTATTTCATGATTTTTGCTTATGAGATAAAAAGACTTCATTACTTAAAGTTGATAGGAGAATAAAACCCAATAACTATCATTTTCCCATATATTTAATATAAGATATTCGATGAAAATAAGAAGCGATTGATTTTAAAAATTTAATAATCATAAAATCCTATAAAAGTATAATATTTTTGACAAATTGACATTTGTTAAAAAATATTTATTTATGTGACTATACCAAAATAATTATCAATTATCAAATAATAATTTCATTAACATCGTAATCTAAAGTAAAATCTATTGCAACCCTTTTAGTAGAAATAAAACATAGATTTACCGTAAAAAGTTGTTTATTCTAAGGAATTAACTGTAGAAACTTAAAAGAAATTAAAATTTTATGTATAATATAAAAAAATTTAATGATCATGTGTAAATATTTTATTTTAATCGTTAATAGTGTATGTTTTTAGGATTTTAAGTAAATTTTCAGTAAATGAAGAAAATTCATTCAATCAAGAAAAAATTTGTTTCTAGAATATTTTTATTTATAACTTTATAGATATGCTATACTGTAGTATATATTACCTAATATTATCAAAAGAGCAATTCTTCCTCGAAATCAATATTGTATAAGTACATCAAGTTGAAATATAATTAAAATTAATAGCTTCTAAATAATTTAAAATGGACGTAGATCTCTAATTTATAAGTAGCTCCACTTTCCTAAGAGGTTAAAGTAATAAAAAAACTTTATATATATTTATTCTTAAAAAAATAAAAAATATGCAATATTTATGAGTAGTAATAGTAATATAAATATTAATAAGATATAGTATAAATATTTATGAATCATTATCAATACTTTTTTCAAGGTCATGTATTTGAAATCTTGATTTAATAGAAAAATCAATTACAGTTACACAATATAATAAAAAGTTTTATTAAACTATGCTGTTACAATACAAAAATAACAAATATTAAAATATATCGATGAAATAATACAACATTGATATTATACTATTTACTACCATTTCAATTAGTAGTATGTAAACTATGTATGCATCGACTCTAAATTAAATCATTTTAATACAAACTTTAGTAACAACTTAAATTTACTATAGTTAGTTTGACATTAATATAGAATTCTAATATTTGATAAATTCCAATATGTATTTAGAAAGTGGTTAAACAAAAACAATTTCACTATCTTATACTTTTTATATAATAAAAAATAAAATTTAAGACATGAAAAACAAGCGTTTTAATTGTTTTATCATAATGACCATAGGTATTCTGAAGTACATATAGATTTCATTATAATGATTAAATGTATTTTATGATATCAATATTTGTTGGTATTATTAAATATATGTTCATTTAAAATTGTAATAAACTTATTATTATAAAATTATAATAAATGGTAATAAATTTAATAAAGAGATGATAAATTCTCTTAAGCTTTAAAGTACAATAGTAATAAATATTTAAAAATTTTAATTCAAAGAAATTTCTTATAACTATAAGCTATATTAATTAATTAACTAAAAACTTTATTAACTATAACATAATGCATTTCAGAAAAAATTAATTATTTATGGTGATATAACAGTTTTTATGCTTATAAACCAATCGTTCAATAAACTTTTGATTGTACATTGAACAAATAAACCTTTGTGTTTTATTATATATTATTGAAAATACAAAGTTATAGAAGAAAACTTGGAAAAATTGGCACGCGTTTTTACTGAGTTTTATTCGAACATGAAACCTTCAGTTTATTCGAAAAATCCGTTTCTCTTCAAATTGAATTACTGATACTAATACATTTCTTTCTTTGACTGGTCCTCATATAAAAGCTGAGTAAAATTCGACATAATATATAATACAAAATATTTATATTTATGATTTTTAATATATAACAAATGCATAATCTACATTGTATATCTATATGTATGTCAAAAGACTAGAGTATGTACATAAAATAACTTTTTTTGTAAAATACATGTACAGCCAATCATATTTTAGAATATTAACAAAAATATATATTTATAAATTTTTCATTACATTTATCGAAGCATTAGTATAGTACTTACAGTATGATATATAGTACGATATGAATCTTGTGAAAGCAATAAAAGTATCGCATTAATATAATATTGAAAATGTGCAAAACAATTTCAAAACAGGATCAAATATCAAGTTGTTAATATTTTATATTGTATCAGAATATTCAGTCCTAAAAAATATTAATTGTGACTTAAAATAAACAAAAGAAATTATATAACTGTCTATCAAATTTTTTATAAAGTTATGAGGAACATCAATTTAGACATTTCATTTACAATTTTGTATACTGTATCTGACATCTAAATTATTTACTATGATTTTATAGATTGAGAAAAACATGTACGAAAATATGAAAAATTATATAAAAAAAATGTATAATTTAATTGCCCATTTATAATTATGTTTTTTATGCATAAATATCAATTGATGTAAAACACTATAAGCCTCCATCTGATTGAAAGAAACTCTTGTTAGCATTAACTACTATAATTTATATTACATCATGATGAGTAAAATAGAAAATAATATAAATATCAAGTTATATCTAATATATAAGTAACTGGAAAAACTTTTTCATGCAAACTAGAATGAGGATAATAAAAATAAAAAATAATTCATGTAATTGTATTTTTTTATTTTGAAATTAAATGGAAGAATCTGAAACATCATAAATGTAAATTTATGTGTGTACATAAGGAAATTGAGAAAAATATGGTTGAAATATATGAGCTAATAATATATGTGTTCGCATATGCGTAGCAAGGCTAATCAGATATTATCTAAACGTAGAGCTTAAATCTAAGACTTCTTATCTTATATATTAAGCTGTAAGTACACATTTTTTATTGCTTAGAGCTCCTGAGATCAAATTGTTTTTTCAAACGTTTTATATTATTTAGAAAAAAGATAATTTTTCATCGCATTCATTTGATATTTGAAGACAACATTTAATTAAATGGCAACATTTGCAACGAATACTCTACCGATCTTTAAATTAAAAAATAATTTGATATTGCTATAAGTAATTAATTAAATAAAATTTAATATTATAACCCAATAATTAAAATTAATAATAAATTAGCAATATTCTACATATTTTATAAAAACATGAAATATTAAAATAGTAAGGATTTGTCTTTAAGTGATATGAATAGAAATATGTGATGAAAAATTACAAAATAATTTAGCAATATATTTAATAATCTTAACTCATTCTCATACTGTAAGGACTATTTACATATATATTTAAGATAATACATACAATGTGGACATAAATAAGCTGCATAATACCTAATAATAAAAAAGGTTATTTTTTAAATAAACGTAATTGAAAAAAATATTTTTGAATATAACATAAATGCATTACAAGAGCAAGACATAAACGTGGTTACTTGACCGACTGTTGACACTATTCAACACATTATTTTCTAACATGGTTGAGTTCGAAAAATTCTCTTTATAAAGAAAATAATATGTATTTACATTGCTAGACGCCTTGTTGATGCTTTCTTCTTGAACAAGTTAAAACGAATGTGTGTCTTAAAGTATCTTAAAAATTTATAGTTGCAGCACATGACTACGAACATATATTATCACGTTTGTTGTAATACTGATCATTTGTATATCATACATCCGTTTAATGATATGGTCACTTTGAATCTTAATCTAGGTACCGAAAGTCTGAAGTATCTATTGAATATTATATTTAGTTGTATGAAATACAGTTGCCTGAATATACACGTTAACAAGAATTTCATAATGAATCAACTATCAGCTTTTTAATTCAGCATATAATTCTCATATTCTTTCTTAACTGTTGAATGTTTGCAACAAGATATTTTTGAAATACTTTGAACAAAACAGTATATATATACAGTTACTACTAGAGTTATTACTAGATTATTATTAGAATAAAGTTATTACTAGAATAAAGGATCAAATTATCAACAAAACTAATAAGAAGACCAACACAAAATTATGCTATAATTTTAATAACATAAAATATTTATAAAATAGTAAAACTTTTAAATACATTCAAATTTTAATTAATACAAGCATTAGTCCTTAATACAATACGTATATTACACAAGCAGTTATTAATGAAACTTCAAAATTTATTTTAATAAATTTGCAGTTTGTTAGATAAATCACACAATTTTTCTATTTAGTTCTCAAAAGTTTTAAAAATTTTAGGTAGTTCTCATAATATATATTGAAATAATATTATGTCAATAATCTTTTTGGCATTGTTCTTCCATTTTAAATAAATAATTACTGTATATGAAATATTGTAATTATTTATTTTATCGATTTTAAAATTTAAAGATGGAATATCTTTAATAATTAAATAATTGTAATATTTTAAATTTATAAAATTTTGAAAAGAAATAAGAAAACTACCCATTATATTTTATTTATAAAAAATGTGATAATTTATGCTTTAACCTGCAAATCAAAATATTGCTTTAAAAATTTCACTTTACGTGAATGATTTTCAGTTATAATATTCGCAGAAAAACCTTAACATCATATCACTAAAATATTTTTCTCAGTTAAAAGAAAGAAGAGAATAATTCAGCTTCTAAGAAAGTTGATAGAAGTAAAAGAAAAATAAAACTAAAGTAGACAAAAATATATTCGATTGTCGGATTATAACATTGGATATATAAAATACGTGTAAATTCATAGAAATTTACCAGAACTTTATATTTCAATTTTTTCATCTGACAATTTATTAGTACGCTACACATGAATTTCATGAAAACAATATACAATTCGGTTC
The DNA here is from genome assembly GCA_018907045.1 of Wiebesia pumilae. Classification (NCBI taxonomy): domain Eukaryota; kingdom Metazoa; phylum Arthropoda; class Insecta; order Hymenoptera; family Agaonidae; genus Wiebesia; species Wiebesia pumilae. The sequence continues at coordinate 13,542,922 of JACCHZ010000105.1, forward strand.
TTCGATTTTACTATGGTAATTGCCAACAAAATCAAATATCTTGTCATAGTAAATCTCTTTTGTGCACCATCGAAAATCATTTTTTATATTACATAGGTATCATGAAAAAATAAAACTAAACCGAGATAATAAGAATAAAAGCAGAAAAAAGAGATTGCAAGAAGAATATCTAATGCAAAATAAAAAAAGAAGAAAACGAGGAAGATAACGAAAGAAATGGCTGTACCATTGGCTAGCAAATACCGTTTTCTCGCGATATACGCAGAAGGAAATAATAAGGTAATTGTTATGCCGGCGCACGGTATGGTGGCTTCGGTACCCGAGGATCGGAATCGCTTATCACTGATAAGACACGATTTGACCTCGTCGTACTTAGCGACCTTAAGTTTTCCAAGTCGCTGCAACTATCTTCTTATATATATATAGCAAAAAAGGACCCAACGGCGCTATAGCATAATCCAATCCAAATCACCCTGTAACTTTGACAGGGTAGAAACACTGCATGGAAAGGCCTGAACTGGAAAATCATAGTGATTTTTCATGTAATGATTCGCTTATTTAGAAATTTAGCACAGACAAGTGTCATTTTCGTTAGTTCTGTAATACATTTTTGACTCAAAAACTTTCATGATACGATGCTTCTGCTACTTCTTTCTGTTTCGTACACACTTATTTTACAACATATTTTCTTTCGGAAACTTATGCTTTCTTGAGATTTTACTTTTTTACTTTGCTTCCTACGAAACGGATCTCCGAGTTAGTAAAAAATGAAAGCTATGGATAACGGAATGAAAACATGTTTTCAACTCGAGCAAATCAAAATATACTCTACACATTGATTATTCACATTTAAGTACAACATAAAATTTACTGTAAAAATATATTATGTCTGATTTTATTGCTGTTATGTATATAATTGTTCTTTGTATATAATAATTATTATAATAATAAGTTATATATTTAAGATAGATCAATTATATTTCTATACTTTACTATATGTATGTTTGTTTAATTAAATTAAATTAAAATCTCATCGAAATTTTTATTATAAAATAAAAATAGAAAAATCTGTATAAAATTAATGAAACATAAATTTTGTACTAAACATGCATTAAAGTAGATGAAAATAAAGATAAAGTTAATGAAACTTTGAGAAATTACTATTTGTGTAAACATTTATTCTCTGTGATTTACTATATCGCGTAGCAGATTAATTTTTCTCTTAAACAATAACAAATAATACAAATTAATAAAAATTATTGATACAAATTAATACAATTTTATTTCGTACAATTTTTAGAATTTTCCAGTTAATAATCTGATATCTGTATTAAAAGAAGAGAAGAAAAAATCAGATATTTATGAAAATAATATCACTGAATAATAAAATAATTTTTCATATAATCAATAAAAAATGTTATAAGCGAACAAAGATGAAATATGAAATTTCTTAAAACTTAAAAGAAATTTATTTCTACAAAAAAAAAGTAAAATATATTTAGACTAGATAAAATTTATTAATGTAAAAGTAACATAATGTGATTTATTATATTAAAATTTATTTCTTTCGAAAACTTTGAATTATTTAACCTATTAGTGTGACATTACACTTTAAATAATGAGATGCTTATTAATTATGTAAGTAATTAAAAATTGAACATTTTAGATACCGAAACATTTTTGGTTAATCTCTCGACATTTATTGCACCCATTGAAGAATGCTTTTCCATAGTAAATTAGTAAACTAGTTGAACGTAATTTTTATATCTATTTTCTTCGAGTGTGTTATTAATGCGTGATCTGTAGAAATTATATAAAAATAAACCATTAATAAAAAAATAATTATCCGGCTCAATGTGACAAATTGAAAAAATCATTAAATTGTAGAATTAATACATTTTTTAAAATATATGAAACAAAATTTTTTCCAAGTTATTACTGAAGTAAAAATTGTGCAATAAAAATTTGAGAGTGGAAATTTTCTTCATCTGCATCAAGTTATCTTCAAATTACTAAATGAAACGGTTCATAATACAAACACTTTTGAATTCACAAGTGGCAACATCTGCCCTCAAGGCGACATTAATTTATAAACCTGTCCAAAACCTCAAACGACGACTCACCGATAAAAATACGGATAAAAATTCTTCCCATCATTAATACGCTCAAAGTAAGTCGTTCAAGATAGGTATGCATGTAATTTTATCAAATTGGAACGCAGAATTCTCCCTTCCCTCTACCTCGTAAGTCCCGCGCATGGAGTAAATCGCGAGGTTAGTGTAATGGCGACTATTTGTAAAGGACGCGCCAGAGACATTCAAAGCGAATGCAGGGTGAGATCGAGTCCCTGCGCGCCTGAAAATTCGAATTCAATGAAATTGCGTCTTTAAGAAACCGCGCTCAAGCGACTGGACGAGCAAAGCTCGAACGCAATTACTAGTATAGCCCCATCCCCATCGCCCTTCTTCCCTTTAACCTTGAACCAGTCGCATGCCTCGTTTTCCCTGGGACTCCCGAGTTTCAACTCATGAAGTAGTCAAGCGGACATTTTAGACTCGATGCTATTCTTACGTTTAATATTTATAATGCGCTCTGTTTGCACGAGTGTTTGCATCTACTAATCCCTTTAAAATAAAATTTACATGAACTATATGTATCTGTACAGAAATCGTTGTTATTGTTATAACTTTAAGATTAATTTATTTTTAAAAGAAGGTTGCTTAGTTTTTATGCAAAAGATATTATCGTAACTATATGCACCTATTGGAATGATATTAGATGAGATATAATTTTTTTATTTATAGAAATATATTGTATTATCACTATATTATTTAATTTCATAGTAATTCAGTAGAATTGAAAATCTTCATGAATACGTTTAGTTGTATGTTAAAAGTATTTCTTAGTAAAAGGTACTATTGAATTAATATAAAAATATTAATAAAATCATAAAACATCTGTATAATACTGAAACTTTATATTGCACCATTAAAAATATAATGTAGACCTTAACAGTTTTACTGTGATATCTTTTTTAATAAAAAATGTGTCGTTAATATACAAGAATACACTGATATATAATATAATACTAGAAGGGATTTACATGTAATTTGAATACTTATTAAGATAATAAAACATACAACATTTAACCTAATATAAATTGCAATTTTTTATCTTCATCTCACCTTAACTGATCGTATAACTAATGTTTTAGTTATAACATGCATATTATAGTAAAAAATCGATATTCCTGTACAAAAACTTAATAATTATATTTATATAAGATTAAAAGAAATTATAAAATATTTCTATTATTTAAATTTTCTGTCTTTTCAAAAATTTATACATTTCATGATATTCGTAATATTAAATCTATATTTGTGAAATTAATTTCTTTGATGTGAGATGAAATTTATCATACACCTTTGAAAAATAGTATTTAAATGTTCAGTTAATAATAAGCAAAGTAGATTCTAAAATTAGATATTATCGTGCTAAGATATTATTTGATTAACAAGAATAATAATTGCAAGGCTTCAATCTCTTGCAAATGAAAAAGTACTATTATATAGTTAACAATGTTTAACAATAATCAGTTAAAATAATTATCAATTCATATTATAATTAAGATTCTTTTTACTTTTCTAACAATGGTGATGATAATAATAAAAGTAGAAGAATTTTAAGAATGTAAAAATAACTTATATCAATGCGTTAGAAATGGTCAGACGAGAGCCGTTGCTCGTACGAAAGCAGGTGAATTTTTCGACTTCCTGCATCTTCCCTTTCACGTCCCACAGAAGCTGACATACGATATAAGGCATAACCTCGAAAATGCAAACAATTGCACGCGAGTTTTCAGTTAATTAGTAAAGTGACGCAGGGCACGGGTCGCGAAGGAACTTTGCATGCCGAAGCTCCGCTGAATGAAGCCTAATTAAAATTAATTTTACATTGTCCGCGAGTTTGGGACGAGACCTTGTACTGACTCGTTCGTATTCTCTTAAAGCCCCGCGCTATTCGCAAAGAGAACGATAGTTTGAGAAAGCGAGATAAAAGGTGTGGGTGTGAAGAAAGGAAAGAGAGAAAAAGAGGGTAAGAGCGAGAGAGAAAGAGAGAGAGCAATACGCTAAATACATATCCCCTTCGGTATTACTAAGTTGATCGGTGATAAAAGTTACATTTGCATACGTACTTTCTCTAATCGTTTTCTCTCTCTCAGCGTGTTTTTTTCACTGTAAAGTACTAAACAATGTCTTAAAATTTTAGTTTCCAGCGCAACCAGTAGAAATACTTTCAGAAAGAAGTTTGTCTGTATCCATCCCTCTCTCTCTCTCTCTCTCTCTTTCTCTCTTTTTCACGAGTGTGAAATTCTACAATTTACATAACTGTTTTAACTTGGCGGAGAAATTCTAGGAGCGAGATTCAACGTTAATTCGAGGGAATTAAGAGTGGGGAAATTTTTCGTCAAGTTAACCGAGCGGTGAATATCTTTACGTTGATTTGCTATTTAAAAGAGATAAGCGAATTTAAGTTTAGATTTTTATTTCATGTGACTTTTTTGTGTTATATTTAGAAGCTTTTAATAAACTGTAACTACCGTGCATTAATGATAGGCTTGTTTAATATTTCAAATATCTTATGTATTATTCTGCTTGCTCTCGTTCCAAAAATAAATGTAACACTTTATAATTTTACTGTTTTAATTAGCATATAAGAAATATTCGATTAAATTAAAAAATTTATTTACTCTAAATAAAACTCAATTTGCAATTATCTCAAAGGAATTCTAATTAATTTATCAAGTAAATTCCTTTACTCATTATCAAGAAAAAAATATATTTCGATTGCCGTACAGACGAAATATTTTCTGAAATATGTATTATAATATTTAGAGATAAAATGAAAAATTAGAGTACATATATAATATATAGTTTTTTACCATAGTCCAAGACTGCAGTTATTAAGGTATACTTAAAAAACGATATAAATCTTATATCTTCAAAATGTTTTGTGAATATTTTCTCAAATAATCAAGAAATCACTTAAATCAATTTAAAATATTGCTTACAAGTATATTTAACAGAATATTTAAAATTATAGAAATATTTCCTATACATGATTTTCATGCATGCTAAAATAATTATGTGCAAGAAACTCAATTTTAATGTTAGTTTTATTCAACGAAAACTTGCTTTTTACTTTTAATGATTGTTATAATGACGATGTGTAATATTTGTTATATTTGAAGAGAAATATCGAATCTTGACTAAAACCTAACGTTGCAAAGCTTTTTATACTTCAATTTATTAAAAAAAATTCAATTCCAAATTCATAATTAAATTTTCAAAGATGTCAAATATAGAAATATAAAATCAAATTTTCTTCCGAGGTATTAATATCGTTATTAATCCATATTATAATTGATACGAAATTATTTTAAAAATTTTTAATTTAAAGAAATTTGAAAACCTTTTTAACTTCGAAATTTTAAATCAACTTTTATTTTAATAAAACTTGAACTATACCATACATAAATTAAAAACGAACTTCTAAAATGTTCAATAAGTGCCTGACGCGTCGGAAAAAAGCTCCGCGCAAAACTAAGCAATCTTTATCGTTTTACCATTAACAATTTTTGTCAGTATCCCAAGAATTCCTGGAGCTATTAATTTCCGTATAAGTAGCTAAAATTTTCCGCAAGCAAATTCCGTAGGAAAGCTAGGCTTGATCGCAGTGACCACGTTAGTCTGGCATGGCAGCGCACGAAAACGAGCGATGGAAACTATGTTCCAATGGGTTGGAAAAGGGGAAAAAGGGGGCAAAGGGGGCAACTGCAATCGTGTTTGAGAGACAGAGCGAAAGCCGGCAGTCGAACGAACGTACAGAGAAGGTTTGAGCGCAAAGCATCAGGAATCGGAAAACTCCCAGCGATGCGAATCCGCGATTGGATGATCGAAATTCCGAATTGTAATTTTTCTCTGTTATGCATTGCGATTCCAAATGTTGATTTTGTGAAACATAACCTGTGTTACTCGTTGTTTTTTTCTTTTTCATGAGTAGCGTTATGTGTTCGCTTTCATAGGAAAAAATAGTATTTCATCATCGTAGAATCGATCATTTCTATAAGATTTTTCATCGGTATTATCTATAATGTACATTTGAATTTTGTATACGAAATGTATAACTAGCATTTATTAGACAATGAAAAATGTGTAAAAGTATGATAAAGTATATCTTTTATTTTATTAGATTGACAATAAATCATTTTTAACGTAATACTATGTATTATGAATATTTTCAATATTCATAATACCACGACGAATGATTCTTAAGAAAGATTATAATTAAAAATGTAAATTAAGCTAAATTAAATAATCTTAGTTAATTTATAATATTTATAATTTATGAACAGCAATAAATACAATAAAATTCGATGTTCAGAGAAGAACAGTCGAAAATTACAAGTAGCAAGAAGGCAACGGTAACGCGCAACTTCGAGATTCTTGCGTTGTGATCGGTGAAATTTGCAAGTGCAGCGACGGATAACTCATACACAAAGCAGGGCGAATGGTACGACGACTCATGTAGCGATTCCTTTCGAATGAAGTTCGCGCGCCGCGATTCACAGGCTAATTACACATACCTGCAGTGCGCTACATAACTCGCGACACTAGAATTCCATCTCGCAGACGAATCCACGAGTTGTTCTATCTCCCTTATACCCTTCCACCTCTCTCTTATCACTCCCTCTCTCTCTCTCTCCTTTCTCATCACTTTGCATCATTAGCTCTTTCATAATGAATTTATTGCTCGATGAATTTCTTTCGACTTTTCAACAGCTGACGGCGTACTTGCATCTGTGTCTCCGTCTAGAACGGCTGAGATCTTGCTTGATTTTGCTCAGTACAGTAATTGTCTGTACACATATAACTTACTTTTTTGACATAAAATTGATTTTAAACCATTCAAAGTAACAATTTATATTCATTTTCAAGATTATCTGTAATTTTAGGAATATTAGATTAATTAATGTGCGATTTTTAGTTTCACTTTTGAAAACATATTATATTTGAACAGAGGAAATAACAGTGAAATGAACACTTAATTAGACCAACCAATTCATTAAAATTAATTATTTCCATTCTATGAAATAGTAAGTATTCATATTTATGATATATTCATATTCTAAAATTTATGATGATATTTATAAATAATTGTAAAAAATATCATTTTCAGTCTTAGGATATATTTCGGTATAGATGAACAAAAAAAAATTACAAAATTCCAAGATGGTAATCCAAAACTTTGAAATTATTATTTCGAATAAATAATTACTTTAATAGTTATTATTAATTTTTTAAATTAATAGACTGGTATCTTGGCAATATTATGAACATCAAGTAAAACAACATTCTAATTTAAAGAACACAGGTTTTCTTAGTTAACAATAAAATTATTACGCAGGTGGGCAATCAATAAATTTCCTTAAGTATTGGAATTAATTATTTACAATATATTCTGACTAATCCTCAATCAATTAAAAAATATTTTTAAATTTAAATTAAAAGTCTCAAGATGAAAAGATTTAAAATAAAACTTTGTAAGACACAACACTAAAAAGTTCGTAAACGTTTTTTAGTACACCTTATAATTTTCCACATATTTAATGACTTCTTAAATATTTAATGACACTATCGTCTGTTCCTTGGTGTGTTAGATGTTAGCACTTGCACTGCAACTCGTACACCATGAAAATGTTGTAGCCCCCCTCGCACGTCTCCATGCAACTCATGTTGTTACAGTTACCTAACGTAATACGTAGTTAAATTTCCTCATGTTGACTACAACGAGGCAAAAATTTTCAGTGACGCTGGTATATTGTTACGTTCTCGATTTAGATGCTCACGCATTGACAGCGACGAGGTCTTTCACTCAGTAGTCGAATATAACCTGTAAAATATAGAAAACCAAAAATAATGCACAATAAAACGATGCAACGATTAACCAAAGAAAACTTAATGCAAAATTAACGACGCATGGCTCACTCGCGATAGAAAATTGACTTTTGGATTTATCGCAGATTAATCAATGCGTAGTTTGCCTCTGTTGAATTATGCACGAAATCAACTCTCTACTAAGTAGGAGTCTAGCTAACAAGAGATGCGCTTCTTCTATCTTTATCCCACTTTTAAGATTAATTATTGACCAAGAGCTTATCACGTGTCATACGCACCACTTGCACCGAGTTCGTCTATTTGCTTGAGCGCTATTACCAAAACTTGAGGCGATTTCCTATCGCAACTTTAATCTCACTTTCATTCTCTTCCTCATACTTTAACTTATTGTTCTATATATAAGAATGCAAAGTACAAATTATTCGGTACTTGTTTCGTAAGTCTTTAATATATTAAAATGCATACATATCCTTTATAAGCTTGTGTATTACATTTACTATAAATTATTATACACTAACATAAAAATACAATCTTGTAATGCTACTCTTATTGATATTTACGTTTTTCTATTCTATACTACACTACTATAAGTAATTTTTATATATAAATGTCAAAATTCAAATGCTTATCAAAATATTATATTTCAGACGCTGAAAAATTCAACTCATTTGATTTTATTTTTATTCAATTTTCATTCAAATCCTTAAAGTGTGATAAAACATTTCTCTTGATTGAGGAAATTGATGCCAAGTATCGTTTAGACGTAGAATTAAATTACGAATTTAGTTAGTCCGACTATTATTATAATTATTATAATTATTAACTTCTAATAATTATTACAAGAAAGTGATACCATTACACGAACTACATAATTTGTTTATGACACGGAGTAATTTCAATAGGTATTTATATTATATAAAATACTTAGCGCTTTATTAAGCGACAATTGCACGCGTGTGCATCTTCTACAATTTGATACTAGAACACATCTGGAGCTGAATTACGAGACAAGTTTGTTGCATTAGAGGCGCTTTTTCGAGATTGCCTCTAATTATCTTCGAATTGCTATCTGACTCCTGCTTAGTAAACTTTAAAAGCGAAATATAGGGGAGAAGAAAAAGTCGAAAGTTGACGAAGCGCAGAGAATATACAAAGCTCAAACGGCATAGGCAAACTCGCTCTTTGCTCGTACTCGTTTTTTCTAAAACTTCTTAGTAGTGTAAAAGTTATACAAGGGAAACTTTGTTCACAACTCTATTCTTTTTGCGCAAGACTTTGTGTTTATACAGATTATTATATTCTTTAGGTCACATGAAAATACTACTCGAGTCCAGCAAAACTTAAGAAAGCGCCAAAAGTCATCCTCTTTTAACGCTGCGCAATTTTTTGGAGAATTAATTTTACTAAAATTATTTTTCATAATGAATGTACGTAATCAATGATTATTATTTCCAAATTTATAAAGGTATTGAGAGGCTTAGAATACCTTTCAAAGTAAATACTTAGTTGTTCTTCGAATAGAGTTCTAAATTTTTATTATTTTTATACAGCTATACCTGTGAAATAAATTACTTTTTTGCACAATGTAATTATTCCTTATGTACAACTTTTCATCACGGGATCAGTTTTGAAAAAGTACCAGCAGCAAGTAAATTAAGTCGCGTTACGCTGAAATTTCTTCGTGTATTTTTAAAGAACACTTTATTCTTATAATGGTTAGTACATGTGGTTCATACAATTTTTACATGAATAAGAAGTGTATTTAGTTTAAAAATGATTAAACAACAATTTTTTTTAAATCGTGTCAATTTACTTTTTAAGATTGATGCTTTAATTTATTCTTACATAAGATAGAACATACAAATAAACAAAAATTTCAGTGTTTTACAAAACATTCCTTTAATAGTACAAGTACTATTGAAATATTTAGTAGGAAATTTCAACTATGTTATATCATCTACTATTATAAGATATAAATTTGGATTTGCAAACAATGACATATTTTTTATTTAAATTCATAGCTTCTAATTAGGGCGATAAAAGAGCAAAGTGATAAAAATAAGAACTAAAAACTTATTACTCTATGAAAACATTTTCATATATAAATTTAATCTTATTAATTATTTAATCCTGAAAATTTTAATGCCCTTATTAAAATGAAATCCTCGAAATGACAAATCTGAAGAATGCCTACCATCTCTAAGTATTAGAATTAATTTATGGAAAGATTATTAATAACGATGCAAAGTTGGTTAAGTTGAACAATATTAAAAGAAATTTTTTACACCATTGAAACAACAGATGTTGAATATATATTCTCTTGTTTAATTAAGTATACGAACATTAAAAATTGAAAGTATTAAACAGAAAGTAATATTTAATTATTTAACAATATATTTCTAAGCTTCAAGAGAAATGTTTTATAAGTTTATAAAATTAAAAACATTCTGTATTTTCTATTATTAAATATAAATAACAAATTTTAAAGATTAAAAAAATGTTTTTATCTGCTCTTTAAATAAAATATATTCATTTAAGAAATCAAGTTACTTTTATGCAATATATTTTCTCAAATAACAAGAAATATATTTACATGAAGTACATCATGTAAAGAAGTATCACCTTTTATCTAATTAAAAGTAAATTAATTAAATAAATGATGAGTTTAACTTTTAAAGAGCGGAATTTTCATGAAGTGCAAATAAAATAAGAAAATATTTTTACTGAAATTATAAGTTACATACTTATAGTTTAAAATGTAAACATAGCCACATAAAAAATAATAAAATAATAATATTATCTTTAAAGTTATACTTGATGCTTTCTAGAAAAACTACCTTTCTTGGCAAAAAATTGGACTAGTAAGAATAATTTTCAGTTACAATATATAAAGAAATTGAGTTATTGCAAATCTGTCAATTAATACCGAAGTGATATTCTTGGTTGATTTTTCTTTAATACGTTAGATTTGAAACTACTATAATTGGAATTTTTTATCTACGAAAAAGTATTAAATATAAATCGTTTGTTATATATCTTGTTAAAAATAACTTCGATGTTCAAATTTTTATTTATATTAAATATAAGCAAAGAACTATTTTTATTTTATTTCCTAAAGTATCAATCGCTTGTCATAGATTCAGCATTTTAACGATGTTAAAAATAATAAAAATTCACGTAACAAATAAATTTTTCATAGATATTTGTATAAAGTATTAATCCCTAATTGACGTATTTTTACAACATTTATACTAAAATAAATGCCACTTTTCGAAAAATGAAATTAAACTGAAATTTTGATAGTCGGTAAAAAAGTATTCATTGTGGAATTTTGTGGAAAAAAATGTAATGTATAGAATAAAAAATCTATTTGGATTTATTTGTATATACTTTAGTATAATAGAAAAATCCTTTGTATTTTTTATTCAAGATAATCTGTATAAAATGGCGCTGACTAAAACCTTAAAAAAACAATTTAATTGAACGGCAGACGTAGAGTCTATCTAAGACTTATCTACAATAAAATATAAAAAACACTGAAATATTACATTAAATATAATACATTTTTTAAGAAATTAAAAATGTTGAATATTTCACAAAATCTATACAATGATAACATTTTTATCAAAATAATTTTATACGAAATTCTCACATCAACCAAAATTTATAAAAATTAATAATAACCCACACATACAAATAACATTAATATAAATTTTTGAATAGATAAAATAATGTTTTATTTATATTCTTCATTCAGAGGAGAGAAATTGTATTTATCAATCTTAAATGTTACATACACAAACACTGCATAATTATTATCATCTTGGCTGGTGTCATTACTAAAGATCAATAATTTTCAATAAGGTATTTACCGAAGTATTTAGTATTAATATGGATATTTTATAAGATATTAATTCTTTTACACCTTATTGGCACTTTTGAGATATAATGTATGTTATCAAAATTTAATATATTTACTAGCCTTATTAGCTAGAATCTATATATTTTTGTAAGAGTATAAATTATCTTTTTGGTTACATTTTTCTTGGACATGATTTTTCAAAATTCTCTTTTAAGATTCTATGTTTCTATGAAATGGATTCGAAAAGAGAAAGTTAATAAGTGGTAATTAATTCCAGTACATCTATGTGTAAAGCAACAATCTTATGTATAAATCAAAATTTAATGATTCTTCTGCTTTATAGTATTTACTTTAACTTTAACCTCTCTATATATTTAGTATAAGATGTAACAATTACAATTTTTATTAATTAAACTATATTTATTTAATGTAATTTTGAAAGATTCATTCTTTGACTAACAATTTTTCGAGATATTCGAACTATTTTAATCGTTGTAATCAGTATCTAGTCATATGAAGTAATTATGAAGTAATTCATAAAACACTATGCACATTTAATAAAAAAAAAATTGAAATATTCTACTTTTTAGTCAAATACTTATCCTTTAAAACTACGTTAGATATTTATCGAATATTATTATTTTTATTCTTGTCTTTGCTACTAAGTATAATTCTTCCATAAATATTACACAAATTCTCTTTAGTACCTTATGTCTGAGACATTCAAAATTTTTTTAACCCTTTTCTTTTATAATTAAATCATACTTTAATTTCACTGACTGTGTGTCTCATGTATTAAACTAATAACTCTGCAATTTTAAAACCGCAATAATACTTCGGTATCTTTCGTTATATTTTGATTTTAAGATTCAACGTTACTTTACTAATGTTGAAAATAATTATGTTGCTATTATTATCAAAATACAAACGTAGAGTCTCTTAACAACTTGTCTCATTATGGACTTTCAAAATACCTGATGCAAAGTTATTAAAACGATTTTAATTAAGTCATCTCCAGGGATACTAGGCATACATTTTTGAAAAAAAATAATTTAAATCAAATTCAATTATATAATAAAATAAATATAATACAAATACATCTTTCTATATAATACATTGCTAGAATACAGATTTAAAACGAATTGCAATGTATATGTATGTACGTGTATATATATATATATATATAGAGAGAGAGAGAGAGAGAGAGAGAGAGAGTTATTTAATATTGAAAATTACAATATCTTATTTTGGTTCTATCATAATATGAAATAAAAAGGTTAAGATATAAAACTTTTTTTACGGCATTCTTGTTTCTAAATTCGGATTATAAACGAATTATAAAACGAAATAAAGAAAAAAATTCGGGTATTACTATCAAAATTTGGTAATTGTTTGTTAAAAATAAATTTAGAAGATGTACTTTTTAAAATTGGTGACTTATAAACATTTGATTAAACAAAAATTTACAGTTTTTGTGCACCAATTTTATATTTTTCTTTTGTTTAGGCTCGGTCATATAATTATAGATTTATAGAAAAGAATATCATGGAAAATAAATTTATAGCTAAATTGTTTTATGTTATAAATCTTCAAAACCAAAAATCTGTAATGTTTAATATCAGAAACCTCTGTTAATACACGTATGTATGTATGGTTGTGTATAAATATTGCGTATAAATTTTTTTTTCAGCCTTATAGATTTTATAATAGAAGGTAAAACAACAGTTGCAATTATAAAATTTTGAAATTGTATCAACTAGAGATGCTGAAGCTTTCAATCGAAAATTTCCTAATGACTGATATAGACGTCATTTATCCAAGGATAAGAAAATTCATATGGTGTTGGAAAAAATTATTACGCCACTCTCCTTATTTTACCTATTACGATAATGCACAATCTTAAGATAAATAAAATTGTAAAACTTATTGTATATAAAGATCACCTTGCTTTCGACTAAAATTCAAACGCTTGCAATCTTAATATTCAAACTCAAATTCTTTTATATTATTCGTATATTTGTAAATATATATTCAAATAATTTCATAAAAGTATCTCTTATTTTCTCTATATAATTACAGACGTATAATTATCCATACACGGATAATTATTTACAATTTAATTATAAAGAAATTGTTGTTTTTTCATAAACGACAACTTACCCGTCACTTCGTGACCCCATAGAATAGTACTTGGTATCGATCAATATATAGTACTATGATGTCTAATCATTTTAGTTTTCTTCTGCAATTTTATCAAGAGTCTCTGTTATCTCTAATTTTGCTTGTCTTTAATCCAACTTCTATCATATATTATTTAAAAATAAAATATACACATGTTATATCCATTATTCAAGAAAGCTTCTTATTTTTTATTATAAAATATAAGGTATTATAAATATTTTTCTTGATTAAATATATTATTAAAATTTTTGCTTACGAATAGTTTTATTAATCTGAAAAAAATTATCACTTTTTCACTTACTTTTTTTAATATATCTACTAGTAGTTTAATGTACTACTGGTAGCAAATTTTTTATATCACATATCAAAAATCCATTGCATCTACATTCAGATTAAAATTTCTTGCTAAAAACTTCAAAGGCTAATTAACTTGCATTTTTTTATTATGCATACAAAACTTTAATTGTGTATTAAAATAAAATTAATGCGACATTTAGTAAATTTACTTAACAACTTTCCTCATTTTTATAAAAAAAGTAATATTTTTCTATTTAAATTTTTAAAATCCGACATTTATTAAAATTAATTTAAATAACTTTATGGAAATTTGACTCAAGTATTTCAAACTATTAAATGCATGAATAAATTAGTTAAAAAATTGATTCTTTTGTCTATCTTAGAGCATCCTTTGAATTTACATTAGAAAATCATATTACCCCTATTTTTGCTGTAATTCTAGGTTGAAACCCAAGAATGTTGTTTTTTTTAATACAATATCAACCATAAAGTCGATTTAATAGACATATGAAAGAATTCAATACATCCTAACAATGCCCTAAAACCTGCCAAATCCTATTAACGTATTTTTAGAACTCCACTTCAAAACTACCTTACGGAATATTTTCCATCTGTGAATAAAGTTTATTGTTAATAATATTGTAATAAAGTTATTTGATCTATATTACAGAATATACTGCAATGTTCCTTCGTTAAAACACTTTATTTTCGAACCCATAAAACTAGTCTGTCTCGATAAAGAAAATATAATTATTTGGATAACAAAATTATAGATTCAACCACATAAATTCATCAATATACTATTAAAAAATAAGTGTGCTTGACTATTCACTGATTAACTTCAAGATGAGTTCGCCGCTAGTAAGTTAATAGATTTCTCCAAAGTAATAAAAATATTAAACCATTAGTGTATATAGGAACTGAGTTTTCTTTCTGCTGCTAAGACATAATCAATCTACATAAATATTACAGAAACAAAACATTATTTTCATAAAAATAAGTAGACAAACATTTAAAATATACCAAAATTCAATATAATTAATTTTCAAGAATTGTTAACTTCAAGAGTAAAACACAGTAAGATTTATTATAACATTATATAAATTTAATATTTTACTTTGAAATTAATAAAAAATAAAAGAAGGAAGTATCATTATAAGACTTTCTTGTATATTATAATAAATTTGATCACGAGATCAAATTTTATATCAAATCACATTTATATATCTACATCACTTATTAAATTTATCACATGTTTATACAATTGCTTGTATAAACATTGCTAGTACTGATAATTAATATTTTTCTTGAATTCAAGAAGAGGCTTTAATGTAAAGAAATTTTCTATACAATTGACAAAGAAATTATATATTTCATAGAAACGGATTTTTACTATTATTCAAATTTATGACTTAAGTAATGATTACTTTGAATTCTCGGTCACAATAAATTTATCATCAAATTAAAAAAATTCTGTAGTGTATTTAAATATGCCGCATTAAGAAAATTTATTTATAATTTATGCCAAAAGCTAACAATGTTGTTTCACAAGAATTAAATATTATACTTATTTTTATAGTAATGACTGTTACTCGCAATTCCACTAAGTTATTTACCTCTTTTAACTTCTTAATAATTAAATACAAAATTAAGCACAGAACTTTGAACTTTGCCCCATCGATTATTCCCTAAATATATATTATCTAATTCTGATTTACCTTATTTCTCTTTTTAGCCTTTTTGGCTAAATGCGCTTGAATTTTTCAATATTTGGTTGAATAAAATGCATTGTCTATAAAAAAATGCGTTATTTAAGCTCTGAGAAATCATATGATCATACTTTTATTAGCCTTATAATATATTTTTTTAATTTAATTCTATTCGAAGAAAAATCTATCTGTATACGTGACTGGACTGCATCAAGTAACAAACTGTAAATGTTATTAATTCGTCTTATAGCAAGGCACTTTCATATTGTATCTCATATTATATCTCATAGTAAGATGAGAAAAAATTATTTCACGTAAAATGCTGTTTATTACATTTCTAATACTTTAGAACAATTTTATCAATTTATAAGAAATTATAAAAATAAAGAATTGAATAAAAAATATTCGAAAGTTTAAGGTAATTATCTTTTTAATGATATTTAATGTTGCTATAATCATTTATATATCGATATAAGAACTGAAGAATTACGAAAAAAAGTTGAGATGAAGAAAAAAGTGAATGATGCTATATTTAAAAAATTCTAGTAATAGGTAATGTATTTTAAAATAAAAAAGTTGTACCTTCCATTTTCATAAACAAAATTCCCATCTACACTGCACGTGCGTGAAATAGCAAAAAATGTTTACGCATCTTCAGAACAACACAAGTATTTGCAGGCGCAAAACAAAATACTCTTAATATTTATTAATTCAATCTCAAGTCTCTATAAGAAATATACTAAAAATGTGTTGCAAGCATAAATATATTACATAATAATACATTAAATAGTTAAAGTAAAAAAGTTTGCCAGTGTAAAATGAGACATACTAATCCATTCTTCGATTAAACTGTAGTGAACAAATTGTTCCGCGATAATTTTAATTTCTGACTGACTATTATCCGATAAATTTTTAAATTTTTAAAATGTCAAAAGTTAAGCAAAGATCGAATTCAGGAGATATTGATGACTTAGAAGACATTGAACCACCTATCGGTAGTTTTCTGTCAGGAAAATATAAAAGGTAAAAAAATTGTATAACCTAAAATTTTATTATTTTTCAGATCTAGTAAATACAAAGGTATTTTAAGTAATCTGTTTTTGCTTAATATTTAAAAATAAAAATTATTAGACGATATACAAATTTTCTCATGATCAATTATTTTAAATGAAAACAGAATTTACTTCTAAATTAATAGAATATTTTAATAAAATATATTTTGTTAATGATAATTTAACTTAACACATGACACGTATTCATTTTTAGTTAATTTACTTGATTTTCTAAATATAATTTTTCAGAAGCTTTGCATATACAACAATTAAAAACCGATTACCAATTATAGTGACTAAAATAATAGATATACTGAGTCGAAACAAAGAAGATATTGCAAAAGCAAATGGATTAGTGAGCTAAAAACATGCATAATATTTTAAATTAATACGAATATGCATTATATATTTTAAAGGTTAAATACATTCTTTTCAGCATGCAATAGAAGAAATTAAGAAGATTGTTGGAGCTATTAGTAAGTTAAAAAATGAACTAATGACAAATAAGCCACTTCTTCCTCTAAATCCTATTCCAAATAAAATTGATGATGATGCTCCTATATGGAATAGCAAAATTAAAAAACTAACAGAATTACAAGGTGAAACTATAACATGGTATAATACTGTATGGCTTTTTTCTGAATGCTACATGTACAGAAGAATAGCACAAGAATTTCTTCTTACGTGAGTCATAAAATTTAACAATAAAATTATTTACGTTCTTCCTTCAAAGTTGATATTAAACTATTATAATTTTAGAAATCATTTAAAAACATTTGATCCATTTCAAATACAAAAACAGGAAGGATATTTTAAAGCAGTTGAAAGTATAAGTCATCTATCTGATTATATAATGAAATTAATTAATACAAACAGTGACAATCTGATAGAACTAAAAGAAAGTTTTGTAAATTTAATTAAAATTAATTTATGGGGTAACAGGTAAGAATATTCTATTTAAATTTTATAATATAAAATTTAATGATTTATACAAAATATTTTTCTCAATAGATGTGATCTATCTTTAAGTAGTGGAAATGTAAGTTCACAGGAAGAGAATCCATTACTCATTTTACAATATTTAGATAAAGAAATTTTAGTTGATAATAGTAAAGATATATGGAAACTTCTTATTAAAAATGTTCAGTCTGGAAATAATAATTCAATTATTGATATTGTCTTAGATAATTCTGGCTATGAATTATTTACTGATTTAAATTTAGCAGCATTTTTAATAGAAAAAAAATTTACTAATTATATAAGATTTTATGTAAAGCGATATCCATGGTTTGTTAGTGATGTTACAGCAGATGATTTTCATTGGTTAATAAAAACAATGCTGAAGTCAAATAATAAAGAAATTCAGTCATTTGGACAATTTTGCGAACAGTGTTTAAAAAACGGCTTATGGATTATTGTGGTATGTTATTTGTATTAATATTTAGCCTTAAGGTATATTTTCATATGTAAGAATGAATTTTTCATAGTTAATAATTTACTAAACTTTTAGGAAGAATCGTTTTGGACGGAACCATTTGACTTTTCTGAAATGCAAAACGAAAATCCATCATTATATAATAAATTGTCTGAAGCAATTCTAGTTATATTTAAAGGTGACCTTAATTACCGCAAACTTTTAGGTGATTTAAATTGGAAATATACAACAGACTTCTTTAAAGCTTTAAGAGATTTTAGACCCACAAATCTTGTAAGCTTAAGAACAATAAAGGCTGATTTATGCGTGGGTTTACCTATTGGAAAAACAGACGTTTTAAAAAAAGAAGATTCCAATTGGATGACTTCTGGTAAATTCGGGCTTATTCAAGCCTCTATTAAATTATGTTAAAGAAAAAAAAATATTGAAGATTGTAATTATTTAACCATTATATTTATTTCAAAATTTGTTTTAAATTGAATTCATCATAACAAAAATTTCATGACATTAAGTATACACTATGTCTTAATTATAATGCAGACAATAATAAGATCCCTTCTAATTTAATCATTGTTCAATATATTAAACAATTTAAATTATGTCAATGCCAAAAATAGAACTAGTGTAAACTGAAAATCATTAAATAAGTAATTTTTTTAATTTTAAATACATTGAATCAAACGTAAATAATTTCAAGGATAATTTTATATCGTTGCAATAACATTATAAACTTAAAATACATCAAAAATGTATGTTATCAAGACTTCAAATTTCAAAATATCAAATATTGGTTTTATATTGAACGAATTTCTAGTTCTATATTCAGATATAAATAATTAGCTTTTGTTTGTCATAATAAATAATTTTTACTTGTCATTGTGAAGTATTCTAAATAATAAAACCTTTCACAACGAAATAATTCAAAAAATTTTGTTTAAAAGAAAAACATTTTACTCGATTCATTTTTTATATTAATTTTATTACATTTACTCTTAATACAATATTTAATAATAATAATATAATAATGATAATAAGTAACCATTATTCATAAGTAGATAATATAATATCCTTTGCTATGTAAATTTTTGTACAATCATCTGTATATCAAATTTAAAAAAAGAGATAATGATAAAATTGATAATCCTTGCTACATGATTATATTTTACTGATAACCTTCCCGAAAAATATCTAAAAACTCATCTTTCGAATCTACATCTTCTTGTCTTTTTATTTACCTTTTCATAATCCTTGACAATTTAACATTAGTTCTACTTTATTTAAACATAATACATCCTACTGATCTCGATCGTAATAAATTGTTGCAAACCAATAAAACCAATTCTTAAAAAATCATGACAAATTATTTCTTAACGGCATCTTTCAACTAAAAATAACGCTAAAATGAAGTTTTAATTTAAAATACAATTAAAAACTGTGACGAAGACTCCTTAAACTTGTGCTTAATTTATTTTTTTTTGTGTGTTTAACTATGAGTATCGATTCCTGTACAGAGATTAATTAATTATTCTCTTGGTTCATTCATACATGTCAGAACAAGAGAATTAAGAAATTCATTATTGTAGTTTATCATATAATTGCTAAAGACGAAATGTTCGCCCATCATCACCAACTTGTAAAAGGTACTGTACACAACAACAGTTCGCACAACTGTCAGTATGCTGAAACTTGGTCAGGAATAGAAATTTATTTTAATTTTAATGGCACGAACAACGTGTCGTCCAAAATCTCTTTTTTACGATTCCCCTTTTTGCTCTCTCTCTCTCTCTCTCTCTCTCATCTTTTACATTTTATTTATTACATCGTCGTTCTCTCATTAACCACAAATCTAGAGAACATGAACCGAAAAACTGTTCATAAATAGTCTCTATTTATAAAAACTTCAAATATACGTTCTAGAAAAAAAAAATCGCAGCCTTTTCGCGGCATCCACATCTGATGATTTTATTGGTTCCTAGGTCGTTCTTTTCCGACGTTTAATTTCTTATAAGTCGTGACAATATTAAAGCAGCGGCGTCAGTAGCAATAATCGTTACTTTGTGAAAGTGGCGAAGACGGCCCAGAGTACAGGATTCGCATTCGGCTTTCCCGCCTCAGATTCAAAGTCGAGGTCAAGAAGTGTCCTCACCCGGCGCATCGCTACCTCATAATCATCATCGGATAATGGAGCAAACGCGTTCTCAAGGACATCCGCCGCATGCGCCAAGATTATTAGGGCTAGTGTACGACGATCCATACGACCGGCATCATTTACCCATCGACCAAGTACCGCATCTTGTATCTGAAAAAAATTAATATCGTATTGATGGTATTAAACTTCAAAAATATTTTATTTAATTCCATGTAGACAATTCTTATATAAATTTACATCAAATATACGACGGAATTGCTTTAACTTTATACCAATTTTTTCGACAATCCTTTTAAATATGTTGGAAATGAATATTTATAAATTTAAATGATTTCATTCGACATGTAATCAAATTATAAGAATCACAATATGACAAAAATTTTTAACTTGGACCTACAAATTAACTAATAAAATAATAATACTATTTTAAGCACAATTACAAAGTAATCTAAAATCTTACAAATTTATTTTGTAATATTATAAGACATTTCAATAACTATTCTAAATCATGCAAGCCTTAAGAAACTAACTTACGAAAAATAAAATAGCTTTAATATAACCCTATTATTATTTTTCACAAAATGCAAATTATTTTGAAAGAGAAATTTTTTTGGTTTTAATTAAACAATATTATAATTATTGTAATTTATTGTAAAATTGTAATTAATAATATAATTTTAGATGGATCAATATGAAAAATTTCAAAATACAATACATAAAAAATTGACAAAATTGACTATTGACTATTATTAGAAATCATATTATTGTAAATATAAGACTTAAATTTAAGGTTCAGTTTATTTTTAAAATATTTGAAAATGGAGTAAATAAACAAAATAATTTTTATGAATATTGATGTTTTAACATTTTGTGATAAGTGAACATCAGAAGTGCTCTTTTACCTTTAAATGAAACATTATTAAATGCGTATCATAATGATTTCTAATTGATAAGGTATCATTAATTTAATATCTAAATATGGAAATAAATACAAGTTCAGGTGATACATTATATAAAGTTTCCATGAATGCTAATTGGAGTACATTTTATGTGTCATTTAAAACAATATTTTTTATTATTAATTTAGATGAAAACATAATTTTTACATTGAATAATAAATTTAACAATTTTACTCATTTTCTTATTTGCTGAAAAAACACATAAAAAAATACTATTAAAATACATTTACTGCCCATTATTTATTAATAGATAATATGTTAAACTTATGTTCTTTAATAAACAAAAATCATAATTTTTTTTCAAATATTTCAAAAAGATATTTAAATGATATTTAAACTTATTTGAATATTTATTATATGAATTTCAAACTATAATATTTAAGATATCTGTATTTAATTATAATTTATTGCAACAATTAAAAAATTAATCCTAATATAAATAAATATAATTTAAATACTTCAATTTCAATACATTTAAATAAGTACAGTCTTGTATTAATTAACAATTTATAATATAATGTAAAACATATTTTTAAATAAAAAAACTAATATAACAATAAAAGTCTTACCTTTCTTACAAGTCGAGTTTTTGCAAGATTATCTGTCAATGGATGAGTCGTCATATCAAAGAGGAGAAAATTTTGTTTTTCCGTAGTTAAAACTCCTTTTTCAACAAGATTTTTCGCTAGTCTTTCTCTAACATTTTTTAATTGATAACGTAATTTTAATGGATGCCATGTTTCTCCTAATATTAAATATTAATATTAAAATAATGCTAAAACATAATATTACCATACATCTAATCAGTTTGTGTGTGTGTGTGTGTGTGTGTGTGTGTGTGTGTGTGTGTGTGTGAGAGAGAGCATGTGATGGGTGATACTCATATAAGCATTGAAGAGTTCTGTATCTATAAGTTTTTATTTGTATACTAACTATAATGTGAAGTCATGAAAAATGTTTTAATTTAATACTATATTTATAAATGTTTTGAAAATTTCGTAAATATTTATTGGTTTATTAAATACACTAACAATATAGCTATTTACCACTTAAATACTCAATCCAATTTTGTACAGTTTCTGGTGGATCCGTATCTTTAAAATGTTTTAATGCCTCGTCTAACAAAACATCACCGGTTGGGGCACTATTTTTCAATAACAACTTTCTCGTTAACAATCCTCTTTTTCTCATTCCAGCTTTTTCAAGTTCTACACGTCCTCGTATTCCAAGCTCTGCTACAATGCAACCACGTAATCCTGAACTTATGCAGTCATTCCAAAAGGAAGTATAACCCTGCAAGAGCAAAAAAATTTTATTAAATTTGTAAGACACGTACGGATGTGACTTAACCTATTTGAATTTACTGCAATAAAAATGACATACCTATGTACTAAAAATAAAAAAACTTTATGAAATCAATATTGTATCGTAAAGAAGATTAATATAATAATTAAAATTAAAGAAAGTTCGAGAATTTAACATAGAAAACTCAAACAAAATTAAATAAATTCATAAATTTAAATGTAATTCATATACTACTTAAATTTTACGATGTAAATTTATTCCCAAAGTCTTTACGGCAATAAATTATTTTAAATAATAGAAACTTTATTTACATAGTGAAAATTTAAATGAAAAAAATTTGCATATAAAAAATAATAATATATTATGCAATGATTTTATTAATTAAATATTTAAAAAATGAAATTGACAGGCTTATGATAATTAAACAATAGAAAAAAGTGTACTATTTCACTTTTTAAATGATGCAATTTTAGGTAATTTTCTTTTCAAAGAGGACAACTCTTCTCTTTGTACAGTGCATTTATATTCACCGATATAATTACTTAAATTTTTAATGCGTTTTCTTATTTTGACTAATCTTAAACTTTTAGAACAATTTTATAAATAAGTTTCTTATTATAAATATATAATGAAATAATATTTCTATTATTAGTTGAATAAAAAAATGTAAATAAAATATTTAACAATATTAATATTTTATCAATCAATTATTTAACATATTAGCTATAGTTCTTTACCAGTTTACAAACTGTTTTATTATAAAAGTTAATATTTATTAATTAATTTGAAAATATTTAATATCTTAGATATTATATTCTTTGTAATAAGATTTTAAATAATCTTCTACTGTAAACCTATGATTAAAAAACGATATGAATGCAGAATAAAAAAGGAAGTCTGAAATTATATGTTGAAGAATTCAGTCCATCAATTTTCACCAACAATCAACGGAAGTTCCAAAGATAATACATCATATAACGCAAAGCTACAAACCAAAAGCAAAGTCCATGTCAGAGGAAAAAAGGCAAAAGCAACCAAGAGATAAGAGCACAAACCTCCTTATCTTTGAGTCCCAGCAGAAGAACTTCCTCCATCAATGTGAGTCTAGTTTCTTTGTCGCTATCCTCGTCAAGGGCAGGATTTGAATTGAAATCCTTGACGGATGAACCGTCAGAATCATGGGGTGATTGTCGATCCGAGTGACCACCTTGTCCCTCGTTCGATCCGTCCTGAGCCCCGGCGCCGTTACCGGTATTGGTCGTGCCGCGACGTCGCTGCACCAGGCCGTCACCGCGATTCATCCTGGAAACTGGTTGTCCTGGTGTGCGGCGGCGACGACGACGTCGACAATGCTGTCAAATCAGTTGCGAACTTAACCTGGTGCGTAAGTGCTGTTGTTGTTGCCGCTTTTACACTTAGATGCCGCTGTTACTCTTCATGCCACGGCGTGGCATGAAGAAGACAATGACTGGGGTCAGGATAAAAAGGCCTTACTGCTGATTGTTGACGGTCGGTATTACCGCGGCTACGACACAGCATATCTCGCCAAGATGGCCTGCCAAACGACAAAACGTCGACTTGTTTTCTCTTCTTTACGCGACCTATTCGTTTCTCTCTCTCTCTCTCTTCCACCTTCGTACTCTACTCACTCATTGTCTCTCGCTCAGACCGCAGCTACTGTTATATACACATTACACACTCTCCTTTGACAAATTTAAAACGTGAGACTGCTTTTACGCCTTCTGCTAAGGCTTGTATTCTCGCACAACGTTCTGTCTTCGTCACTCTTTCCCTCTTGCTCAATTACTTTCGCAGTATGTCTCTTTTTATTACATGTCAAATAACGATTTGACAATTGAACTTCATAATTATAGTACTCGACGATTTAGTTAGTTTAATTGGTTTGGCGCACAGAAGAATTTGTTCGAATTGCCTAGAGAATGAAAAGCCAACCTCAAATTGCATGAGCAAAGCTCTACAGTTTACAAGTCCACCGATAAAAGAACCTCGGGCAACTTCATTGCGAAGTAGCCTGTCTGAAGTAGCAAGACTTTCCTATATATCTCGTATTAACCAACTATACTTCTGCCTTTTTTCCTTGCATTTTCTTCTTTATTGTCTATTCATTCATCTCTCTCGCGCTTTGGATCTTCTTTGCATAATCATATATTCCTATTATTCCACTCATAAATTGGGATAACCTAATTACTGTGTACATATAATACATATGCGACTGCAGAACACTAACCAACCTCGGTGCAGCTAAGAAAGATAGATCCGCCGAAAAAAGTATTTAAGCCACATTTTTCAAAATTATAGTCTGTTCTTAGTATAATCAATTTCTATTAGTACTAAAATGGACGGTGCAGATTTCGGTATATGTAATTATAATCACTAGCGTTGATTTTGATCGCTTCCTTTTCTCTCTCCTAACTTCAGTGTACAAAAGCACTTTTTATCGTATCAACGTCATCGACTAATATGGCGACCGTTCGAGTTGCAACTTTTAAATTCGCAATATTGTTCTAACGTTTATATTTGACGTACATTTCATACATAACCATTTTTGACAAAACTATTTCTTAATAAAGAAACTAATGAAAAAAATACGAATTATAAGTGATGCAAATAATAATAATATGTAGAAAAGAATATAATTAAAATTAATTTTTAATTATTCTTATGATCGTCTAAGAGATTTTTTAGAGTTACGTTTCATATATAATGAATATAACTCCAAGTTTCATGTAGAATTCTAAAATACTTGTATTACGATATCTTTCATAATTAATAATTTTCAGAAACAATCAAAATGAAATAAATTTTTTCTGTAAATACTTATATAAATTGGGAAACAATATAAATCACGTAATAAAATGTTCGAAAAGTAAGAAAAATTTTGGTATCAATTGCTTCCGTACTTTCTGGGATAACTCACTCGCATATTAATATCTATACTCCAATATTATACTCAAATACCTTTATATGGATACATCAAATTGCTTACTTTATACACAAATTTATGTAGGCACTAATATTTCACTTTTTTCCACTCGTGCGCCATACATTAAAAATTATAGCCGAACTGACCTTGGCGATAAATACGTGATTTTGAAATTGCCTTTTGCTAAAAGATAAGATAAAAACACTAATAGTCGACCTCACTTCATTAACTTAGTAGTACTTTGCTTAATTAGCTTAAGGTAATAAGTAAGTGTAAATTCTAACGTTCGCGTTTATTATTCATAAATTTACTTTAATTTACTATGCACCGATGTTTACAAAATAAAGACATTTTTACTTTAGAAAACATAGTTTTATAGTAAATAAATAAAATTGGCAATAATTTATCAATAATAAAATTTATTAAAATAATATTAAAAGTATTAAATAAACGAATAATATTTAAGAAATTATAAATAAGAATAAATCAAAACGTGATTTATCATTCTTCAAATAATGACGGTGGTTCGTATACATCGAATGCACATTAATTTTTTATAAACAGCTCTAAAGCAGGTTACAATTTTTGACGTTTTTAATTAAATAACATTTTCTTATTACTATTATACATCAGTTAGGATTCTTTGCGAAATCCGTGTATAATTAAGTACGATTATTTGCAGTAAATGCAATTGAACTTAAAATCAATACCCTGAAGTGAGCAGAGATAATTCAAAATGAAAATATCATAGATTGATAAAACCGAATTAACTTTAGAATTGGCCAAGTACTCTTTTAATAAGACTCTTTTTTCATACAAGGAAGAATATCCTGAGAATTATAACGAAGAAGCCAGTCCCACTAGATATCTTAAACAGGACGTAAATGATTGAATACCACAGCTTCCACTCCTTGGACTTCAATGCTTCAAGAGCAAAGTCCTTTCCTCATCAGAAATATATGTTCATAATTTAAATTCATTCCTTTAAGTAAAAGCTTTAAATATTTAAAACAATCTAAAGTATATTACACTGCCTGAAAAGAACTGTGTACTTGGAAAATGTGATCTGTACTTGACTTTACTTATTATTTACTTTATTAAACTAAATTACAATTTTATGTATTTGCAAGTTTTAATAACTTTTCAGTTATAATATACATCGTGTATTTTCACATGATATCTATGATAAATAAAAGGGTCTAAGTAATAAATAAAATACATTTTATACTTACTATCAGAGAAAGTTCAAAGTGACGTGTGCTTGTAGCTGTTAAAGCAAGAGGTGCTCAATCACTATTCTGGCGAGCAGCTTTTGGGACCGCAAACATTGTGCCTTCGGTTCATAAGAGCACCATCTAACATTTCTCTTATTATCAAACCTTATTATCGGCTATGTCTGTACACTCTATTTACTCCTACTGTTCATTTTCTTTTTTAAATTTATTTTTCAAGTGCATTTAGTAAGCAGCGAATGATCGCTTTACCTTATATTCGTCTACATAGGAAAACTTAAACTGTATTATTTATTTTGCTTCCACATTATTGATCAAAGTAATTCAAATATTTCATTAAATAATGAGATATTATGATCTAAAATTAGTTATTATTTTTGCTTTTGCTCCATGCAGTACATCAAGATGTAACACGCTCAATGGTTTTCACAGTTTCTGTCAAGTGACTGAGTAAAAATAAACTTATCGTAGATTCTATACTTGCGTCAAACTTTAACTATTTTACAACTTAGTAGATTATATACCAACTTGAATTGCTTAATAAATAATCTGATTATTTTCTTAACAATAAAACGATTTTAAACTTAAGAACCTTACCGTTTATTTTGCATTATTTATTGCCATTTAAAATTTCTTTTTAAGATACCATCAATAATAATTTGATCCCCCGATAATTCAATTATCATTTATGGTAATAAAAGTCTATGATTTATGTAAACCTTAATCTGGTTCAATAGCGTAATAATTCTTTTGTATGTAAAAATAGCTGTATTTATCTTAAAAGAAATTTGAGATTTCTTAAAAGAAATCTTAAAAAAAATTTAAAACTTGGATTAGATCACTGTTTCAACTTTATTAAATAAAGCATGAATAATAAATATAATTACTGAAGAGAATTTGGAAAATTTCGATACTTTATTTTTAAAAAAAAATTAATTTTTGATGCAAAACATTGAAATGTATATCAACGGTTAGAATAAAATAAAAGTTTTAAGGAACTTCTCATTACCAATAGTTTTTAAATAACTTGTAAGTTTTTTGAGTGTTTTAAAAAATATATAAAAGTCAAGAAGTATTCAGCTTCTAAATAATATTATAGACACTTTGTGGATTCGGAAATTGATATTTTGATATAAAGCTTCCAGTTTTGTAAATACGTAAAAAAGATTTTAAAATAGTCAACCTTAAAAAATGTTTATAATACGGTAAAATAATAATGGTTGCATATGTATATTTTTATAATTTATCAAGTTTATAACTTTGGCTGTATTGATACAAATAATAAACTCTTATTAATACATGAAATTTTATTGAATATTGAATGTGCGTTGTTGAATGTTGGCGTTGCTTGAATATTGCAGTTCATTACTTCAGGAAAACTTGAAACTATGTGCTAGAATCTTTTCTAAAGTCTCATGAAGTTAATTGTAATGTATTAAATACTAGCCTAATTATTTAATATTTAATTAAGCTTAATAAATTAAAGCTTATTTATAAGTATAAAATCTCTCTTACAAAATTAGATTAAATTTCAATGTTTTGAATGTATTCATTTCAAATCATTGAACAGATGTATAATTGTTCAAATAAACCTAAGTGAAAACATCCTATCGATAACTGTAAATAAAATCCATAAATATACAATCTAATGAATTCGAAAATGTAGTTTTTGTAAGAACATGTGTTTCGTTTTCTTCCCTCTTTTTCCACTTGCAAAGCAGGTGGAAAAACTTTTGGCAGGTGCTAAAAAATGAACGAGGCTAAATGAAAAACAGAATTATTGCTATTTCAGTCTTCCATAAGTGCAATAATAAAAATTGTTCGTTGTCATCACTTTAAAAATTGGTAAGTAGACTAATTGGTTATCTCGCACCATTTACAAATGCTTCAAATATATGAGCATTCCTAGCTGTAGCATTTTATCAGTATTTCATACAATAAGTTTAGTGGAATATAATTCATGAGGATAAATTGTAGAATGTACATCGTAATAACAAAGTTCATCTTTACTTTAAATGAAATGTTAGTTCTTTATAACGATACAGATTTTATAAAAGACAACCAAAAATTGTATCATTTTTAAACAATCGTCCCCTTATTCTCATTTTGAAATAGGAAAAATAATTAGGATGTGATAAAAGCTATATATCTAGAATTCTATTTTGGAAAAATGAAGTTTAAATGTTTTTGAAACTTTAATAGTTATGTATTTATCGTTTAATGTATTTAAGTTAACAAACAAAATAATTAGCCGTACAAAAGCTTCCTACGGGTGGCTTCAGACAAATCTTTATGCTAAAATTTCACTTCTCTCGTAAGCTTCCACTAGTCTTAATACATATATTAAATATCTAATTTTAATTTATGCAATTTTTATATTTCTAAATATTCACAAATGTCACCGTACGATAATAGATACCCTTTCTGGTTACATTAATCAAGATGCTTTAAAATATAAACATATAATAAGGTTTTTATTATAAGTAAAAGTTACAGCTTGTATAAAAAAAGCATTTCAAGCATTTAATATAAGTAATAATTTAATAATATAAGAAAATATATACAATCGTGTGCTCATTAAATTCCAACTAAAAAGTATTTTTAAGACATTAAAAATCCAATTTCGATGAGTATTTACTATTTTTTATTTTTATATAAAGAATTTTTATGAAAAATACATTTACAGTTATGATTGATCAAAAAACAATCATTTAAAAAATAAAGTATTGACTGATGGTGTAATATTTTAAAAATTGGTAGTATTTGTTATATGCATTTTGTGAAAAATTCAAAAGTAAACTAAAATATTCAACTATTTACAAGTGTTTATTCTATAAACGAATAAAATAGAAAATCTTTCATTAGATTTTTTGATATTTTTATAATACTGAATAAAATTTATTAAAACTTATTTTGCGAAAAACATTAAAATGGTCTAATTAATTTACAACATTATTTAAAATTCCATATTATTGTATATTTCATCAATAGTTTCAAAATATTTCACAACAAATTTTCAACGATTTTTAATTCATTATGATTTCAAGTTGTAAAAAATGATGGTAAAAACAAGATTTTATTTTAAATTTTATAACTTTACAATTTTAATTTTTATTTAATTAAGAAATCAATTTAATCTAAAACATAGAAATTTTTATCAGTGTTAAATAATGTTTAAAAGAACGTTACTATTACAAATATATTATGGCACCAATTACCAAATGTTGGCTGATATGTATATTTAAAAAAAGAATGTACCTTTAAAAATTATGACTCAAAAATTTCGATCGTTAAATTAAAGTTGTTACATTAAAAACTGAAATATACTGTCATATTTATTATTAGTAAATGTTATGAGTACATTAAAAGTTTAATTTTTATAGCAAGTTTAAAATAGTTTCTTTCTTACTGAATAGATAAAAAAACTAATAAAACGATAATTATAGCTCTAAATTTTGAGAAATAAATTGAATTTGGTTGCATTTTTCATATAAAAAAAATAGTACATATAAATTTATGAACATTTTATTTACATTTGAAAAACTAGAATAAAAAAAGTTGATTATCTGATTACAGGTAAATAAGTGAAAATTTTTCTAAATATAATAATTTCAATTAAAACAAACTATTAAGAAAACCAATCCTTCCCTTTAATTATTAACGTTTGAAATATCAAATGCTCTACAATATTTCAAATTTATAATTTAAATTAATATTGAACAACAAACTGAATTTTCAAAATAGTAATAAATCTATAAAAATAATCAAAAAAGAATCTGTATTTGTTCGTTCCTTATAACGAATGTCTGGTGTGAGAAATTTATTCTCCGAATAGATTTAGGGTTGTTTCGTTATATGCTTATATTTTATGCGCGGATGACTATCGATATTACATGTTAAGTAGTAAATTCAATGTTGTGGGTATTGCTTAGCATTTATCTAATAACACCACCTTTAAATGAGTTTCTTATATTTGAAAAACTCGAATTTGAGAGGGGCTTCAACGCTCGCATCAGAATCTCTCTAGTACTGCAAAGGGTCACTTGTATTATATTTTTACATAATTATAAATGATACGATAAATGGAAACTGACCAAAATGCCTAAGACCAAAAGACTAGTTGCCGAAAGACGTATACCAAACACTCTACTATAATTTGTTTCATCTTTTATATAACTTCTTTGTATCTTTTATTTACATTTTCTAGAATGATACTCGACTGTCCCACCACCCTATAACATATTGACTTTTATCCTTTTAACATTTTTAAAAATAGTATTTATGAATTTTTGACTACACATTTTACAAAAAATTTGTATTTCTCCTTTATTAATTCTCTTATATATATACTTTTTTAAAATCAATTTCAATAGCACTTCGTCAGGAATAATATATGTTAATAACACATATTTAATAATATATTTAATAACATATATTTTTATTTGAAAATTAACCAAGGATATTTATTTTATTAAAATAGCATTTAGTTACGTAATCATTGAATTATTTTCATATCATAAAAAAATCCTTAATTAAAAATTTTTAAACGTTCAAAGAGATGCTTTCAATTTAATAATAATGCACAGAATACATCAAGAACTCGTAATTTACTTAGATTTGTTAATTTATGATAAAACAAGATATAAAAAAAAATAAATTATACTTTTTAAATTATCAAAGAAGGCTTGCTTATATATGCAATTACATGTAAGGAAAATTATTCGATAGATTTAAAGAATTGAATTATACATTAACTTAATTTATATCATTTCAATAAATAAATAAACTAAATTGAATATGTATTCAAAATTTTCATAAATTAAATTAATACAATAATATTAGTTGTTATTAGTCTGTAGATTAGTCTGTAGATTAGTCTGTAGATTAGTCTTTAACATATTATGTTCTGGGTATCGTGCGTTTATGAGTGTGGTAGTTAAGATTATTGTATTCGGTTAATAACTGAATGAAATAATAAGATACTTTTCTGTAAAGCATGAATATATCCAAGATTTTATACGAACTACGTTTTAATTTTTTACCATGTTAATGGTAAATTAACGTTTTTATTTATAACGTAATTTCATATTTTACAATATCAAAAATTAGTTTGATTAATGTTTATTTTTCTCCAAACTTGATGATTTATTTCCTATCAAAAAATTGTTTTATATACTATTGGTGCTAAAATAATACAATATGCGTAGTAGAATACACGATAACTCTGAAGCTACTCAGTCGAATATTTAATGTGAATCGATTACGAACTTGTTTTTCAACATAACAATTCAGAACATGTAATATTTCCCACTACCAGCATAAATACAGATTTCTCTCAATTGTTGATTTTAATACATAATATTAATACATCAGTGAAAATCATCTCCATGTAACATTTTCTATTAGTCTAGCTCATAATTAAAATTAAATTTATTTTAATTTCTTAAATAAACCTATATATTAATAACCATTAAATTTTATAGAAGTAACAATAATCACTGATAATCAAAGTTAGAAAATTTGATCACTGATAACACTTATAATGAACTTGTTACTGATTACTTATCATGTACGTAAAATATCTATCCCTTGACAAAACTCGTAAATAATTACTAAATAATTTTGATAATGATATCGATTACACCTCCTATCGCTTTTAAATGTCATTTTTTATTAAAATCATGTTGTTTAACCACATATAACGAAGCTACATTCTGTGGATATAACAATTTTTCGAATTTGATCTTTCTCTTTGATTTCGTCGTAAATAAATTTATTCGCTAGTCTATCAATAGCCTTAAATAGAAAGTATATCGGTCTTATACCACAAAAGTTCCTCCTTGATATATCCATAGCCAATATTCATTTTATTATTCTGTAAATATACATAACAGGCAAAATTATTGGTTGTTTTAAATCTCTTTAATAAATGTAACAAATCCATAATTTTAAACATATTTATGAAATTATTATTAAAAAATAAAAATTTTTATTCCATCATTTATTGTAAGAATTTTATTTTATTATGAAACATAAATTTACGATTATGAAGATTTAAGATCTTCCAGATACAGTTCGCGAAAAACCAATACATATATATAAATATATATTACAGTGTTTGTGCAAATAGTAAATTTTTTTAAAATAAATATTTCGTTTATTTTACCTATCTAGAATGTATTTGTTTATTTAATATAAATATATAGTTGACGAAATAAATAATCTAAAATTTTACATAAACTAATAAATAATACTCATACTTCAAAATAATACCTATCAGATTTCAAAAGTTTATAAGCGAAAATTTTTGTACTTATTTTTAAATATAAAAATAACAACGATTCTTAATTCAAATTAAATACATTAACTTGATCCACTTTATCACATATATTTCATAAGAGATTGACATAAGAGATCAATTCTGGGATTAAATACCTTTTCTTCAAAATATCCAACTTTATATTTATTTTTAAATCTATTCGTAAATCTAATGTGCATTCTTAATCTTCTATTATATAATGTTCCAATATTTTATACAATTAAAGATAAATTTTTCTTTGACATAAATTTGACATTAATTATACTTTAAAATAATAACTTTAATTAAAAAAGAAATACAAAAATTATTGTAAGTAAATATCAATAGTAAGTAAAATCATTCTCTATAAATATTTAAATTTAAATAACAGGAACATGAATAAAATAATCTATTTGTATCTATAACACAAAAATTTCTTGTAATATTTAACACTTCTTTAATGAAATATATTATAAATTATGCTGTTTAAATATTACTATATAATTAGTTTAATTAAAAATTTCGAAGAAACAATAAGTTAAAATTAAATTAATTTTTAGCTTTTTATATAAATTCAGTTAAATTTTACAATATCGATAAATTAAGAAAGAGAAAAAAGTACAATAATTGAACAGAAAAAGTACAATGTAGAATTACACGGACTGTGATACAAACTGAATAAAGTAAAATGAATTGCGATAACGCACAGAAACAGTGTATTAGATTAAATTATTTTGGACTTGAAAATACTATGAAATGTTACGTAATCTTATTTCACAGAGATATAAACTTTTCATAATTTCTTATTGATCAAGGTTATAAGTTGTTCATAAGTATGTATTTTGCCGATCTCTACCTCGTTTGTCATATTTTTATTTTTATTCATTCAAGACTATTATTTGTAACATAATTTTTTTCTTTCAAGAAAAATTTCAAATTACTTTTTGTTACTTTTGTTATTTAAATTTAAATTGTTACACCTAGTGGTCGAGTAAGATATTTTTTTAAGTTCGCTCGATGTCTTTCAACGTTCGTCCATAGCTATCTTATTGATAGCACTTTCATATTTTTAATAGTATTTAGAGTTTATTTTGATATCATTCGTTCACGTTATTTAAATTCTTTCAATTTCATTATTCAGTACTTAATTCCAGTTCAAATTTACTCTTCTTCAGCAGATTTTTTATTAGATTATACGTCGTCACAAATATTAGAATGTAATAATGGATAAAAGTATAAAATACAAGTATGCTTAACTCGTTCAAATAACATATTAATAAAACAATTAATAATTAATAGTAAGTGACATATTTAATTATAAGCTTGAAAATAAAAGTTATAAAATCTGAGATATCAAGAACTCACGTATGTCAATTCATGGAAAATCTAAAGATCTGAAGAAAAAAAGGACAATTATATCTGTAATCATGATTTTAAGATGAATGAAAAATGTATATAATACGCTGTTAACTACAAATATTACACATAATGTTCAAAAGTATTCAAAGCGTTTTAGTAAAAGTGTAAACATTTATTTAACTGGTGATGATTATTTATATGTGACAAGAAAATGAATTTTTCAGTACATTTAAAGTATAATACTTAAAAAATAGGGTTTGTCGTTAGATTACAATAAGTGCCTTTAAAATACATAATAAAATAGATGAATAATCTAGTAATTCATTGCCTCTATAATTAAAATTAAGAAGTAATTAAATGTAAAAAAAAAAATGCCAGCAGTAAAATAAAGTCTTTTTTTCCACATAAAAGTTATTATTATTTCAATATATTTTATTTAATTCTAAAGACTTTTAAAAACAACTTTTAAATATTATGCATAATAGTAAGAGATATATTAATTTATAATAAAAAGTATAATACATCGTAATAATAGCTATTACATCAATATTTGAGCAAATAAAATTATGATTTTAAATAAAAGTATTTACGGATTAGAAATAATACGAAAAAGATTATTTGCAAAATAATCTTACTTATAAAATAAATGCGTGAGTATTGCGTAACGTAATTTATAAAGAATATTGTGCAAATATTAGTACTATCTTTCATAATTTTACATTTAGTGAACATCTGAAGTATTTATGGATTTACTTTTAATAAAATGTACAGCAGTACTTTAGACAACAGTATCCCATGAAAAAAGTATCCCATAATAAATCTGAGTACTTAAGTCTTCGATTTCCTCTAGGCACGTTCATTTGTTTATTTTTATACATAGCGAGCATACTGCAATTACCTTCTTTAAATTTTTTTTTAAAATAGGTTAGTAAATAATTTTTCTTGCTTAATGTCTATTAGATATTTTACTTGACTAAATAAAATATCAATAATTCTTAATCTCAAATTTAATGATTTATCTATCTTTAAGCCGAAATTTTTATAAGGACAACAGGATATGTTTTAAAAATGTTTTATAAATATCAAGTATATATTTTTTCCTTTCTAATAAATACCATAATCTATGCTTTAAAGAAGATAAGTATGACACCTACTCCACGATCCTGATAACTACTTTCAGAGAAATATAAAAAATCTACACTTGCCTTTTGGATGGATTATGTACATTATTTCTACTTGTACATTTTATTTAACTCATTTAAGCTTGCATCTCTAAATTGATTGAAATATTACCATTGATAGTGTATTAACTTTATCAAATAATTGAGTCGTAATGACTCTTTGAATATATTTTTTTCGCTTTGATAATATCCATTTTGCCAAACTCTTACAAAAAACTGTAAGGCATTTTACTATGAATAGTGAATCCGTTGTACTCATTTGTTTGAAACAAACATTATTCTTTATTATTTTTGATAAGTAAATTCCCTGATTTTTTACCCAACTTTCTTTACTCGCATTTTAAACTTGTAATTATGGGGATATCCTTAACTTTGCTTAACCAAATTATTCAGAACGATAGGTGATAGCGAATAACTAGTAATGTAAAAGTTGTAAAACCATACCTTGGTGTTTTGATTTTCTTCGAACACTCGTTTCGAAAAGCAAAAGAAACACCACGTTTCAGTAATTTATAATCTCGTACACAAGGAAAGATTCAATTTTTAAATGCATCAAAAAGAAAGATAAAACATAGACTGATATTAACAAGAAATGTAACATATTTTTTGGCGATAAAAATCTTTGGATTATCGAGGCCGAGAAACGCATCAAATGCACTTGAATGTTAAGGTCGTGCTTATTATTCTTTACGATTCATATTCTATACTACTCATTGCAAATACGTTTTAAGAGCTCAAACAATGGATCAGGGTTATTATCTTGAAGTTTAAAGGTGATTGAGAGAGACGGTTGGTCGTGAAAGTAAAGGGAATTGAATGGCTAACGAATGAGGTTTGTATCGCGACAATTGCGCCCTCGTGAGCATCTTAATATCCTGGAATGCTCTTTGGTAATATAAATTATTTATATGATTTATTAACTTACTTATTCAGTCGAAGAAAAGAGTACTTTTGACAAAAAGTTGCTACATACAACGGAAAAAATTCTCGTTAACAAACGCATTAGCGCAAACGATCCGATACTTCAAAGATGGTGAACTGCTCTGTCTAGTATGTCATCAAATATCCGTCAGTCTTAAGTCATTAGATCGATTCGTGGTTGCATGGTTACATTTAAGTTCTACAACTTAAATGTAAAAGTGAACCGCGTGAAGTGGAAGAAATTTTACGTGCTCGTAAGTATTTGACGTTCTTCTCGCTCGTTCGTCGCACAGATATGTAGATTCGCATACCTATTATCTGTGCAAGTAGTGGTTACTTCCATGTCACTAACGTAGCTAAATAAGAGCGCGTGCATACACGTACGTCTACACTACGACTACTGATCGGAAGAAAATTGAGAATTGCGGTCCCTGTCGTATCACTCGAGACACGCACATTTTTTCATCTGTTTGCAAAGCGTTCGCCTTTTAATTATATATCTGGAGATCTTATCGTCAACTCGGCTGCTGCGACATCGACACAGGAATTTCTCTGAATTTCGGTTAGATTCGAGCTCTCTCTCTCCCTTTTCCCTCACTCTGTCTTAAGGATTGGCGAGCTTTCAATTATAGTTAAATACCGATGACTTATTCAATATACGGTTTTTCTTCAGAGTGATTTTATAATTAGCGGTCAGTTAATGATTTTAATCATTAAGCTTGGACATTTTTTAAGTTGTGATTACGTATATTGATTCTTTTGGATGAATTATTTGTCTAAGATGTCGAGGATGAAATGATGGTATTACTTCTAGTCGACATAAATCAGACCTTGGACGAAAAAAACTTGTTTCTTTATAGGTAACAGGTCACAAGAAATCTAGATCAAATTTTTTCCTCTGTAACGCTTAGAAATCTTTGTTAAAAATAAATTTATACAAAAGAAATATGTAAACGATTAAAGAAAGAAATTATATTCAGATTTCATCGATTAACTTGATAATTAAGAATATTTTATTATACATTTTTTAAAAAGAAGCTTACCTTTCTCCGACATTGTTTTATAATGATACAAGAAAAAGAAACTTAATTGTTATTTTCCCATTAAAAAAATTTAAATATTCATTATATAAATTATCCATAAGTAGTTTACAAAATATTTTTAAATATCATTATATTCATGTTGAATTCATTCAAAACGTACATGTTAAATTAGTAAAATTTTCAAATTAGAATATTTTTATTAAAATATTCATCATTTATAACACAAATTATACACGCATCCATATACATAAATGTATGTTAAATTAAAAATTTAACTAGCATGATATTTCCAATAATAACTAACGTCTCTGTTTTTTCATCTATATAATATTTCATACGTACGAGATGCTAAACTACACAAATTCATGCTTGAAAGTTTATAAATACAAATGTCATCAAAATATTTAATACTAATATTGATAATTGTATGATCAGTAACTAATTGTTGTGAATTGAAAAGATGACAGTTCTAAATTAACAGACTGTAATACTAATTAGATAATTTGTTTAAAAAAATGAAAACTTTAATTAAAACCATTGAATATCATGATATAATTTACATAAATTATCAATAACTACTAGTTACCTAAATATTTCGCTAAGTAATTCAAAATATTACAAAATCTAATATTTCATTTTTTTAAATTATTAAATATTTTTATTAATAAAAGTGAAGTTTCTTAAAATAAATTTAAGATTTTAAAATATGAATATAAAATATAACCATCTGACAAAGCGTGCATTCCTAAAAATTATTTTATATTGCCATTTAAATTGTAAATAAATAAAATAATAACATGTTGCTATTCGTTACTATTCATACATTTAAAATATATAAACTATTAATCATTCGAATGCGAACTGTTTCCACAAAGTGATTGTATGTTAGTGTATTTTAACAATATACTATAGTATTACTGTGTTTTTCTAAAATTTTTATTTTCTCCTTTTATTCCATATAATTAATAAAATAATAAAATATTTATTATAATATTAAAATAATCTAATTATTATAATATTAAAATAATCTAATTATAATAATATAATAATATAATTATTATAATATTAAAATAATCTAATATTAAAACTTCTAGTAATGACTAATAGGATTAAAAATGTTTTTGCGAATAAATAATTTTTCTCTTAGTTACTGTTAAAGAAAACTAAAGAAATAGTATTATAGAAATATAACAGCACTCATTATATGAATTCTTATTTTGTAAGTTAATTTTAATTATATAAAATTTTAAACATAACATTTTTAATGCAACATTTGTTTTGTGCTATAATTTTTTATACTATCAGTTTAAAATGAAAAATTATGAAAAAAGTTGAAAAAGAACAAAAACTAATAGACAATAATAACGTACACAGACATAAAATTTTTATTGTAATAGCTCAATGCATAGCTCATACCTAATAATCTATAAATCAACTTAAATATTTAATTTCAACAATTTATACATTTTATAAATAGTGAGCCTATTGTTACGTGTCGCAATAATAATATAAAGAAAAAAATCATATATCGAAAAATAAAAAACGGATTAAATAGTACCTGGAACTTGATATCACCTATTTCTACAATATGACTATAGTACTATTATCAACGATACCGTCCAAAGTGTGCGTGAATTTGTACATGCACATAAATTGAGCGAAGAAAATTAGAAAGAAAACCGCTCTAGTTATAATCACCTGCGTATTATCAATCCTAAGATAAGGCGAAAAGTGGGTCCCGCTCTTGCACACTCTGCACCGTTACAAATCACCATAGTCGATCTACCAAAAGATGTAAACTACAAACTGCAGCGATCGAAGAATTGACGTATGGCAGTTTACGGTCGATCGGTGCTGATCGCAATATCAAATTCCCCTACCGACGCTCCTAATCACGGCCCTGATCCTTACGTAGCATCTAGAGCAGATACAGACTATTTCCTCCCGCTCTCTCTCGCTCTCCCTCTCTCTCTCTCTGTCTCTCTCTCTCATTCCATCAGAGGAGAAAGTCGGCCGATCCGCGGTTTTGTACTTTGTCTCCTCTTCGGGAAGTCGATACCGGCGAGTTCACCAACGCTTCGCCTCTTCCTTGCTCTCTATCTTTCGTTGCCCCTTTCACACTCGCATTTAAAACGAAGCCTACAGACTCCATTCCTCACGCAATGTATCTAATGGCGTTGATCTTGTACACAGCGCTGGACTCCGTGGATTTATATATTATAATAAAACCCAACTGTGGTGAGACAACATCTTTACGATTTCATAGCATGTTTCACGCAGACATTATTGCTACGCTAAATAATTAGGCTATGGATTCATTTCTATTTTATTAAAACTATATATTTGTTTCTTAATGATTTTATAATATGTTGAATAATGATGAATTCCTTTATAAATCTCCTTATGAATTTAATTTATCTCGAGCAAAATATACATGAAAATGTTACTGTTAAAATAAGAATTTGTTGAATCTTTTTCTTCGTGAAACTGTACACCTAAAGTAGAATTTCTTATTTTTGTTATGAATCATAATATTTTATGTGACACGATCTTGTCTTCCAGTGTTAACTTAAAATGTAATTGACAAATAACATAGATTGAAGATTTACATTCTAAAATTAACTATATTGAAGTAACATTTACTACGTAATAAAGTCAAGTTATATGAAACCTCACTTTCTAAAGAAATGGGGTAAAATTCATCTTCTTCAAAAAATCTTTAAAAGAATAGAAAATACAGCTATATAATATTCTTATCCAAAACAATTTCAAAGATTGAGTCAGTTTCCTAACAAACGCCTAATGTTCATTACTGAAAAGAGTCATTTGAATAAACTTTCGTTTATTCAAATTACGTTATTAAATTTAATTAAAATTAATCAAGTTACATAAGCCTTAAATACAATTTTTGTTCTGTGAATGATTTAGCGAAAATCAACTGACATTAGAAAAAATTTTTTCAAATAATCAGTACACTATTATGACGTATTAAGGAATTAAAACTTTTCAAAAGCGAAATATACAACAATACGGACTGAGAAATTATTTATTAATAATCCACCAAATTAATTTTCTTTTTATAAGACTAAACCTAAAATAGAGGGGAAAAAATAGTCACCTATTCATCATAAAAATATGTTTACAGAAAATCATGAATTTCACAAGCATTTTTTATTAAAATTTTTAAGAAATTTTATAATTATTTTCAAGAATTATTCTAAATTTGCTTATTTAATTCTTAAAATAAGATTGATACAATCATCTTATGATTGAACTAAACAATAGGTCGTTGTATCACAACAAAAGCTCAAATAATTACCTATCTTAATATCTAAATACTTAGATATCTAAAATTAATTCCACTTTCAAATGTCTAAAAAATTATTTAAACTTTTCATTTTTTGTAAATATTATCGAGCGTTATTTTGACGCTCTATCTTAAATAGGATGCAATGAAAAACAAAAATTAATATCAAAATTATTGATAAAATAATATGGAAATTTACATAATAATATATATTGATTAATAAAAATGATTTCCGTCAAAAAATTTTTATACGTTTGTATTGAAAAAAACAAAATTAATTTATTACCAAATATTTTTATGAAGCCTAAAAATACTATAATTCATGATCATTCACTGTGCAACATAATATCAATTATATATCTATCTATTAATAAATAAAATAATAAAATGTATCATAGTGTATATATCATTGTATAAACACAAAGGTAGAATTTGAAAAAAGTTGGCAATTAAAATAATCTTTCTCATAAATGTTACTCTACAACGTATTGTTTTTGCAATAAAAAATATTACGTTTAATTAAGCTGTTTAAACTTTTAAAGAAAGGTCAAACAAAATCATCGAAACATATTTTGTAATTCATCTTAATAAAGAATTACTTTTATTGATGTAGCTAATAGAAATTACATACGAAATGAAATTGTTGTATTTAAAGAGAAAGTTGAGAAAGATGTAATTAAAGTTGATTGTATAATCCAGATAATCTATTTATATACAATGTAAAGAATGATCTTGGTACAATGTGGCTAGTATAGATTTAGTGTTCATATTGTATAATGAACTTGAATTGATTTTCATTCAAATATTTAATAAATTGAAAGAATTTAATAATAGAAAATGA
This sequence comes from Wiebesia pumilae, assembly GCA_018907045.1. Classification (NCBI taxonomy): domain Eukaryota; kingdom Metazoa; phylum Arthropoda; class Insecta; order Hymenoptera; family Agaonidae; genus Wiebesia; species Wiebesia pumilae. Next base: position 13,584,955 of record JACCHZ010000105.1, read on the forward strand.
ATTTTTTTAATATGTTAAAGATAACTTTAATAATTAAGTATTGAGCAAATTAAGTAACAATTTTAGTTTTATACTTTAGAAAGTCAGTGTATTACTTGAAATTTAATGTATGATAAAACGAAAAATATTGAAGCTAACAATGTGTACATTGACGTAATATCAGTACAATCAAATCACGTTATTAATTTAACTATAAAAAAAATAGTTAAAAAATAACTAAAAACCAGTTAAATTGCTCATAAATTTAAAAATAAAGTTTGATCAATTAATTTAAGTCTTATATATGATATTCGAGCCCATTGTTCATACGTATCATATCATGTAAAACTGATAAGGTAAATAATTTCCATTGAAATCAAAAATATTGAGTTTAATATTAATATCAATATACAACTAAATTATACAACTAAAACTACAAAATAATTTTACATATATATATATTCAATTGTAGTTGATGTATAAATTAATCATTAACTTCTTAAAGAATAATCAAAATATCTTTTATTTTAGAAATAATCTCGACAAATTCTACATATTTACGCCATCTTTTGGGGAGTTAGCAAGTCCTTTCTCGATAGATACGGAGAATTTAAGTTGACAAATTCAGTATTATTATTAAACATTTCTTAAAATATTTTAAATTCTGAATCAAACGGGTAATATTGAAGCGAATGAAACAAATGCTAAACAAAATAAAATACCAAATAAGCTACGTAAAGAAAACTTTTTTGCTTACTTTTACGTATATATTTGTAAACCGAATGCCATAAAAGTCGAATACCCAATAATCGAATTTTCTATTGTTTTATGTAAAAGAACCTTCTTTTAATGAGAAACTATCGATATTCTTTTATTATAATTTTATTTATCCTTCAAAGCATTTTTTATACGACGACTAAAAGTAGCACTCATTTACCCCTTCAGTAATTTACAACAGCCTTATTGAAGCAAGTGAACGTTATTCTTATTTTTTACAATTTTTTACAATTTCATAAGAATTTTTAGATCAAAATGTAAAAATAATGCAATGTTCTACATATTAAATAAATAAACAACGGTTACTTCTTTGCCAGGTTATATCGCCAACAGCATTGAATTACACTGTGCTCTTTCAAATCAACGATTGACACTTCGGGATCATAATTCGACGTCTGGAAATATAGAAAAAATAAAGCCAGATTTAATTAACTATGAGCACTATACAATACTTAAAGTTCTAATACTTGAAGAAATTATTTTTTGCAAATACTATTTTCGAAGTAAAATCATGATAACATGTTTCCAAAAATACGTATTGATTCTTTTAATATATTAAATTAATGTTCAGCGTTTCATCAATGTATAAGAACAAAAACGTAACATAGGCTCCTTAGCTTTACACATCTGTATGTTCAAAAAATTGTACGCATGTGTACATGTGAAACAATTGCACGCCAAAATCGAAAATCCATAAACACCGAAGCTAATCACCTGTGGGATTTGCCTCGAGAACAAGCAACTCGCCTAAACAAGGTAAGACACAAATACTTGGCCAATCTTGATCGATCGTCAAATTAATCGTTATCCAAAAGGCATCAAGGACCAAATGTCCCGTGCGATATTTTGCGACAAACCGTCGCAAAAATCTGCACGGGTTTACAGAAAAAAAGTCTCGAAATAGTCTATAAATAGTTGTCGGCTCAAGGTAGCGCATACACCTATATCATGAATCCGCATGCACAAGAGCGTAGAGGGGGCATTATACTCCACTCCTCTCTTACTCTCGATCGCTAGCTCTTTCTCTCTCTCTCTGGACAGGCCGACGGTCGTGGCCGCTACAAGAGCTTCGGCGCCGTCCACCTCAGTCGATCCTGTGCGCTCGCTCGAAGCGAATGTAGCCTGAGAGTAGTTCTACCAACGAGTCCTCGGCGAAGAAGAAAAAACAAGCAAGAAAAGAGGGGAAGCGCCAAACCAGTCTCCCTCGGGGCGAAGGGAGGAATTTTTAAAGAGGCACCGTGTGCAAGGCAGAGGCATGCCGAGGCAAGGCTGACGCGCCGCGCAGGTACGCAGGTGTCAGGTGAGTGCATTGTGCGCGCGAGAGAGTACTGAGTCCATACAAAAGTACCTACGGTTTTTTATCACTGCCAGAGATGAGAGATGAGAGTGAAAGAGAGAGGAGGGGAGATAACAGCTTTTTTATGACGCTTGCGTTTGTGCGCGAGAGAAGGAATGATAGGAAAGTGGATTGCGGCAAGGCCGCGCAGTGTACTCGTAGATCGACGATAAATCGACACGGATAAAGTATTATTTCGCGATTTTAAGGATCGATTAGCACACGGTCACCACGGCTAATTGGATTCGCGAACTTTTTCTCTCGTCGGGCGTTCGCCCGATTGGTACCGGTTTAAGGGTGCTTGCAACGTACACTTGGAATGCGTCAGGTGACTCCAGAGTGAGATCGAAGTGTTTATTTTAATTTCGCAATAAGATCTTTCGCGGTAAACCCGCGCGCCATCGATGTAATAACTGTGGAGCTTACGAGCAATCGCTCGCTCGATCAATTGCGGTATGAATGTGTAAACTGTGTTACTAGAAATTTTTATTTACTGGAACTAATTCAAAATGCTGTGGCATTCGTAAAGAGAATTACTGACACGATCAGTGTTATAAAATTATTCACGTATGCCAACTCTATTTAAACATCATCTGTATTTAGAAGTAGAGCTCGTTGTTAAAAACTGTGTGTAATAGAATTCATGGATGAAAATTAAACTGAAAATATAAATGAATAATAATAATAATAATAATGTCACCTCTACTTTACAAGTGTTTTGTGAACGATAAATTTATACTAATCTTATTTTAGAAGGTGCGTTTTAATTATGTATTAAGCAAATCCTGAATTTGAAGAAACAGTGTGAGTGAGCTTTTATTTTCAGTGGGTTGGGAAGAGCTTAATAAGTGATACTGCTATAGTGCAATAATAATAACTTAATAACAGAAGTATACAAGACATTTTAACATTAATTACGTATTTTCGAAAAGTCATTTATCCTGTGATTAATTAAATTAAATAAGTGTCCTACATTTTAAAATCAATCATTTTTTAAAGTTTCATCGTGCTTTTTGTTGTTTTTAAAAAAAGAAAATGTATCCTTACTGTTTTATTTCATTAATGTGTAGAAAATTTTACTTTCCAGCATTTTAATGCTTTAAAACATTTTTTAAATACAACTGAGAGAAATGGCACTTTGATTTTGCGATGACTTCCTATCTAGTCTCAAAAAACAGGATAAACTTTCTCAAATCCAATATTTTCGTGAAACTAGTTAATTATCTAAATTCAAATTGCTCATATTTCTTGATTAAAATTAAATAAAAAATTTCGGTCTAACATATATATTAATAATTCAGCAGAGCATAGGTAAAGTGTACGAAATAAACGTTGAGCTGCAAACAGTGCAAAATGCACAAAAGCATTTAACCCACATAATAAAAACCTAAAATTTTGCTGGTGTACCAGCAAATAAATGCAATGCAATAATTCACTATAGTAAACGTAATTTATGTCAAATCACTCTTTAAACCCGCTCCAAGCTCTATCTTGTCTGAGAATCGCACGTCCACTAATAATGACCGCTTGAAAATAGTAACGATCTATTCGCTCTCCATCATTGCCGCTGAGCTGAAGCTCGTAGTCAAGGATGTACACCTGGCAAATTCCAAGGCAATGGAAGAAGCTCATCGAGTATACTATACGTAACCTAATCGCAATAAAAGTTGGTAAGATACTTTGTGCCCCCTCCCCTTCAACGATCCACACACATGCCTACGTGTGCACAACATTGACCATGTTTGCAAAGTAATTCCAGTGGTATAACTGAAAATTTCAAAAGGAAATGAATTATACTCGGAAGTAAAGAAACCACGATTTAGAGTTGTTAATCATAATAATTATTCTTTTATACGTTGAAGAATACGACGTGAAAATTTTTAAGACAATAATTTTTCAATGATTATTTAATTATTATTGAATGTACTGCAATATTAGAAATATCTTGTCAAAAAAGCCAAATGTTTGCTCCTGCATCATGACATTACAAGTATTACGTATAATTGTTAGTAGGTTCGAAAAGTTTTTCTATACACTGATTACCGCTGAAATGAACAGGAAAATGCCAAAGTGTCTATCAAAAGCCTCTGTCAAAGAATACGACCAGCTCCTGTTAAATACTCTACCCTCGACACTTGATTTCATATTTCCCTTATAATATCAAAGAAAATCAGGATTAAACAGGAAATCGATTGAAAAGAGTCTTAAAGCTTATCATTCATCAAATAGAGTAAGCACAAGTTCGCTTTGCTCTTCATCCAGCTCGTATCGTTTCAGAAATTTACCGCGACGAGGTGTTACGGCTTCATGAGATAACGAGCATGTGCTCGCGCGGTTACGCAAAGCTGCATGAGTAATCCAACGCGGAGGAGGAAAAGCTAAAAGATGCAGCATCCGAAAGAAAGAAAGAGCATGAGAGAGAGAGAAGAAAGAGAGGGAATGCAGCGACGAGTGAAATCCCGCGTGATTCGTCCTTTACTCGACTGCGCCGCTCATGAGAAAAAGATCAATCCCGGCTCTCCATTTAGTCTTTCTTCCTCAACGTCGTTCTAGTCCCTCGCAGCATACCCACGCACTAGCTGCAATCCTGTTCTCGGTCTTTGCAAGCATGTGTATTCAGAACAGATTTCCACAGAAAATTTCGACACCCGGTATGACACAAGCGATCGGTAAATCAGAATACAAGCAGTGTTCGATGTTTTCGCTGCTGAAAAACTATTCGTCCTTAATTATCGTCGTTTATATCATACGAAATATTAAAGCGTTTAGTCCCTATGACAGCGCGAGCTCCATTGTACACCTGACTACGTGTGAGTGGACTTATTCAGCTTAATGTATTTTGCGGTTTCTCAAACGTTTTTACTAATGAATCTGAAGAAAGGCAGATGGTATCTTTTGTCCTTCATAAAATATTTGAAAACATATAGTAAATAGTTGCTACTGCAAAGTAAACTATACTGAATATAAAATATGTAGTCAGTAAACTTTATTTAACATTACGTAACTTTTGACATTTTAACAACAAAAATTACGTACATCCAGATATTCATAATATGCTGTATATAATTGGAATTCGTTGAAAATTGCTTTTCAAACAAAGATCACGAAACAGAATCCCATTCAAGTTGAATCGTCAGTTAGCGTAATATTTGAAAAAATGCGGAAAACTTTTCCGCATTCGATACCTTTAGTGCATAACGTAAACTACGCTAAAATAAATCTTTTATTTATAAACAATTTTATCCATCCTACTAACTCTTTACTGTTACAAGAAGCAAGGAAAGTAAGTAATTTAATTCCAGTAAATTGTAGCTCATCGCGATTAAGGCCTCAAAAGATTCGTTCACCTTCATGGCAATTTTGGCAATGAAAATGGCTAGAAATCTGGCTCCCGTCGCATATCCGAGCTAATTTTAACTACCCATATTTTCCACTACCCTCATCTTTTTATTATTACCCTCCTGCGCGTCCATTCCTTTTACGAGTATTTACTTGGTCCAATTACGGTCCCGCGAAAGGGAAATTACGAGAACAATGTTCGCGTCATTTGGATTTTTAATTGGAAGAGTATGCGCGGGCGACTCGCGGAGAAGCATAGCAATTTTCACTTAGGACTCGCAGCTGAGATATAATAATGCAAGTAGCACTATAGCTAATGCGGCCTTTTTCCGGGATACTCGCGCAGTTTTTTACAAACTATATTCCCCTGTCTTACGAAAACTGCCCCGTGCGCCGTTGGGAATTCGATTCACGATAGCACGACAATCACGATTCTTACGAGGACTTCCTTACACGGCTCCTCGCGGCTCCGTAATTAACTTGAGATTCGATTTTTCGATAAGCATTGATTATTTCGGTATGCGTGGAGTATGCGCGGGGAGCTCTTGAGTAATATAAATCATTCCGCTTAAACTTGCTTATATACTCAACATTCCCTAGGCTTCTTTTTCAGCAGACTAAGATTACCAAAGGGATCTAATCTTGTTTCTTTATCGAATACGATAAGAAATAGCTAATTTTTATGAAACTGAAACGTAGCTGATTTCGTATTCATTGAGTATTCGGGAAACATTTTTTCATTATATTAAAATTATGCTTCCGACGTTCTTAGAACTGAATGCTTCTCTTAGAACCGAAGATAATTAATACGTAGTTGTGAACTAGGAGGTTCCTGGTTAAAGTGCTTAACGGTTATTGGATTATTTTCGATGAAGTAAATAGTACTGAAATACCCAAAAGATTATTTCTCAATACGAATGCCAGAGTGGGTAAAGTAAAATACGATTAGTTGCAGTTGGCCACTGTGCTTACGCGTAAGCACGCAATGCCATACGAGAAGAGAAAAATTGCTAATGAAAAAGTTAAGGATTCATGCCGATGGAACCTGTGAACTCTACTATCCGAGCGTCGGGCGCTAAATCTTCGCGCGCCTACAAATACAGAGCCACACATGATGAGCCGCGCACTTTCCTAGGTAACTTCGCCTCGAGTGCACATGCGCTTTTAAAAACGGAACGAGCGAACGGTCCTGTCCATCTGGCATCGCGAAGGACGTTATACGCATCCCACAGCTGTGCGCTTGGCACCGTAAAATATTTTTTCCGCGGTGGCTACATCCGCGATCCGTTTTTCGCTCGGTCAGCTGCTGTAGACGAACCGTGTTATAGCTGTAATTTTTACCTGCGCGCAAAATTGCAAAATACGAGAACTAGACGTAATACGCGCGCGATCAATACCGCGAAATCAGATCTGCGTGATTGGAGGAGCAGTTAAGGGTTTCGCGGGCCAAAACCCGCTGCGCAAACGCTCCTTTGGGCTCCTTTCCTACATATTAACGTATATGGTAGCATTCTTTCGTAGTGCTACGATTCTGGCTTATGATCTATAAAAAAAACCAAGCCTGATTTCTAAGCAATTTATAGAGCAGTCGATTTTAAGGAACAATATTTCTATTATAAGACTATAGAGGACTAACAATGTGGAAGTAATTCTAGATAATGATCCAAGAGAAAACCTCTTTGAAATAATTATTATTATTGATGAAAATGAATAATGGTTGTTGTCTTTTATTTTTCAAAGGGAAAAACATTGTTAATTATTGCATCTTAATTCGTAAGCTTACGAGTCTGTTATAAGATAATTCCTGTTCTACAACACGAAGGGTATTTTTGAAGAAAATAACTTTACTTTAAAGAACTTTTTTCCGGCGACTCACTCGCCGTCCTATGCCAATTAAATGACCTGAAAATTTTTCTTAGAAGATTGTTGAATCGTCGTACAATTTTTCATTTAAATACTAAACTGCAAGCTATTTCATATTAAGGTGCACATTTTTATATTGAATTATACAGTTTTAAATAGTATTGTTTAAAAAAAGCCTTGTAATAAAATATGTTCCATGTGTAACATACGTCGTCGTGCTCAGGGTTTTTAATTGTAACACAAATTAAGCCAATCAATGGGACAGAATACTCGTACTGGAATTCAAAATGTCTTTGCTACTTATGTATTTCATGGGAAAGTTATAGATAGAATTCCAACATCGAAGATTCCAAATTTATAGACTACAAACTTTTCATTGTTATTTCTAGAATATTCTCAACAGAGATTTGAGGAATAATAATACTCGTAGGAGTAATTTTCTGAGTAGAGATCTGTATGCTTGTATTGAAATGGTACAATAATGATTTACTAATATTTTATGACTTATTCGCTTCCAGAAATACCTATTAAGGTTCGTTAGGCTCAGAGACAAAATTTTGACTTGAGATAATGAAGCCGCTTACGGAATCGAAAAAGTAGAGAAATTTAGAATAAATATTTCATTAAATTAAGTGTTTACTTGTATCTATTTTCATGAAAACCAGTGTTTATAAATCTTGTATTCGACTGCTCTTCGAGTTTAAAATTTTTTACTTTATTTTTTTAAATAAAATTTTTCGATGAAAAATAAACTTATAATATCGTAGAAAATCTGCTTGCGAAATATGGCTAGAGCTCGTTTCTAAACAAATGTGGAATGCGAAAGTAAATTTTAATAAACCTAATTTAATCACAATTGTATTATATGCTAAAACTAAAGAAAAATTTCAGAATTTCAGTTTGCACTTAAGTACATGAATATTGATGATTATCACAATTAAAAAAGTGCACACTCTGCTTAAAATATATATGTTTATGCGCTTAACTTTAATAAAGCGCTGATTCACAAAACGGTATTATATTTAATAACAATCGAATGGGTAAAATTAATAAGCAGAATAATAAACACAACCCAAATACGATCCATTAATCCATTTCATACGAATCAAATTCAAACGAACGTCGAATAGTAAACCACGACGAATTTTAACGACATTTTAATAGCTAGAGGATCATTAAGCAAACCGTTTGAAAATCGATCGCGAACACCGGCTGACTCGGCGCTATTCAACCTCATTCTCGTAAAAATCTCCATATATCCTTTCCGAATCAACATAAAACCTACTCATACGCGCGTTCAGCTTCTCCTCTTTTTAACTCCCTGAAGTATTTAGAGACCATATACTTGCGAAACTCGCGATCCAACGTAATTCGTCCTCCGTGATTAAAAGACAAGGAGAAAGAAAACGAAGCCTTCGCAGCAATATATTACAGTGGAGGGTACGCATGCGCGAGGCGACGATCAAAGATGTGATGCGCCTCTACCTGTACCGCGGTGAGAAAGAAGCCAAACCAGGAGGACGTGTGCGTACCTGAACTTTGATCGGCTCGCCGAGAAACCGCAGACCGCGATACAACTATCGCGGTGCTTTTTTCTTCGCTGCGAGCGGCGAGCGGCGAGCGTGAAATGACTCCGTTGCGGGGGGAGAGCAGAGAAAAGAAAGCGCGAGTTTCTACGTAAATATGCGAGGCACCGTGAGGACGAATGTTTGTTCTCTCGGCTTTGACAGCGGACGACAGACTGTCGCTGCAGTTAGCGCGTCGCGGTCTTAACCGCTTCCAAATTGTGTCGCTCGATTCGTTTGCTTCCGTTACACCTCTCGAGAAAGACGTGAAATATTGACACGGTGGTTTTGGCGCCGTCTGCTAGGAGTAAGGAAGCAAAAATAATCGACTCCTCCTTAATTACATCGGTATTTGGCCTAATAATAGACTTTTTTATTTTGAGAACTTGAATAACGCAATGCGAATGCCGCCAGCCTTCTCATCTGAATTAAGATTTTTATTTTTATAATGATTAAGGAGATGCCAATTACTTTGAAAAAAAGGCTTTTTATTAATGCTAACGACACTGAGTCTTTAAAAGCGTATTTACAAAAACCGCTTTCTCTGAAATCTACGCCACTGCTATTGGTGTAAAAATTATAGAGATATCTATTTGAAAGAAAGATAAAGAAAGAAAGATAGAAAAAAGTAGAAGTAAAGAAATGCAACCGCGGTACGCTACAAAAAAGTAACTTCACAAAGGGAAATAAAGGAACTGTCATGCACATCCACGACCTTCGCGTAAAATTCTTTTGAACGTTTCTCGGAATCTTTTTTACATTTTCGTAAATCTGTTACAATAGATATAGATTTAAATGCAACTCCGTGGTATCACTTCGAATGCAAGATTAATCGCCTAATTTATACGTACGTAAGTATCTGTTCTGCGATCGTAGAAGACTCTGACGTCATTTTAAATGGCCAAAGCAACTAAACCGAATTATGTTTGAACCGTTCATGAGTCACTTTACACTTAACTAATAAACGCTTTCCCCATTGATCATATAAAATATACACGTTATTTGAAAAATGATTTTTATATAAATTTTTTTAATAAATTTCAATGACGTATTTTATTAATTTCCTCCAACCTTTGTTTTAAAGACTTGCTTACGTGAATAATAATTGCACGTATAATAATATTCCAGTATAATAACTGGAATTAATTTTAATATCATTGCAAATAAATTACTTCTTAAAAAATCCAACTAAAATATTCACTTCCAAAATCTTTTCACTTTCATTTAAGTATACTTAATCAAGAATTCAAATATTTTATATTGAATTCTCTTGTATCAAAATACGGTAACGGAAGAACCGGATTCGTTGAAAAATGCTTAAAAGTCGAGCGATCATGTACAATTGCTGTCGATATTTTGCCGTAACACACGTATATACGTTATTTTTCTACCCTGAAGAAAGAAGTATTTTAAGCTTTTACTTTCGTTCCCTTATTTATTCTTGTATAGATTTTTTAAATGTACTAATAAAAGTCAATTGTTGAAAGATGTCAGATTTTTAAAACCTCACACGCACTTTTTGCTCAGTCGCGTATAATTAATATTTCACTGAGTTCACTTAAATATCAAAAACTACGAATCTTTTCTTTTTACCGCTCAGCTGCACGAAAATAAGCGAATGCACTTCATCGATCGCATCCTAATTTTTCAACAAATTCATATCCCAACAACAAAAGAACCACACACACGCGTACATACAGAGAGTGAAAAGTAGATAAAATCCTGTCAAAGCTTGAATCTCACGCTTGAGTAGACGAGAACGTCTAGGCCGGGCATAATTGAGAAGTCTCCAAGAAAAGAATCGCCTCGAGTTCAAGTGCTTTTCCAAGATGAAAATCACCAGCGATAAGAGTCACCCGAATCCTTGCAATGGCCAATCACGGCTCATAAATCAAGGAGTGGATTTCGCAACCGCGTGCTATGCTTGCGCAGCGCTGTCGTGGCTCCGAAGATCGTGGCAGTGTGAGAGGGAAGGGAAGAAAGAGAGAGATAGAGAGAGAGAACAAGAAAAAAGAGAGAGGTGAACGAAACGGTTCGCGCTCGTACCTTCGGAGGCTGCCATTGTCGCGAGCCACGCATTATCCTGAACGAGATGCTCGAGGAAATTCCGTGTTGCATTTCCTCGAATTTCCCCCGAGTGCGTACCTTCTGACAGGTGGCTTTTTCTTATTTTGCCTTATTAGCGTCACTGTCGTCCGCATCGCTTATATCGAACCGAACATATCGGTAGATTACACGATTTTATTGTTGAATTAAGCCCTTGGAAAGTAGAAAGGGTGACGATAAATTATTTTATATGTAAATTTCTGTGAGTATGGTTACTTACTGCAAGAAATTGAAGTATACGCGTATGTTTAGAAAATCTAGGTCCGGCAAAGAAAAATTGCGTTAGAATTATGCCATGTTTTAATTTATTAATATGAAAGAAAATACTCGTTATCTTGTATTAGAATTTTACTGGCTAGTTATAAGAAGTGGTACGCGTTGAAAAGTAATTATCTTTCCAAGCTATATTTAGATTACTTTAATATCACAAACATAATTAATAATAGTAAAGCAACAAACAAACATAAACATAGTTGTCGCCAGTTTAATTCTTAATGTTTTATTACATAAAATTCTCATGTCGATGAATCTTTTCCTTTTCGTATTTTACTCGATAAATTTCAAACTCAAACACGAATCGAGCGGAATTTACAACTTCTTTGTTACGGCAAAGACTTTACCACGATCTATAGTATTGCTCAAATCATATCCTATACAATAATTATTCCGACATGAATTTGATCATTGAAGTGTAACGAAGATCGATTAACTATTAAGTAATGTATACAAGCTGCAAATGTATTAAATTATGTTTCAAATAATCAATCCATCGGATATTGTAGCCATTCCATGTACGCCTTAAATCATATTCTCTTGTTCGATCTGCGGCGCAATAAACAGAAATAAAAGACATAAAGTTGAATATCGTTAATTCTATTTCACGGACACGCTACAGGAATCAGGCGCTCGCAGTTCAGTTTCACTCTTGATACCCGCGAGAACGAATTAACGATATGAGCCGACGCATCCGCTTGCGAATTCCATAGATCGCGACAAATTGATCCTAAGTCTCGCTCTCAAAGCAAAAATCGCGGGACACGAGTAAATGCGCTATAAAATAAATATTCCTCCTCCCTTTGCCGGTATATCCACGCGTAGCGACCTTGGGCTCTCTCGTCCTTAGGCAGGCACGCACACCTCCGATTCGATTCCTCGGCTTAGTCGACCTCATGGAATGCGCGTCATGTCTCTCGCTCGTCAAACAAGCGGCTACCCTTCTTCCTCCTCCACCTCGTCCTCCTCATGTTGTCCGCGTCACGAGGAAGCTGCTCCTTTCTTCTCGTGATGCGCGCCGTGCAGAAGGTATCCCGATAATGTTCGAAGAGCGCCTTAATTGCCCGCACTGTCGTTGGATCGCGTGGGTCCTTATTCCTCAACGATTGGGTCGCTTCCACCGGAGTCACTTTGGATACTGGGAATGCTAGTTAATCAGGGAGACGCTGCGCTATGAGTGAAATAATTTTAATGACGTTTATTGATACAAGCATTTATTTTCAAGCCGATCATGTCAATTATATTACGTAATGCGGTGAATATTAACGAATGTTTCCTTTGTAATGAAAGTATATTAATGTATGTTAGGTCGAACTAAAATAAAGATAAACTCTGTGTATCCTGAAAGCTTGTTTTTGAGGGAATTAAAATATTTCAACATTTTCTGCTTTTAAAAGCGTGTAGTTGTGGCAAACATTTACGTGCGTAAAATATAACGTGTGAAAGCTAAAGCTCGTACGCTCGTTCATTGAATTAGATCGTGCAAGAAAACTTTCGCTACAAACGCATTCGTTTATAGCACTAATAATAATCATACATAATAAGTCCATAAAAAATTTGGTTCTGTTTATCTTTGTATGTCTCATCTATTCCTATTTACATGTCGCGCAGACGAAATATTCGTTATATGAAAAATGAAAGTTAAGTTAATGAGACAGAAATAATTTTCTAATAACTCTTTCAAAGAGTTCACAACCCAATGAAACTTCAGGCTCGCAATGTTAAAATCGGTATTTATATTTGAATTAATTAGTGAGAACCAGGAAAAATGTCTATGGAATTTCGTAAATTCCTAGATAAATTATGTGCTCCTTTGCATCTATTTTAATTCCTCGTATAAGGTTAACTGTATACAGCTATGATTAATGTGACGTAGCGACATTACATCTACATTCTTAAGTTTTAATAAAGCTCTGTACCACCACAAAATATGTAACATAGATATTTTTTCCATGAACAGGAGGATAATTTTTTCCAATTACTTCATTAGTTAAGAATATTTTTTAACTTGTCAAGTTTTTCATTTGGAAGTCTGATATATTGTCCATATTAAAATTGCATGCGAAGCTATGAAGAATGATAAATAGAAGACTATTCAAATAGTCGAATTTTACGTAAAAAGACGTCGCATTTTCATATTTGAGACAGAAAATTAGAAAGGCAGAATTACGAACACGTAATAAATTATGTACATATCACGGTGTTGTTTTCTAATTATAATTATGCGCGCTCTTGAATCAAACGTTGTATTTTTCTAATAATAAACAAGTTCAAACAATTAATTCTTGCTCAATCTTCTATTTGTCAATGTGTGAATATTTTAAATGAAACAAATCATGAAAAGCATAAGTATACTTTATCACTTAAGGTATCAGAAGGATTTCACTTATTTATTTGAAGTCATCGATAAAATGCCTTATTAACAATTATTTAATATTAAAGCAATTACATTTGAAAGAGTTACAGTTACGTAATTCAACAATTTCTATTGAATAGAATGAACTATTATACTTTCTCTTCTAGAAAGTTTAAGAGTATCGATATTTGTAAGCTCTTTAAACTTCTTAAAAAAATATATCACTCTATTAAACAAGAAAATCATCGGTCTAGAAAAATGTTAAGAATACAATTTTGCAACTGCTAAAGCAATCTAATTATAATGTGAAAATATTCAAAATTTATTACAACAATTTTTAATTTATATCGAGATATAAAAGATATATATATAAAATTTATATCGAGATTTCATTAAAATGATAAAAAGAATTACATTGTGATGGTAGATATACAATATTATTTGTAAAGAACCCAAAAAATACATCTTTAATTGCATAAGTAATTGCATTTTTAAATTTAAATCAACGTATTTTACATTATTTGCTCGTATGGAAAGATGTCACGAATTTAAGCATTAAAGTTTTGTTTTAAAATACGACAACTAAATCTCAGGTTTTCAAAACCAAACTTACATTATAACGTTCAAGACAATGGAATTATCAATTATTTTGAAATTGTAATGTTTCAAATTCAGAAAAGAGAAATCGACCAATTCTGATAAAAAACGGTTATATTCCTAATTTAATTTACTCAAAGCTCAATTTTGTTGATAATTAAGTTAACGAGTGTTAAAAGAAAAAAAGAAAAAAGCATTTAACACGAAAACAAAATTCCTCTCCCGTTCTGCTCCACGGAAACGAATGAAAGTAACGAGTGGCTTTTCGCGACATCGGCTTCCTTTATGTCTTGTGCCAAAAGAAAGAAAGCCAACTCGAATATTACCTGTTGCAAATACTTTTAACTCTTACATAAAGTTGAGAAAAATGCGACTAAATTTCATTAAATAACTCCTTATTACAGCATGGAGTTTCTTTCGCCTTGCATATCCACGGACGCTACATATTTCCGCAGTCTTTTCCAGGAACAACCCAGCAGGATTAAATTTATCGCAAAATTTACATGCTCCTCGCAACTAGGATTCCTCGAGGTTTCGATATCCTCATGCCCGTCCGTACAGCCACAAATGAAAAACTCCCAGACCAGAGAATAAGGGCGTGGGTAAAGATTAATTACCGCGACTCGTTAAGTCGGAGACTCTCACGAAGTCGACGCCAGGTTGACCGCGGGAGCGCATTTTCAGCAGCCGATTCTCTTTCCTCTCTCCCTCTCGACGTTCGTGCTTTAAGCCTCCGGAACTTTCCTCGCGTATTACAATCGACAGTTTCTTTTTCCCTTTTTTCATCTCGTTCGGTTTGTTCGAGTCCCGCGAGAGGGAGAGAGAGAGAGAGAGTGAGAGAGGAACACCCCGACTTAACAGCGTGATAGATAATACTGGGCGTAAGCGAATTGAAAGAAACGAGTCCTGAATGGAAGGTCGACTTTGCCTTTTGTACCAAATGAATGCGATACGACATAAGCTTTACGAAGCTTTCAAATTGAATCTTTCGTCTCGTCCTTCTCCTCGTCCTGCAAAACTATTGAAAAATATTGCAAAAGCTAATATCTCTGAAGATTTATTCGTAGAGTAACGGAAGCGAGATCGTTTTATACGCTATGGTAATTGCTTTCAAAGCTTTATCCTGTTATAGTAGTAATTGACATTTACATCATTTCTGGCAACTCAAATACTTTCTTCGAAGTTTTTTCTTCAGAGGGAGGTTGCGATGAATGTTTTCCTCGACTGAAAGGAAAAACACAAGCATTTTCAAAAGACGTATACTCCAGAGCCAATCCTTGGATTTCTATCGATTTTCGAAAACAGAAGGTTAGACTTTTTTTTACCACCAATATTCTAGTTATTAATTACCAATAACTCGTTATTAATTTTGATCGACTGTAAAAAGTAAACACCATGGACGATCTGTTGCAATAGCTGTCTCGTTACCATTGAAAGCGCCGAGCTGAACTGGCTCCGGAAAACTGACATAGTGATAAGATTATTTATTCGATCGCAGAGTAAATATCCATATGTACGTGTACCCGCACGTAAACCGGTTTCACGGCATCGCGCATTTGAGATCGGTGAACGTTGGTTCAGCGATACGTACGGAGACCGAGCGAATTCAACTCGGTGAGTCGCATTTGGCGATCGCGGGCAAAAATGTCGTGGCAGCTCAAAAAGTGAAAAGGAGCCGCACTGCTAATAACGCGGCTATTGGGGCGCGTGGTGTGCATAATATTCGATATTGGAGAAAGTGACACGCACTCAACGGCGAAAGCTCGCGCAACTCAAGGTGCCCCCGGGCATCTGAGCTTTTGCGCAACCGATGTCGCGGGCCAACATTACGAGGATTCGCTTGCCGAAAATCATGAAAAGAATTCATTTTTCAATGTAAAATAGATTGAAACACGTTTACTTATTTTTTTTTCTTCTAAGAAAAAGGTATTGCTTTTTGAAAAGTAAAGATCGCACAAGATGAGCGAATTTTTAAGATAATCAAATCTTCGATATAATTTCTTCAGTACGTGTGCCTAGATTATCTTGTTAGGATAAACGTTAACATGTAAATGAGCTAATTATCGAAAACGAATTATTTCGAAACATTTTCAATTTCATTCAAAACGCGAAAAAAGAGTTTTGGTCTTATAAGCAAACGTAGCTAAGCATCCAATGTGCTTAAGTTATGAAATCGCTTGTGGCAATAAATAGCGATAATAAATTAATGGAAATTTCATAAATAATCATGTACTTGGAATGGTAACCGCTTATACCCAATATTCATATAATTTTTAATGAAATTTTAATAAGATTTGTGCATTAAAATTGTTGTCAATACTATATTTAATGTAGTATTCAAATAGACATAATAGATATTTTATTATAATAATTATTTTTATTTATTAATATTATAAGATACTGATTAGATACTACACTGTCTTGCGTACATAGTGGAAAATATAGATGTATTCTAAAATTCTTTGAATTTACTTTAAATCACGCTATTACGATAATATTAAAAATTCGTAATCGATTTTGAAAATATTTCTGCGTCATTTTTAGATGGAAAATAAATTATTTAATAAAAAATACTTCTTAATGCAGACTAAATACCATGTACATTCCAGTAAATAATAAACTCAAACAAATTAAATTGGCTCTTTTGTAAAATATTTATACTCGAACATTTACTACGTACTGATATCAATGTAATATAAAAGCTAATTTCTTATTACTGATTCACTCCACTTTATTGCTGTAAGCAACAAAGTTTTTTCAACTATAAAGCTAATAATATATTAAATCCATTTTAGATTTAAAAAAAGATATATTTTAAAATATTTGATAAAAAAAAATTATAGAGAGCATATTATTTCGAATACTTATATCTTTCAAGTAATTAAATTTAATTCTTATTAATTAACGCAATATGCTTTCTTATTGTTCTGTCAAACTTTTTATTTTAACATTCAAAATACAGTTATTAAACAACAGCAATTCAGTCAATTATGTAGACATGAGTTACGTACCTGTATAAATATACATTACTTTGATTTAAAGTAGGTGAACGAAACCATAACTTATTTATATTTTTTAACTTATACATAGAAGCAGAATATTATTTTCAAATTTATATATTACTTATTTTATATGAACTTTTATTTGCATTGCGAATTATGATGATCGTTTTAAGACGAAGCTAATGATCTCTATATTTTATTAACTTAGTATGAATACTAATTTGAATTTAAAATCTTTTTAAAATGCATATATAATTTTATTCTAAAGCAACGAGATTCTCCTGAGAAAGAATAAAGAAAAAAAAATTAATTTTAATCGTTCGAATCTTTCTTAATATCATGATGTTTTTTTGAAAATCATTGCTTTTTAAATACATATGGTATTTACTTAAAGTACAAGAATAAAAATAATATTTATCGATATTAGATAAAATATTAATTAAAAACTCTTGCTATAAGCATATACTCACCTATATGCTTATGTGTACGTATTAAAATTTCTTTCTTAATATTTTATGTAATTTTATGTTTCTGATTACATTAAAAATTCACATATCTTTTCAATAATAGTTATTTCACGTTTTCATAAAATATTAATTAATTTTTTTAACGTGCAGTTACTTGATTCAAGCTAAAATATTCCATATTCATATATAAAATAATACTCAAATTTATTAGGATTACTTCTTTAATACTACGGATCTATTTAAAAAATAAAAAATTTTCTAGTAATAAATTAACATTAAATTTAAATGAAATAATTAAACAAATTATAAATTAGTCATTAAAAAAAGATAGTCCGACGAGCCTATTTTCATCGTTCTAATATGCTAATGCATATATTGATACATTTATTTTTAAATATATTTGTTAAGTTCACGCATATATTATTATACATACATAAATATATACATATAAAAATAAAATTGTAATCCTAATACTAACTAGTTTAAAATTGTTTTTAGATAAATTTAATATATTATGATTGCAAAAAATGTATGTATTTTTACTTGTAAGGAAATATTATTTTCTTTTTAGTTTAATCTAATTTTCTAACTTCAATTAGATATTAAATAAAAGAAAAAATATATTTCATGACGTCCAAATAGTAAAATTGTTACTGAATTTATTTATTGAATGTTTATTTGATTTTGTAAAGTAATTGATTTAGCTTAGATTTGGAAACAGTAAATTTTGTAATACAACTATTATCGAATGTATCGACATGAATTTTATAAATTGAAAATAATACATTTTTCAAAACAATATGTATATATTACAGATGATATAAGTAATACAATTTGAAAATGATAATAAAGAATGAAAACACAGAATTTCTATTCTTTAAATCACAAGAAGCTTCAACATGAACTTTTAGAGATTAAAGAATTGATTACTCATCTGTCTTATTAACTGTACGGTGAACATCTTCTGTTCAGTTAGAAAACAATCACTATAAAACCTTTATTTAATGAGTTAATGTTTAAACAAAGTAACTACATAATTCCAGTAAATTTTACGTTATTGATTTCAGTTACTGATTAGTCAGTTTTATTATATTCTTGTACTGAGCTTTTTCAAATTCTACGAAAAACTAATTATACGGTATCTTATACGATTGTCAAATAAATTTTTATAAGAGAAACTTACTTATTCAATTAATGAAACACAATATTGCAATAGAAAATAATTCTTCAATATTATTCATTGCTGGAATAAGTATAATATTTCATTATCCGAATTCTTTTACTTTACTTTTTGTATTATGTTTAAATAGCTAAGCAAATAATGAAATAATACGAAATTTTGTAATTGATTGCTGAACAAAATTTCCAAAAATTATTCACATATTATAAGCATTCAGCATTGTTTAAAATTATCAAGTTAGTCAGTTATGCACAATATTCTAATCTGAAACGCTTGATATCAATCTTTGAGAGTTTAAAAAGAACTATGTAGACTATGTAAGACTACATTATATAAAAGTTATTAACGAATTTTTTTAATTGCAGAAAATCGTACTCATTCTTGACTCTCTCAAAAATCAAAAATATTTTTATTTTGTTCATTCTTATCTTGCAAAATCAAATGAAAAATATTATTGTCCTTGTTTACTATTTGATAAGATAAAATAGTTTTGCATAAAGATGCTACTGTAATTGAAGAAAATTCTCTTATACGGAAAATCGAAGTGCCACCCTTGTAAATACATAAACGAAAAAATGGATAGTGTTAAAATACCATTAAATACAGTTTAATAACTCAATAAAATGTGAGAATGAAAATAAATAGTAAAATAAACGATAATCATGCTATACATTATTGAAATTCGCATTTACACTTTGCTCATTGGATTTTGCAACGATACATGATTGATTACATGTGTTTTATTTGCTGAGTTCTGAGAATATATCTGAGAATACCTTGAAAGTTATTATAATAAATGTATATAGGCTTTGCGAAGAATGTTAATAGTGCAAAGACACTGTCGAAGACGCATGTTTTGTAAATTTTTTAATACTTATATAATCTAATACGACAGAAAATATGTATTTAAAAACTCATAATGATATTTCTACAAACAGCGAGCTTATTACGTATAAAAATTTGTTTAAAACCTCGTTTTGTGTTTACTTATCATTACATGAAAAATATACAGAATGATATTTAAATCTGATAAGATTTATGATGTTTTCTGGAATAATCTTCATGAATATCAAGATATTGAATAGCTAGATTCTTCTATATTTTATTTTTATGCAATTTCTTGTATTTTCCGAATGTAGCTATTCTTGGAAATAAAATAAACCTACATAACTTCGAATTAGACTTTTACCGACATGGTAATATGAAGCTTCATTGTTTATGAGATTATTTTTATAAAAACAGTACATTTATATCATTGTATTTACAAATAAGCTTATATTATAAATACGAATATTACAGACGTAATTCCACAACCTCGCAATCGCCTATTATTTTAAACATAAGATATTTACGTATATAAAGATCAACTATCAACAGTTGTTGGAACGATTCTCGTCTAAAATTGCGTCGAGTTGCATTTAAGCCACAGATGCAACAATTATCTTGTAATTGACTCTCAGTACCTTTTTTAAGGTGAAAAGTAATATTTATTGATACTTTACCATGTTGGTTTATAAATAAATCACTTGGTCACTTCTAAGAAAAGTATTTTTACTCCCATTGGCCTTTTTTTTAGAAACGTCTTAATGAAATATATCGTGCCCTTGGTCGTATTTCTAAATCAAACCCATAAAATGCTGCGAAAGAATTCCAGTGCAACAAATAAAGTAATTCATCTTAAAGTAATGAAGAACGCGCGGCGAAGATCGTTAAAACTTTATTAACGAAACATAAACTGCCAGCTGTAAAGAAAGTGCGCGCCATGATATCCTTCCCCGTATCAGACAATAAAGCTAACACGCGCAAAAAGTAACTTAACGCTCATGTGCTGAAAAAGTTACCGAACAGTACAGCGAGCGTAATTGTTACAAGTGGCGGATCCTCGTTTCGTATCGGATTCCGCCCCGATACGTGCTGCAAAGAAGAAAAAAAATATAAAAGCGAAATCCATCTTATCGATCCTCGAGCGGGAATTCGAAAATCGCGCAACCAACAAAAGTACGCGAAATAAACGCGACGTGGAACGCAAAAGAGCCGGAAAAACGAGAAAAAGCCATGACGGTCTTTCAGGCGTCGACTTATCTCTAGTGCCATGTAGAATTCCGAAAGTCAGCGCTGCACAGGTAGAGTGTCGATACGCTCCACCGAGAATACGTGTAAAAAACGTCTGAGATAAGAAACGAATATTTGCGCGACTGCCTTTACGGAATAATAAAATATCGAGATAGTGAAAAATTAAACGCGCGATTATGCACGTATATTGCTGCCGCGCACGTGCATCTCTGATCCAGACGGGAAATCATAATTGGCGCGACTCCATTTCGTAGCCCATTAATGCACTACTAATCACTGGACACGCGGAATGTGTTTCGTACTCGAGGCAACATTCACCGCAGGTGCTAGAAAGTTTATCAATAATGCTTCTTTTTTCTTTCTTGCATTTTGTTTTTGCAGAATACGCACTTGGAGAGAATTAATACTTTTTTCGGAAGATCTACGTTTTGAAGGTGTTCGTATAAATGCAGGCGATACTTATCTCTGTGTTTTATCATTGTCACAGTGGAAAGAGTCGATTAAAGCTAAATTATCTGCAAAATTCATACATCAAAGAAATAAATTAGCTACCCAACGGCCTTTTGAATTATTTTCATTTTTCCTTCGCGCTTTGATAGTCGCGCAACTCCACTTTCTATTAAATCATTGTGTTTTTATTGGGTATTGATTAGTTTCACAATCTCTCAACAGTTTTATTTTATAGTATACTTTGTAAGTTATTTAGCTGTTTAAAATCGAAAGTTCTGCCAGACTTTGTTCTTTCTTATCAAATGTACCGTAAATACCTAGATGTAATATTTCTTATTGTTCTAAAAAAACATTATCTTATCGTTATTATCTAATATAATTTTTATCTATGACTTTTAAATACCTTATACAGTCCTATAATAATTAAATATAGATAACTAACTATTAATAAAATACCCAGGTAACAAAGAATAAACGATCGTTACATTGTATGAAATTTTGAAAAATTGCGCGGGGAATAATTAATGATTTTATACTTATTGGGGCTTATATAAAAAAATACACGTATGCGTAAATGACTTATTAATACTCACACTTCAACCGCTTGCGCTACATTTCATTTTCTGAGGTGTACGCAATTGTAACAAATATGTAGCCGATACGTTTACAATGCATCCACGTGTTTCGATATTTACAATATTTCCAATGCATATTTTCTTTTTTATTATTTATATCAATAAACTTCAGTTCACAAACATAAAGTAAGCCACTTCTGAACAACGTATTCTTTTCGTCAAAACCTTATTTTAACGTATACGCATTTTTCTTAATTATGAAAACTTGTTTCAGGATGCGCTGGTTTCGAGCCAACACGGAAGCTCCACGACTCTTAAGCCTAAGTCCTCTACGGACCGATGAAGATGAGAACCAAGAAGTCGCTTCACCTCGGCTCCTTGCCCTGTCAAAGTTACGAGGTAAGACAATGCGTGTAAATTATCATCTTTTCTGTATCATAAAAAAATCCTGTGCCCATTATCTTCCATCGAAATCAGAAGATTCTGAACAAACTTAAATCGATTTGAGTAATTAATCTCTGCTGTCGTTGTTACGTGTACGTAATAAAACACGTGGAATGATTTTTTCAATCGATTAAAATCAGTACTTAACATATGATGTGAAATTTATTAATACGAAAATATGGATATAAAATCATTATTTGCTATGTTTAAATAACGAAATAGTACAGTTAGTTAACAAATTAATACGCTAAATAAATAATAAATATGTATTTAACAATTTGAAAATCACTCATGCTATAATCTTAGATGACAATGAATTTATATGAGTAATCCAGAAAACATTTAGATCACTCAATTTATATTTTCTTAACTAATTATTTACAGATATTAATACGAATGTTATTAATAAATCACTGATTAATAAGTCACTATCTGATTTGAACAATCGCTATACATAAAAGTACCGCAATTAATAAGTATATAAGAAAAATTACTTTCAGTGTAAAATTCCACTTCAAGTTATTAATGTTAATAGTACACTACTGTGTGCTCTGCATATTATATTTCGATAACATTACTAAAGAAATAGATTTAAAAAAAACATTTTCAAATCATAAGCAATGAAATGAATAATAATTAATAATATTCCAAATAATAAATAATTTTATAATTTTATATAAATTTTAAATAATTTTAAATAAATTTATCATACCTAATAATCAAATCTCCTTAGGATGATTAGGGGTTTTTATGATTTTTTTATGTATTGTATATCTTATTTAATACATTTAAAAATAAAAAGATAACTTTTTATCTTAGACATATTTAACGTTATTCGATGTTATGCGAAATTTAAATAAGTTTGGATATAAATTAATTCTCAAGAGATAGATAAAAGCTCAAAAATTAGTTCAGCGTCGAAGCACAGCATTTTCAAACGCATTTTCACTATACTTATTGAAAACTTGAATAACTAATAAGCAGCTAAATAAAGTATTTTATTCTTGAAAATATAAAAATTGAAAAGTTATGAATGTTATTGCTAAGAATTAGATACGTATCCTTTTTAGTACAAATTAATTAATCGTTGTTCATTATCTCATAATTTATTGAAAATCTTTTTTAACTAAATATAAATTCGTTGGCTTACAAAACTAGCTTTAATTGCTTTAATGAATGCATACAAATTTTTATAATCACGTTAATTTGTTTTTTGATTTTATTTATCGATTCTAATAGTAAATAAATCAATACAAGATTCTAAATTTGTATATTATTTGAAATATAAAAGATTCCTCCTTTTTTATTTATCAAATTTTATTGCTAGCAGTATTCTTTTGATTTTTATTATGAAAATGTATGTATATTGCTAGAGTTTATCGACTCCTAAAGATTCTATAAAAGCCTACCTAGGCAGAATTGAAAATCTAACATAGAACAGCATATCTCAAATATAAAATCAATAATTTGGACGAATACAAAGAATATCTAGATATTCCTGGAAGAATCGTCTAAATAATATGTATTAAAAGCTTTAATCGATATGGCCAATTAGGTTATAAATAAACAATCTCAGGAAAATAGAAAATATACATTCATTTTGTACGCATGATTAAATAAAAGGCAACGTAATTTAATGTTAAATTACATTATCATGTACCGATACAATAAAACGTGTTTATTGTGTTTTCTATGAATCAACAAATTTTTCTTAGAAGACCTGCATAAGTAGTTACGTACACGTAAAATATACCGAGAAAATAAAAACAAGTCTGCTAATGGTGCCAACAAGTTTCTTTCGCAACTAAACCATCAAGACAGACAAATTTCAGTTCGAATCCCAGGTGATCCTGTTACAATCGAGCATCGCGACCAACTGAGTTTGGCTTGGCAAAAATCGACTCTAGGACCCCTTTTATACGGGATATTGTGCTAGGACACAATATCCCGGAAAGACGAGCACGAAGTGGCAGTGCTGACTCAACGAGATCGACTCCTCGGAGAAATCTGAGTGGCCCGCCGGATCAATAACCGATTTCCGGTGCCGTAATGCACCGCACTCGTGTACGACTGTAAGCAGGTGCAGAACTACAGCTAGATGTGGTAAAGACTCCGACCCGATGATACACTGAGTCAGCATTAGCGTGACATTTCATCCGTTGCGTGCGAGCAGAGAAGAGAAGGAAAACGAGTTCTCTTTTTTCTACCTGTTAGCTCTTATATCTTAGACTTGCTTGTAACATCAAACATGGGGATAACGTACGAATATTCTTCGCGCTTAGGTCGACTCTTGATCATTGTGGAAGAAACATTATTGTTTATATTCTTGGTTATTTCGAAGGTTGCGATTTTTTTTATTAATTGGCGTTTTTAAGGCTTACTTCTCTTAGCCGCGTGTACAAAAATTCGCGACTTCCAAAAATTCTTGTCCTCTGCATTTAATTTTAAATAATCGAATGGTCTGGCGAGTTTTTTCTCTTAAATTAATGAAAGTTTTCGCTATCTTGTTTCAGCACTTTAATTATTTAAATTTTTTCAATCTAAACGTCCGTTTCATCTTAATTTACATATTATTTAGCTGTCACAATATAACTTATAAGCAATTTTACGATACATTTGAACGTGCATGCTCCATCAAATGTCTATTCTAAGCTTCAGTCATTTTGGTTGCTTTTTCTATGTGTAATTTCTATAAATTATGGATGTTAATTATACACAATTGCTTTCAGATAATAAAAAATGTGAAAGTGTTCGTTAAAAACACATATTTTATAAATGCTCGATATCAGAATTAAAGTCGATCCGTTTCTTTATTCGCATAAAGATACGAATTAACTCAATAATTTTTAGCAATGTATACTCTAAAGTTATCTAATGCAAATAAATTTAACTGTAGAAAACATAAAAAGAGAAACTTTCTGTTTTTATTATCCGATGCCAAATTCTTCCAAAGATAACAAAAATATACTTGGTAGATTGTAAATTGATAATATCAGGTATAGTGATGAAAAAAATAAAAATACTTTAAAATTCTAAAAACTATCGCAGAAAATTCAAACAAATTTGTTATGCTGCTAATTCATCATGAATAACTTTTAACGAACTTAGGTTATCATGATTTCACTGTTTCCTTGTTCATTTGTAAAGAATATATATAGTACATCTATTAAATGTCGATTTTCACTGTAAATAGACATATTTTTGGAAAATACATAAATAACTCTGCGATATATGAGTTCAATAAGTGAGTTAATGTGAATTTCTTAATCAATAAGAAATCAGATTTCGAATAGAGTGGCCGCTGAAAATGAAAATGAAAATACAAGAATTGAGATAGTCGCAGCAACAAGCAGTGAGAAAACATTCGTTCCACGTTCAAGCTCTTCCTTAATAGCAAACTAATCATCGAGGTGCAAACAATCGGTTTCGAGACTAAGCATACCGTAAGATTCGCTCGACGAGTAAGAAAGTCATGAGGGGCCTGTGGTCTTAAAAATAACGGCCGGAAGTGCGGTACGAATCCACCCTTTTCTGTCTTCAAGGGTTCGCGAAACTACAAGATCGCGCACAAGATCGTGGGCCCAAAGGAGAAAAGAAAGTCTTTGCCCGCAGTTAGCGCGCGATCGGGTAATTACACGCATCGGCCTTGGCACACGCACGTGCACACGTGCGCGCGGACAAATATCAAGAGGAGGGAGAGTTTAGCCGCGGATGTGCGACCCTGAAAGGTAATTCTTTTATTCTAATGCTTGAGCCTCCGTTCAATGTCGTTCAGGCTTTTGCGAACTCGTTTTTACAGCGAAGCTGCCTAATTTTTCGCAAACAAGCTTCTGAATAGAAATTTCAATGGCTTTTGCGACTTAAGGCTTCAATTTTGAAATAGCAGTGGCACCCTTGATTATCTGTGTAAGATGTTTACGGTATGCGCTTTAACCGCGTGTTTTTCATTATTACAAAGATGATTTCAGCTTAAGGATTGTTCATATGCGGTCTAATTCGAAACGTTGACTATGTGGCAATTTTCGATATAATCTAATTACGTAAAGCATCCAATCGAATACATTGTACTATTATATTAATAAATAATTATTAATTAATTTATTTTGTTAATTAATTTTACGTTACAATAATAAATAATAATACTATTTAAATGAACGTATATTTTCAGTCAATATGAATATAATTCGTTGGGCGTTATCGCTTATCTCTTTACTTTAATGTATTATGTCTTATTCCGTGATTTCTTCGCCTTAACATAATCTGATCTAATATAATAATCCAAATATCAAAGAGTTTTAGTAATTAATAAATTAATAGTACTTAATTTTACTGACTAAAGTTTTGTAAAAATTTATTATTTTATAATAGCATAATATAAAAAAGATAATGCACACATCGTAATATAAATAACAACTTTTTTTATTAAAATTGTTAAATAACGTAAATACTTAAATGGGGAAGACTACTAATAATTCTTATTTAAATATATATTGCATTTCCGATTATCTTAATAAAAAAAAAAAGAAAACTTTGTAAAGAGAATTTAAAAAATTTTCTGACAATTGCAAATTGTAAATTATTCTTACATTTTATTATATTACAATTTCAACTTAAGTAATATGATCAAGAAATTTAGAGTATGCAGCCATGAAATAACGTAATTCAATAATTGAAATTCTAAAAGTGCGTAACCTACTAACGTTTTTCCAATTTCAGCACAAATTCTTTCTACATTTCTCTATTTAAATTGATCTATATACATATTTGAAAATCTTTTAGAAACTTAATATGTGTATTTGATAAAGGTGGTATTTTATAAAATATTAATATAATTAAATTATGTTTAATAAGAAAATACTGAGTCATTAAAAGTTAAAGACTTATATAAACACTAATCTATTTAGGAATAAATCACGTAAATTCGTCGCGTATTTCCTTTATACTTATTACAACAATTTTCTATCGTTTTATCGTTACTTCTAAACAATGAATCAGTAAATGCCCATAAAAATTATTATAATATGAACAAAGGTTATTTTAGAGTGCACGTGTGTCTCCAGTTATATTTACGTACTCGTACAAAATCATGGTTTTTATTACATCCAGAAAAGTCATATATTTAATTTATAATGCAAATAAATAGTTTTAACTTACTTTATTAAAATGATACATCCGTAATATTTTATTAACAATATAATTATGCTTTACAAATATAATATACAGTTTTAATCAATCTTCGAACAAAGAAAATAAGAAAAATAATATCAATATTTTATTTAATATTTATAATTACGTTAGGCATTTTAAGTTTGAAAAAAATTATATTTAATTCTTGCTGAAATTATAAATTACACTTTAATACTTTTTTCTCATACATGTACTTTTCTAAAATGCATTACAATTAATGGAATTACATTACTATCATTTTGTAGAAAATGTGAAAGTTTCAGCATAACAAAAATATTTTCGAGACACAGAATAAAGAACACATAAATAAGAAAATAAACATATCTATATTGATAAATCAGGAAAGAGCATATTTAATAAAATTGTAAATCCTAAGAAAAATTATTCGTTCATCAATTTTGAGAATCGAGTTCTATATTTTTACCTTAAATTTATACCACGTAAGTTAAACCAGCAAAATCTTACTTTAACAACGTAATCGTTTATCTGATTGGCAATGAGAAATCACATAAGTTGAAATTAAAAAATGTAAATCAACAAAATTTAATTTAAAAATGATTTTAATTAAAATGACATCTGATGAATACATTCAGCTTTTCGTTCTAGGAAGAATGATGTGAGTTAAAAAAGAATCATCAACATTTTTTCAAGCACAGAAAGCTAATTGAATTCTTTCGATCGATGTTAATCATCGTAATCTAATGTTAATCATTTGTCGTGCAGCCTAAAAAAATAACGTAAAGAAGTGACCAATACATCGCTAAATGTTATAAACAGAAAGATAAAAAGATTGGTTCACTTTTTTGGAAACATTTAATGAGGTGTATCTAATTTCAATAGTTTTATTTTCACGTGAACTTCGTTTTCCATCTTGTGTCACTCTTTTTTGTAGTACACCCTGGATGAGACACACTTACCTCCTGTTCCTGCACGCAACATAAATGGAACCGCGTGCTTTACTTTCTTACACCCTGAAAAACCTGCGGATGTGAGCTCGTTGCCAACTAGGGGTATGGGATTTTTCATGGAAATCCTTTTACCATGGCGGTAGGGAGAACGAATCGCGTTTCTTCTTTTTGTACAAGTTCTGCAGTTGTTCATTAGTGCATGAAATGTAAGTTTCGAGGATTCCACATGCTGCAATAAGTTTGCGGTAATGTAACGGTTTAGATCGAGCAGTGATAATAAAATTGATTACTGCCTCGTAAATGATATACAATTTTCTTCGAGTGTGTAGAGAACATAGGAATATTGTACAATGGCTTTTGAAGCACGTTTGCTTATAGATGAAGCAAGTTTACGTGAGCCAAAAAATCCTGCGCTTATTTAAATTGCAATTTTCATTTTTATCGATTAGATGAAAATTAAATGAAACGAACTTTTATCTTAACAGTCGTTGTATTAAGTCGATAAAATTTAGATTATAAATACACTAACAGTGTACTTACATCATCCTTTGATTTGATGCTCAAGTACATATACTACACTCTAGTATAAATTGCTGAGAAACGCATTCTAATAAAAGTTTAAAAATTTATAGAGCTCTACTCTTATTTAAAATGAAACAATGAATAAATTAATTTTGTTGGGTGTAAGAATGAAAAAGACAATATAATTGCACAATATAATTTTATGTAAACTACATTCCACATTCTATAAGTATTATTATTATACCATTATTCTTTCTTATACTATATTTTATATATATACTTTTATTTTATTTTATTTTATTTATATACTCTACTTATACTTAAATACTATTCTTAAAATTAACGTAGTATTATTATACTATATTCTAATTAAGTTAAAAATAAAATTTTAAATAAAGACATTTTATATAAAATTTATTCACTTCATTTAAACGGCACTTTAATATCGCACGTGGTACATTATTTTTCCTGAGAAACTTATAAAAGCTACAATTTCATAATAAATTGTTAATTAAATTCTTAAATAAGGTTAATAAGAGTAATGAAAATTTAAACATCGAAAATATCAATTCACCAAAGTTAAATATCTTCTAATTAGATCCATACATTCGAATTGTTCTTGTTTTACAAAATTAGAAGTTGACAAAATAATCTTTTTCATTGTTCACAAAGATATACAAAAAACGGACTCTCATCATTCCTTGATAATAAATTCAACACCTAACCTCCAAGGAATGCACGAGAAATGGGCAAACCCAAAATATTTAATACACTGACCTGTGAGATGGTCGAAATAATCCTCCAAGGTAAAAGCTGTATGTTTCCCATTACCTGTACGAGGATACCTAATACCACTAAACAAAGGCAATTAAAGGCAGATAACAGGCATAGGTCTCGCACGAAAAACAACAAATTGGCCTGAGGGAAAACAATCCCTCCTTGCAGGTAGAAACAATGGGTCGCATAGAATATGCCTCGTTGACACGGGCGAAAAGTTTCGCGTTTGCCTTCGGTACCGTGCGGCAAGGAGGAGAAAAACGAAGACGACAGGTGAGCCCGTCCACGGAGCTGGCCAACAACCTCGTCGACTAGGCCGGACCGGAAAACCACAGCGGGGATCAGTCGAGCCGACTGCGCGTAAATGCGTAGTTCCTTGAACTCGCTCACCTATTTTTGGAATGTGGAACAGGGGCCCCGTCGCCTAGACCAGGTCTCCGCGATAATCGTTAACTTTGTATTCTTATCTTAGATTGCGTTTCCCATTTTTTCTTCTTTTTCATACGCTTTGCTTTTGGACTACGAGTGCGTACAATTTTTCGAATCGTCGTGTCGGACGCTTTTGCCACCGATTTTGCGTCCCGATGTTTGTGCATTGTCGCGTAATTATTCAGAATATGCGTTTAAGATTTGAAATTTTGTAAGTCTTGAAAAGTTATTTTTGTAAACTATGGCTGTGGCATGAATCCCTATGAATTAATAAAAATGTAAAATTTTCATAACGCAATGTGTTTTTTCAATGTCATCACGAAGACGAAAAGAAAAGGTAAATGCAGCAGGTGTATTTACACTGGAATGTACTTTATAAGTTATACTCTTTTAAGAATTCACAATTTGTACTGTTCCCAATGATTCGGAATGTTCCATAATAACTGAGCGTACGTACATAGTAACGACTAATTGAACGATTAAGTGGAAATGAATAAAGCGTTATATGTATGCGTAAATGTATGTGCAGGATACACTTATGTCTAAATTTCAATTAGGATAAATTGGTTATATAAATAAAATAAAATAAAACGCAGAAGATTTTTCTATTCAGCTTTCAGCGTCTTCATTTTTAAAAGAATTTTCCTAGTATCAGATATGCATTCGCTTAAAAATGAATTATATTTTTTAATGTCTTAATTTTTATTAGCGCAGCCAACTAAAAGGCTAATTTAAATACAGTAGAACCACGTGTTGACCCATCAAAAAAGGTTTAAATCAGCATACGTATTTAAGGTATGTTTCCATATTATTTTGCTATCTACTTAAAATAATATAAATTTGAAGTACGTTTGATTTAATTACTATTTATGAGTTCCGTGTAGAATATATATAAAATATTCGCGAGGCACATAACGAGGATTATTGAAATGCGATTTCGAAATACTGCATTGATTAAAAATAAAAAGTTCAGCGCTCGATTCGAGCGGTAACATTATCCATTGATATTAATTGCAGGCAAAACGTTATCCAAAAATATAACCAACAGCTCGATCTATTATTTCACGTAATGACGAAAACCGACGTGTTTTGAGTAGCGAGAACCCGAAATAGCGCTCATATAATAATGTGTACAGGAAATAAAGGGAGGCAAAGTCAAAGAGAGCAAAAAGAAAAGCCTCGGTGACACAATGAAAGTGAAATCACGCTAGTAGAGCGACGCCATTATTACTTGGCCCCGGATACCGCCAGGATCTTACGCTCGGTATTTACATCCACGCCCAAAGTGTATCGGACCGAGCGTTAAAATCCGCGCGTATCCCATTGAAGAAACCGAAAGGACCTCGGCTTCCCGCGCGCTCCCGTTCACCAACGACGACGACCAAGAAGAAGAAGAAGAAGACGAGGACGGCAAGGCGCGGGATTTCCTGTCTCGCGCGCATCCCGGGGCCGCGCAGCTCCGTCGTCACGCTCAAAGCGCCAGTCTCGCCGCGCCTCCCAGACGACGAGCTACGACTGCGGCTCGTGCCCATTGTTTTCGGCCAGTGTTTCGCGATTGAACGCGCGTGGCTAACGTGGCTAATGCCAGAAGTCCAGCGACTCTCATCGAATCACGTTATCGACGCGGACGACACTTACGATGTTTAGGATGTGCTGCCACAACGGCTCCCAAGGTATTGAACACTCTCTTCCTCGTTCGTAAGAACTTTTGTGAACGGTACAAGAGTCGGTGGAATATGCGCTTGTGATTGTTGCGTTAGCGCGAGCCAAAATGTTTGAAAAGTTTCAAAATAATTTTGTAATATTGAAACACGCGCAGAGGTGAAGGATATCGAAGCTAGCGCTTTCGAATTTATTGCTAGGAGTGATGAAAATTAAGAGACATTTGTAACTCCATTTTCGAGAAACAAGTTTCTCTTTAATGTCTACCTTATCCTATTGCTCTTCACGAAAAAAGTTTTTATTTCATCACCATTCGTATAAAGCACGCATTCCTATACAACTAGTCGATTTAAATTTTTAAAATGTATTTCCATTTTACTTTTGCCTGACATTTCATTGCAATTTCACTTATTTCGTCGAGTGATTCGCTCGTCCAGAATGAAAGACAATTTGTTCTCACTACGTGATTCAAATTGTCTTGCAGGATGAATTATCTTATAAATTGTTCTCTGCGCAGAGGAACGTTAAAGCAAGGCTAAGTCAAAAGTGTAAAGTAATCCATATTTGTTTTTGTCAACGTTAAAGGAATTCTGTCTCACGGAGTCAGTGAAATAATAAAGTGGTGGGTCGAGAACGAGCGACGCGGCTATTATTTTTTTCCTTCTTTTTCTTTACGCGATTGAACAAAAAACAAAATCATTGAGAAAATGCATTGGGCAATTGGATAAACCGGCATTTCCCAGCCGGAAAATGTCAAGAGTGTCGATTGCCTTGAACAGATTGTTCAGTATAAATGAAATTCTGTCTCCGACGGAACAATTTCAGTGTTTTCGCAAAGTGAATTCCTCGCAAACTTTCCCCATACGCCAGCGGTGCGTTCCTCGATTATTGTTGTCATGCCCACATAGGCGCAATTGTTACTTACTGTTGAATTCTTTTGAATCTGGAGTGGAATATCCCTATTTCATCAGAATTATTTTAATCGATTTCCACATAGATAATGATAATTTACTTCCAACATTCTACTTTCTCGAAACTTTCTATGAATCACCCTACTTATCAATAATTGTTTATAATATATTAGTTTTCTTATCCTTGAGTTAACCAATAACATTGATCAACTCTTCTTTTTTAATCTATTGGTACTCGTATGATTATGAATAATTAGACTTTGTAATTACATGATACTTGCATCAAAATTAGGTCGATTACATGAACGAATTTCGATCTTACTTCTGATTTAAAAATTTAAGGTTCTAGTTGTAATTTCTAAAAATTATGTTTATACCATATGCATTTGCCAAATTTTTTAAAAATTGTAAACATTGAAAGTACCCGAGAAATTTCATTATTATCATAGTTATTACACGTTACATCTACCAATATATAAATACATATATATATATATATAATTTGTACGTTTAGTAACTTACCGAATATTAACTTTCAACGTTACAAGAGTAAGCTTTTCACAATAAAAATGAATTCTTCGTACTTAGCATTTTTGACGAGTACGTCATATTAATATTTGATAAATTGTTGAAAAGCCTTTACATCTTATATATCATCGAACAAATTTAAGATTTTGTCATTTCTTTTTTACTTAATACTTAAAGATGTATATGTTTTGTTAAAAATAAATAAATTTTGTAACTATTAACTTTTATTTACAAAATTAAGAAGGCATCGACAAAGTCTTTGTGTATTAACATAATAAATAAAGATTATTATTTTTTAATATAAAAAAAGGTTTAAAAATTATATTTAATTAATGGAAAAGTAAGATACTCATAATTTAATTAAGCTTCATAAATTTATTAAGAAACGAAATTATAATAGCGTGATTATTATTAAAAAATAAAATCTTAAGATAAATCAAATGAAAAACTCGAAATCATTATAATAATACATTTTCATCGGGCATTCCTTGGACAGTACGTGTCATAAATTTAAATATTTTGAGTCAATAAGATTTACAAGTGATAAGAGTAAAAATTTACATCAGTAATGGAATATTTTATTCGAATATAATAAAAAGGAACGAGATCAAAAGTCCAACAGCTTCGTTTAAATCAACGAACTCGCCATTGCGCCTAATGAATTGAAGCCCGTCACATCATCAACCCCTGCCCCCTTTATCATATGCATATAGTTAATAGAAAACAAACGTTTAACGCGGATTCGCTTTTGCAGACATGTCGCCGGTACGATGGAGCCGGCGCAGGTCCTCCAGCTCGGAAGAGTCTGAGCGCAACTGCTACAATGTGCAGACGTCCAGCGTGACGACGGAGCGCATCTCCTCCTCGTCCTCGTGCAGCTCTCACAAGAAGGACAAGAAGAAGATCTGGGAGGAGCGGCGTAGAGCCTGTGAGAAGATAAACCCGCTACTAGAGCGGGTGCGGAACGCACGGCTGAGTTTACCCGAACAGGAGGACGAGGACGAGAGCGAGCGGAGCCAACAGTTCCGCTCCATGTGCGAACTGCGTTCCGGGAGTCTGGCACGAAGTGACTTCCGTCGCTCGATATGCGACAATGAACTCAAGCGGATCATCCCTAGAGAGGTCGAGGACGAGGACGAAGAGCAGGAGGAACCGGCGGAAGAAGAGCAAGAGGAGGAAAAGGAGGAACTCAAAGGCCGGAAAAGAAGGTTCAGGGGCCAACGCGAGGAGCGTTTCATACTCTTCGGATTCAAGCTGAACGAAAGCCCTAAACCAAGACGTCGTAGATGGCGGCGCAATAAAGACGCGGTTCGGAAGAGCGACACCGAGCAGGAGGCGACCAATGACGAGAGGCTCGACGATCAGACACCCGGACGAGCCAAGGGAACCAAACCCGCCAAGGAGACGAGCGCCGGCTCGCGCTTCGATAATCTCACACCCTCGAGCTGTCTTGCTGCCAAATTTCGCGCAATTCAGAACAGGTGCATAATGCAGATTTATAGGAACAAATACTCCGAAAGTACATTCGGATGCGAAGGCCATTAGCTTGATAACTTAGCTATATGCAAGCTCTTTATGCATGGCGGAAGTCGTAAAAATGATTTTTAAAATTTTCTACGAGTACGACTCCGTTCGCATATTTGCACAATCTGGAAAAAAAAAGCGAAACGTATATTTAAGTACTTCGTAGTAAAAGCATTTACAAAGAAATATTTATAAAATTCACATGAAATTATGTTTTTCGAACTCTGACAATATGTGATTCGATAGCTATGTTTTATTATTAACTTACTTGAAACCCTTTTCTGCTACTCGGCGTTTACTCTTAAAAAAATAAGGCGATGATTTTTGTATATTAAAGTACATTTACATGAAAAGTTCTGTAAAAATATTGTTTATATACGAATCGGTTACGTGGTTTAAGTACATCATACAATACTTTCATATTGTAATTATGGATGACTTTCGTGAAATTAAGATTGTTTACAAGATTATTGTTTATATTATTATAATATTGTATTATTGAATAGTACGATAAATACTTGTAAAGTCTTATCATTTTTCTACTAAAAAATTTAAATATATAAATACATTAAATTTTATTTTTCGATAATAAAAGTAATTGCAACTTTTAAAAAATTCGATAAATTAACCGAGTATTTGGTCCCACTTAATCATAATATATGAATAAAAGTATATTGACAAGCGTGTGTATATGCATAGCGTTGCTTTCCAAGATTTAATGCGGCATATACTATGTAATTAATGCAACATATTATATCGCTCGATAGCAAGTAAGTATTAAAAAGCCCAATTAATCTTAAGAAGACTTATCGATAAGATAAAAAGGGCTTCGAAAGCGTACAACTCTAAGCCTTAACAACTATTATCTTGGATTCGTTGAATGTTCGCAGATACCTGAAGAGCTCGACGAGCAAACTCATCGGTAAGATCTACAAGAAAGAGGGAGGCATCGGCAATAACAAAGAGAAGGAGCGCAAGAGGCTGCGCAGTTTTTCGTATGGAACGCTCCCGGGACTGGAAGAGCTGCGCACAAATCCGCTCTTCGAAGATCACGACCAGGAGCCCGAGGACAACGACAACGACTCGGGCATCTTGGATAACGACTCGGCCACGAGTTCGCTCCTGGACGACCGCTGTAGCAGCGTTGCCTCCGAGTGTCCAGCCCTCGCAGCTTGCGAACCAGGGTTGATGGGTCTGCCACCTAGGGTACCGCCTAGGAGGCCTAGTGTCCATCAAACTCAATTGCGGAAAGAGCCCCGACTCTGCAGAAGCAGTTCGCTTCTCGACGAAGCCGAAGCGTCCACGCCCAAGCCGAAGCCTGAACCTAAATCAAGTGACAAACTCGTCGCTATTAGGAGCAACGCAAGCGTGAAGAAGACGCTGATCGTGAAGCTGCCGCGCGAAACGAGCGACCAGTGCCTCGGCATTTTTATTGCCAAGACCCCGGACTCGGCGGGTTATCTCGTGGCACACGTTGTGCCTAACGGCCTCGCCGATAAGGAGGGTTGTTTGCGAATCGGCGATGAGATACTCATCGTCAACGGTAAGCGACTGCGCGGCCTCACCATGCCCGAAGCTCGCAAGATCCTCAGCAGCGGTGGCGCGCCCGGCGAAATCGACATCGTTGTTTCGAGAATAACACCCAGTGACTCGCCAGTGCAGAAGCGGCTCCTGGAGAGCAGCGTCGACTACGAAAACGTGAGCATCGAGAATGGTCACGGAGTCATCGTCACGCCTGAGGCCTCGCACTTTCGCAAACATCAGTCGAGGCGGCAGAAGAGCAACCGATCCGAGGACGGCAAGATTACGAGGGAGGGCGAAAAATCAATGGAGAACCTACCAAACTTCTGCACACTGCCACGGAGACCGAGGAACACCTTCTCCACCTTCCTCACGGTGGTATTCGTTAAGGGACCCGGCAAAAAGTCACTTGGATTCACGATTGTGGGTGGGAGGGACAGTCCAAAAGGAAGCATCGGTATGTTGTTAGAGAGCTTTAGATTTTTGTTAAAACATTCGTGTTCATCATTAAAACTATTATTCACTTTCTTAGTTCCAAAAATAAAGTCTTTAATACTTAAACTGCTTGCAAAGTTGTACGTACAGTGAATTGTCCTTGACGAAGATCCTACACAATTCTCGAATTCCTCCAGAGTAACACGTTAACGTATTCTCTCCTCTAGTATCAATGTTGAATAATGGTGATATCATTGCAGTTTGGCATCGCTTAGCCTATGAAATTATTGGATGTTATTCAGGTCAATGATGTGCAAATAACACAAGCTTAAATACTGATTAGAAAATACATTGAGGGATACGCGATAAGACAATTTTTCAAACAATAATTTGAAACATTTACATATTAATGTATCGAAAAATTATATTTCATTTTATTATAATACAATTAAGTATAATAATTTGATTTGCTAAATAATGTTTTTAACGTCTAAAATCTCTTAATCATTATCCCAACATTTTATAAAAATAAATTAATATTAATAAGGGAAAACTTCGTTAACGCAAAATCTGCATTATCGTAATAATACAATGAACGATAAAAATCGACTACCCTTGTAAAACTCTTAATAATGTGCTTAGTGCAATCTTTATATATACAATATCTATTATGCTTCACCATTCCCTTAGATAAAAAGAACTTAAACAATATTCTTGAACATTTTAAAACCAATACTCGCACGAAGCTTTAAACTAAAATTGTATTTACAGAGCACTTTTCATTCCCTAGAGAGATCTTTGCCTAAAGAGACATTTTTCTTCGCTTTTGACAGGCATCTTCGTGAAATCAGTGTTGTCTGCGGGTCAGGCCGCCGAAGACGGTCGACTACAAGCGGGAGACGAGATTCTGGCGCTGAACGGACAGATATGCCATGATTTGACACACCGCGAAGCCGTTCAACTATTCAGAAATATTAAAAATGGTCCAATAGCTTTGCATCTCTGCAGGCGAGTTCGAAATCGAGAGGCACAGTCAGTATATTGAAAGCCGAGCCTGATTACTTTTTAATACGGATCTTTTAATCTGACAGTGTCTTTTAATACAAAACATTTCTTCTGTTTATTTCAGAGTCGTGAAAGCCAAATCATGCGCCGATCTTCTATTGGCCGACACGTGACGAATGGAATTTTGTATATTATTATAAATACAAGTAATAATTATTATGTAAATATTGTAAATTATAAAATTGTTGATGAATAAATACATTATTTAATTGAAACTACAATTAAAAGAGATTTATTTTGCCATAAAACAATATTTAAGTATGAAAATTATGTTCTTTTAATTATCGAACTAGGCTGATTATTGCCGGATATGGTAAAAAATCTCTTACAATAAAATCCTTACATTCAATTACTGTACGTAGTTACATAACGTTTCGTCGTAAAGACTTTT
Organism: Wiebesia pumilae; assembly: GCA_018907045.1. Classification (NCBI taxonomy): domain Eukaryota; kingdom Metazoa; phylum Arthropoda; class Insecta; order Hymenoptera; family Agaonidae; genus Wiebesia; species Wiebesia pumilae. Next base: position 13,623,197 of record JACCHZ010000105.1, read on the forward strand.
CATGTGTTCGAGGTTATCAAATAAGCATTTTAATATTAAAGATAAAATATTTCTGTCGCATTGCAAATGTACAATAACAAGGCGATACGTCAATGTATGAAATTATACAGATACACTTAAACAATTCGGCAGTGCATTATCTTCTGCATTAGGTCTGCAATTACAATTAGGTCGCTTGACGAACTACAATGTCGAACTGATCAATAAATTATATAAACGTATACAAATAAAGTACATAATAAACAACGAATGAAAAAATTAATATATAAAACTAACGATGAGAAACGGAGACTAGAATCTAAGAATTCGTAAGAGGCTTCGCGAATCGTCAATAATCGTTGAGATAATTCCTAAGATCTGTAATGTAGGCACGGATGGTAGTATTCGTTTTTATCTTCGTCCAAGATCATTCGTAAAGATTTCCTTAGTACGGTGCCGTTTTTGGAGAGACTTTATGATACCTACAACGATAATATTATGACGTGAATGATATTGTAATAATAGCATTTGTTACGAACTCATTATTATACTTATGATCTATTAATATTGCATAAGGACAAATAGACATACATAAATACATTAGTATGCACTAGGCTGTCAATAATAATGAAGTTACTATTATTGCAAATAAATAGCGTTCTGTAGAATATTGTTAAAAACTACACGAAATCGTAACTTTTTATCTTGTAGAATGTCAAAAGACTGCAATAATTTTTCATCTATTTTTATCAAAGAACATAAATACCAATTTGGGATTTTCAGAAAAATAGAGACGTGTATTTACTCGTACGGATCAATCAAGCCATTCAAACGCCATTCAATGAAACTCTTCTTTTATAAGGAAAAAAAAACTTTAATAATTTTTCCAAAATAGTTAATAAAAACCAAGTTTAATTTTTACAGTAAAAATTTATCTGATGAATATTAAGAAAATTCTTAAACTCTGTAGAAATTGAAGAGATCGTTCTAATTTAAAATTCGCTATAATTATTAAATTTTTAAAAAGTTGTAAATAATTTTATACTTTACATTTGTTAAATCCTTAAAAATATTTCATTACTTTTATTTATTTATTTATTTATTTATTTCATAATTCTTAAAAATATACATAATTTTCATTTTCAATTATTAACTTCAAATGATATTTAGGTATTTCATTGTTGAGCAACTAAAATTTATATGTATATATAACCTAATAATCGAATACTATTTTGAAATAATTTTTCAAAAAATAACGATTTATAATAATTTTGTGAATAAAATTAAATCCTTTAAAGCGTAATAATACCTCATTTTATTTACTTAAATGTACAGAAAATGTTGCAAGGTTTCAATGAAATTTATTAATCTTTTGAAATCCATTTTATTTCATCAATATTCGATATACACATCTATTAGTGCATTCATGCTAAAAAAATGAATTTTTATATTATTTACATTACACTGCTTCAATTTCTAGTTTTATTACAAATGTATATGTATGATGTATTAAAATTTAAACCCTTTACACGAAGACACAATGATTAAAAATACCTATGTCTTCTCGCAAGCTCTAGCTCCACAGGTCCTTCGCGTACAGCCTTAAATAATTCGATAACTTCTTGATGAGTACATCCTCTAAGGATTTTTCCATTTAAACTCAAGATCTCATCACCTGAAACAGAAATCATGAAAAAACATGTGAAAATTAATTTTAATCATTGTCGCTTTCGACATCGTCATCAACGTCTATCCGTAACGGAAAATCCTTCATATTCTAATAACAGATTGTCCATTAAACGAGGTGGAAGATTTTCGTGTCGCGGCTGACCCGTACCAAACGCAACCTGAATTTCACTCGCGCCAGTGCGCCCGCTTTGCTTGGCTTCCGGTTCGCGCGTAACCTACTAAAACGCCATTTCTCATTCAAATGCGAAATTAACATTGCTTTGTAAAGCAACCGCTAACATAGCAGTCATTTGTAATGGCTCCGAGCGCTAATCCTGCACATTTATATCTTAGCACGTTGATCGGTAAATTGCGATGCAGTCTGCACTTTCTGAATACGCAGGAATTTTCGATCCAAGCCAAGGAACTTTTTATGAAAATCTGCTGCATTAATATTGAAATTACGCTTGAAATATACGTGAAAATTTCACTTAAGATTTTTAATAAAAATGATTATATAAGAAATTCTTCGCGCAGTTAAAGCTATTGGTAAATCCAATAGAAAGTAACAACTATTTATAAGCGCACGTTCAAAGCCAGTTTTACATTTTTTGAATTCCTCGGTGCATTAAACTCATCGGCGAGGTAGTATTAGTCGTTGCTCAAACGCTGGCATTTACATAAGCATTACTGAAACCCAAGTAGAAAACGACGATGCAAAGTAAAGCGGCGCCTCGCGATGTGGCTTTAAAAGTAAAAGCACAACACACTTGAAGAAAAAGGGTGATGGATAAAGGTAAAAAGCAAACGCGGCGCTAACGCTCATCCAAATGAGTGTTGGATGTCGCGAAGGCTCATTGACACGCGTGCTCCGATGGTAACTGCAAAAAATCACTGGCGCACCCACGCGAACCGATCCCTGGAGTCCAGCAACCCGATAAGCGGCCTAGTCTCACCGAACCGTTACGCGAGTACATGAGGCGCACGCGCGAAAGTACCGCGCTGCTCGGGTGTCCGCGGAATGGGAAAAAAGTCGACCTCTCACGACCCGCGGACAATCGACGAAAAAAGCGGAAGAAAAAGAAGTCCAAAGGAGTCAAGCGATGCCACATACGTATTGATGAGGCATCGAAGGACGCAGGTGGTATATAATCCCTCGACCCGCGCTTTTCTAAGCGCTTTTTCGACATCGGCAGAGCCGGTTATTGACCGTGATTCGCGCTCCCATAGCCGTAGCTCTTCAACCTATTGCAAACCGTAAGTCTATTTCTTGCCGACGATTCTGGGAAACCATAAATAACAACGAACGCGCGCTACTAAGTCGCTTGCGAATGTTTGTGAAATGATTGTCATTCGATACTCTTCTCCAGGCCACTAAAGTAATCTACTCTTTTTGTCTTCTGTTAGATCCGCAATTATTGAGAGGATTCTTTATCATCATCGACAATAATGCATGTTATAATCGAGCACATCATCGTAGCCTCTATGTACGACGTCCTACGCTGACTTCAATACTCGCTTGATATTAATAACTTTCTTTCGAGACTTTTTACAAGTACCTGGTTATCTAATTGGGTTTCCTAGAATAAAATACTTGGTTTACATCTCTCTTTTTCTTACCACTCATACTACATTTCAGTTTTAAAACTATGTATTGATAATCATGACTGACATTCACATATTTAGATTGGATATTAACGCATTGCAGTAGAGATTTTTTCCTAATCTTAGTTTTATTACTACTGACGGACACTTCAAGGATGAAGTCAAGAAACAAACGAAGAATAGTAACTGAAATTTGAATGAGTTCGATCAAGTATGCAAGAATCGTCTAAGCAAAGCTATTAGAGATTCGAACAGAGTTCAACACGTACGGAATCTTGGCACGCCTGCTTGAGGCAGCAAAAGTACGTGTTCTTCTAAACTTCGCATCGAAAAGAATTCTCAACTTATTTTACCCTCTGCAATTACAACGATTCTATTATCATAATGAATATTCATATCATTTATACGATAATTACTATCTTTTTCACACATCGGACACTATTTTACTATTTTAAACAATAAACTCTACTTTTTATTTCTGGCGTTGGCTGAGCAGCTTTGAATTATTCTATATTGAACTCAATTTAGACATTGTATTTATGAATAAAATTTATTTCTCAATATTTATTCATAAAATTATTAATTTTCCATTCTATATTTTATTCTATAAGATTATCGTATCGACATTTATTACCAAAATTTTATAATAATGATTTTTCCAGTCTTAAATTAATCCATATGATCAAATACATAAAACAATTATAGTTTATCCGCTCTTTAATTTAGTTACACACCCCGGCATCAAATAGCTCTCCAAGGTTCTTCTTTAAAACAATGCTAGACAATTCCAAAATATCGATATTTTTGTTGCACTTTTCGTGAAAAGAAATTGTTATCAAGTATAATACCGTTAAAAAGCGAAACAGTGCTCGAGCTTTTAAATGCGATTTCTCAAAATGTTCTTCTCTTCGTATTTAAAATCTAGCTTTTATAATTTAAATGCATTTTGTAATTTTGAATAATTTAAAGCATTTGCCATTACCCTCATAAAGCTTCGACTAAATAAAGTAAAAAAAAGGTAAAAGTTCGGCTTTTTTCTACGAAGATTTTGTTTTTCAATGAGACATTTCGTTATGTAACTACATATTTACACAAGACAATATCGCTAAAAATTTAATATTTCATTTATCCAATTTTATTAAAGATATTGTACTATTTAATCTAATCTTTGATTTAGTTTTTTGACACCTGAATTATAAAGAAATAATTTTTTTCGGCAAAAATGAGTTGCTAGTTCCCTTAATAGTTTTCTCATTACTCATAGTTAACTCGAAGGGCAAAAAACCAGAAAAGCTTCCAGAGCAGAGATTATATACAATTAAGCATCCCTTTTTACCTTGAAAAAGAGCCTTCGATACGTCCGCTTGTCCACCAGGGAAGATCCTTCTCACGAAGATGCCCATTTCACCTCGTGGACTATCTCTTCCGCCGACTACACTGAAGCCAAGACTCGGTTTTCCCAGACCCTTTTCGAATCTTGCCACGTGCCTCGTTATATACTGATGATGGTGATGGTGATGGTGATGATGTATCGCGGCGTCCTCTGCTGCGGTTGTTGTCGACATCGTCGTTGTATACTCCAGAGACAAATATTCTGATCTTTTCTGGCATTTGTCATCCTGGGATTTTGCAGATTCGGCGAGACTTAGGCTCGAGAGGTTCATTGCGCTGTCGAGATATTCATCATCTAGGAAGATGCCACCAACATAAACCTGCGGTAGAGTCTCCTCATAGGCAGTCTTCAAACGGACTTTGGTACCCTCGCAAGAGCAAAGGAAATTTTGAACTTCCTCAAGGCTGTTGAGGGCACGAAGATCTTTACCCTCGACCTCAACGATTTCATCACCCAACCTGAGTCGTCCATCCCTTTATATCATTACAAAGAAATTAATTGTATTTTATAATGATATTTCTGAAATATGCACGTACACATAAATTATAAATCTGATTATGTTCAGCATGTAGGTACAAATATTTTTTAATGAAAAATTAGTTTATCGGATATTTTAAAGAGATCTTAGTAAGTATATAAATTAATTAAGCGAATAGATTTAATTTTCATAGAAAATTAGAAGCTTATAGCAGGGATAACGTTTTCTTACCTGTGAGCAATACCATCATTTTCCAGCTGAACGATAACGTATCGTATCTCGCCTACTCGTTGTTGTGCTAACCTTATCCCCAAACTTTCTTTTGGATCGGTCTTCAAGAGTTGAACCAGTCGACATCGACGTATTCTCTTAGGTGGCTGAATAATGTCGCTAAGAAATCTTTTCTTATCCTGCTGTAACCTAATACGATGAGCCGGAGTTTGAATTCCAAGAGCATCCATATGCTTAGAAGTCATTCTAGCCGAACTCGAAGATGATGAAGTAGATGAGGGCGAAATAGAAGGCGAAGTCGACGAATTCGCCTGATGGATGCTCGGTAACAATCTGCCGGAAGCACTTTGATGATGCCATCTAATACCATCAATTCTGTCCGTTGCATCCATCCTTTCCTCCAAATAAGCGTTGCTACCCAACTTTCCAATCTCCTTACTCTCATGCTCCTGACACTCACTAGGCGTCGAACTCCTCATCGGCTTCTCTAACTCAGAATCAATGACACTGCTCGTATCCGAACTATCAGTACACTTTAAACTTAGTGCTTCCGTTTCCGAGGCCGCAGATTCACCGCGAGGTCCATCACTGTCATAGCCAGATTCATTAGAACTGACATAGTGTGAAGATAACCTTTGTTCCCCGCTTGGTGCCGAGTTTCTTCGGTGATTTCTCAATAATGCAGATGTCATTGTGGTCGCTGTACTGGAAGCTGTCGTTGAATTGGATTCGTAACTGAGGTCCAGGTTCAAGGAAGACGTTGCATCCGGCCTCAAATCCATAGTATTCTGTCTTTCTTGGCATGAGCTATCCTGATAAGGTAGAGATATGGAATTCCTGTAATTTTCATCCATACGATTCTGTATCATAGAAAGATTTAGGGGACCAAAGTATCTATCCTTTTGATCGTAGCACTGTAGTTTTTCTTCCTTAAACTCTGAGTAAGAATTCCTCGCGAATTTATTAGACGGATCATTTAGCCTATAACGCTGAGAGTCTCTGCTAAGATAACTATTCTTGGATATTCTTCTCCTACCCAATGTTGTCGTACCTTCAAAGGATTCCTCAATTTTCATCGCTGGGAAATGTTCTTCTGATGTCGTCTTAAACAAGCGATCTTCATTATTACCACTGTTGTTCATTGCAATTGACGCATTATTGTAATTTCTTTCTTCCGGTAAGACAGACAACTTTGATCTCAAAAATGCATAGGGAAAGTTCGACTTTTTCACCTCTTTGAAGTCACAACTACTAGACTTCTTCATGAACTCGCCCCTACTAGAATTCACAAAATCACAGGGTACGAAGTTTTTCAAAGAAGCGTTGGACGTTCGCGGTCCCAATGTTTCATTAAAGACGTCATCTTCCGATTGTCTACCACTGAGATTATCGCAGGATAAGGTTTTTCCATGCTCATTCTTCGCAGTTATTCGCAGGTCAATGCCCTCTGATGGATCGTCCCCTTTAACGTAGGTAGGACTCGTGTTCAATTGGCTGGTGCTGCAGCTCCTAAATAGATTCTCTTTATCGTGCGTACGATTTAATTTATCTTCGAGATTTTGTGACGACCGCCTGTTGCTCTTAGATGAAGAATTCAACATCCCCGTTGATCCCATTCTGACAAAGAAAGACTTGAATGGAGAAGGAGATCTATTGGAAGTTTGGAAAAATTTTCGCTCGTTTGAATGTTTCTTATCGTTGTTATTGGACACTTGTTTATCATCTCGATTACTATTAATAATATCCAAATTGTTACTCTTGTGGTTGTTGTTGTTCTTACTAATAGTATTATTATCCGGTCGTTCAGGAATGGTACATATAGTCTCGCGCGAACCGGAGCGTCGAAACGATTCAATTTTCTTGCTCATCCTACGCAATCCCCAGACTCCTAAACCTGCAAAATATCCGACGAAAAATACCGTTTATATCAGTTGGTCACTCAAACATTCTTATAAAAACTGGACACGGCTGCACCAAAAGTGGTCGCGCGTATGTACGGACTCGATTGCTGTATGATATACCACATACTTTGCGAAGACTAGTTTTTTCTCATAATACTTTGCTTTATTCGAAGGATCGTTATTCGCATTGTGAGATTGAACATGAATGGACATGAATCGCATTTAACGATGTGTAAATTACGATGTTTTCATTTCACAACACAAACAACCAGCTAAAAACACTCATGTACATGCACATCTGACCTAGAATGACGTCACTGTTGCATCGCTAGTGGCACTTTTTGTTCACGTTGTGCAACCGAAAGAATGTCGATGGGTACTTTCAATGCTTTATTTATGTAGGTTACTTGGTCTTCTGTTATGATAAATACTTTTTTATTGCAAAGGACAATCGGTAATTATAGGTCAATACATTTTGTACATAAAAGGCATTAATATATAAAAGTAAAAGTAAAATCAAATTATGCGAAACCAACCTAAAGATAAGTATCAACGGGTGATTTTCAACTAAAATCTTCAATTATTTGACTCTTTCTTTGCATAAATATTGTGAAATTTTCTTTAATTATATATTTATTTTAATAACGGTAATCGTTAAAGAATTAAATAATAGTGAAAGTATGAATTTAGATTCGAAATTAAAGTACAAATATTTTATTACTGATAAATTAATCAGAAAATAGATCTTATAAAAATCTCATAGTGACCATACAATGTTTAAAATTTTTCGAAATTCAAAATGTTTCAAGTTACAAGAAGATTAAATTACTATTCTTCTAATTCTTACGAAATTTCATACGCATCTAAAACACGTCCTAGAAGAAAAACAACCGCGAAAAATATAATGATTGTATAAATATAATAAATTCACGACGTCATGTCGATTTTTGTGCTTAATGTTAAGCAGAGTAGAATCATCAAGAGTATTAAGACATCTTTATACGATTTATTTTAGCGTAATGTAAACAACATATACTTAGAATTTTTATATTATTTATAAATTTAAAAGTACTGCTCTGTTTAAAAATATTAAGACAAGATTGCACAATCTTAAAGACTTAATAAGTTAGTTTTTTTCAATCTGAATAATTTTAAATAATTTCAAATAGCAGAAGATCTAAAGTAACTATATATACCTAATCACATCTGTAAATTATTAAAGCTTGTGAAAGAAAAGTATCTATTGCACAAACCTTGCATCCATTGAAATAATATTATCGCAGCTTTTGATATCAATTATAATTATAAAGTTTTGCAATCATAAGTCTTCTGATGTTAAGATTTCTCAATTGAATTTCTTTTAGCTTAAAGAATAATTGATGGAATACCAAATGCTCTCATATACATGCTCTATTTATGCTGTAAGCTTTCAACTACATCCCTTCTCATATCTGTGTATTAGTATTTTAATACAAAATTAATATTCTTTTTACCGTTAAATATCACACTCATGACGATGAATCTAAGATTATTATTATTGAACTATATAAGTAGGACTCTATGATTTCCTGTATTTATGATAATGAAAATGTATTTCCTGTATTTAAGATAATGTAAAATATGTCACGAAGGAAAACTTGACTACCAAAGATTTCTCTAAATAAACAAAGTTAAACCCATTTACATTTGCAGAGTATCGTAATATAAAATGCCTCGATCCGTAATTTAAAAAATCGTGCTCTAAGCACCGCATCAGCCATTTTCTTGAGAGATAAAAAAAGCAAGTGCCATAATACAAACCTCGCTGCTTTTCGGGTTCATGCTCGACAATAAAGGCCGGCACTGCCGTGACCAGCCGGTAATCGGTCTCCGGTTGCATCTTCTCAGGCATCGTCGTCTCATCCTCCGGTGCGAGCAAAGCGTAGGCGTCGCCACAGCTCTTGCGCGAAAACTTGGATCTGGCGGTGAACATGTACGCAGCGGCAGACCCGGACGACTGATGGCCTTGGCGCTCGGTGTTACCACGAACTCCTGGAACCTCGTCAAACGACAACGGACTCGGCAGGACACTGCCGATTTCGTCCGCACTGTGGCGCCTCGACTTCGTCAGTCGCTTAAACATCCTGCTGGCCTATAACACATAAGGCACACACATTTTTCACTTCCTTGTGTGAATAAAAAGCGAATAGTATAGATTTCGTATAAAAATGCGTAGCGAGGCACCAGCCCCGTTGTCTCGAATTTCCTTTATCACAGTGAAACTTTCAAGCGATGAACGAATTTATTAATTACTGCTTTTAATTACCTGAATGGGTTGACTTTTGACTTATTTATGCATATAGAAATCATTTCTAACCTTAATGCAGTAAGCAGAATTTTCACTATTATTTTAATATTATAATATGTATCAGAGTATTAAGAAATTTTTAGAAAGAAAAAATTTCTTTAAATACATAAATAAGATTATCGGCTCACTTTTCTTTAAAAATCCCTCTAATTAATATTAGATTTATTCGATTAGAATCATAGGAACATTCTCTTTATTCATATGCATAATGAAATTCTACATGTGAATACAACATATAATTATTAATATTTAATTAAAACAAAATTCACTAACGAGCTGTTTTCATGAATATATTCTCACTACATTGATTTAAACTGTACTACTTTATAATAAGAATTTCTTTCAACAATTTTTAAAACAGAGTACACACATGTATTGAAACGGTCAGACTTTTAATAGTTTGCTTAATATTTAAAAATACACTGCACAACATTGAACATAAGATTACTAGTTTAGTTTACATTATGTTAGTAGACTGAACAGCAACATTCAAGAACTACGAGCATAGATACAAATGCGCAAACAGGGTATACAATTCGAAGAAGTGCAGCAAATTCCACGAGAACGATTCCCCCAATACTTTACTTCTAGAATTCGAGACAATGACGTTCCCAGAGCTTCGATTCGTGATTAAAAAGAGATATAGAGAGATAAAAGAACGAAGGGTGAAAAGAGGAAAGAGTGAGATAGAGAGGGAGAGAGAGAGAGAGATAAGATCATCGTGATTCGGAGCTCAGGCCAAGATCGACTTCTAGAACAATCGATTCGATCGATCGATCGTGGCAGATTGAGAAGAGAAAGATCACATCGTCTTACATGTTTACGGCTGGCTCTTCTCTTGTTGAAACCCCCAATTAAAGTTCTGCTCTCTCTCTCTCCCTCTCTCTCCCTCCTTCTCGTTATCCTTACTCAAACGAGTATTCAGCAAGAGAAAGAGGTACAGGAGACCAAGGAGATAATCGTTAGTACTCGTTAATTTCGCCGAGAAAAACCACCTGTCGCGATGCGCTATTCCTCTTACTCTTGTTCTCGTTCGCCCGCTCACTCGTTTTATCTTCATGGGTCAAGAAGAAGATACAGACTTTGTTGGTACAAATTGATCGAAGCTCGGACACATACGAGGAGGAGTGAGAAAAGTAAAAGAGGTTGAGCAGTGACGGTAAGCGTGAATTAAAAAAATCAAAGTAAAAAACCTGCATGGGAAACGTAAGCTTAGGACCACCCAAAGTCCTTTGTTTCGAATTGTATTGTCGGTGCAATACAAACTCGGTACGAGTCTAGCGAATTTTCTACATTTACTTCAAACCTCCTATTGCAATCACGATCTTAAATATTACAGGTGATCGAATTAAATATTACACTTAAATATTACAGCTGATACATTTCCCTTTCGAATGAAAGAAGCACAGCCTCCGAAACTCATAAGTACAATATGTCATACATCACGAAAGTAGAACTTTGAAGCGCAAGAGAAGTGAGCAATCCATTATAATTTACTTAGATATTTTGACATTAGAAATATATCGCTAGCTACAATACGAAATATATTTGCACGAGAAGAGCTCTTTGTCAATGATATTATTATTATTATTATTCCAGAGGTAGCAATTTATTCTTCCTACAATTTGTGACTTATAATGTCACAATTACTTCATTCTTTCAGCTACATTGATGATTCAACAGTTTTAGTGTAGTAACTGTCAGTATTACGACTCCCAGAGTTAAGGAATTTTCTCATAAATCAATCTTATTTGGTAATATATGCAATGGTAATAAGTTTTTCCCAAAAACGAAAGAACAAACATTAATTTAAAACTTTAAACACACTCTATCAAATATTTAATATTAAATCTAGTAGATACATCTTTAATCGAAAAAATATATTTTCAGTCTTTATTCAATATAAATTTATTGCACTTTATTTAATCAAAGAAATGTTGTTATTAATGTAAAATATAAACTAACAAATATTTAATTAGATTTGTAACTAAAATGTTTGAAAAAATATTTTACTCGTTATACTAAGTAGGCGATAAAATTTTAAATTCTTAACATAAATTAAATAATATACAACCCATGAATCAGGTCATACCGTTTGTGGGAAAGGTTCCATGAGCTACTAACTCTAATTTTTCGTAAGTTAATCTACAGAGTTATGAAAAAGTTGATATAGGTAAAAACTGTAACATAACACTCATCAGTTGCTCAAGTTTCCATGAAAAATAAATCATGTTTAGAATTGCGTCATCCAAATTTTGAAATTATAATATCCCTTATTATCAGAAATAAATGCACACCAAGCAGCAATAAAGCCAAGGCCTCTATTATTGTACAGGGCAAAAGCTTGCTTTCCAATGATACTGTGCTCTCGCCACACCGAAGAAATTTCCATTTTTAATCAAATCATATCGCTAAGAGGTCGATTGGATAAAAACAGCCGACTCTAAAGGAGAAAAAGAAAGCCGAATAGCCGAAAGAAAAGTAAACGACTGGTTGCACGCAAGCCTGATACACCTTAAGCTCTTTACACGTTTAATAACTATTGTGTCCTATTCTAAGCGACTTATCGTGATCCGCATTCCGACTTATAACGCACACAAAAATTCATCTCGCTACTGGTGGCAGAGCACATGTAGAGTTACCGTGGAAGAAGCGTCGGCCCATTATTGATTCACTGGACACAATAATCATCGTCGCCACTCCAGCCTTCCCCACATTCTTGGACATCCCTCACAGATAAAAAAGGGGATTCGATTAGAAGCAGGGCATTATGTTGGTTAGTATTACAAAACCAAAAGTTCACACTGCACTGTCGCCTTTTTGTAATGCTTTTTTTTGGAATTTTTCCTTTTATAACTTAAGAGTGAGACGCTTAGGCGTATATCATACATTTGAGGTTGATATAGTTACGGTATAAATTAGTTCTCAGTGATCGTACTTCTGTTTGCATAATATTTAAATGAGATTTAAAATAATTTTTTCCAATTTAATACAACGGTTTTCCTCCAATGTTTATTACTAGGCTATTTTAAAAATCAGTTGATGATTCTACTTCTATACACACAAATATATACACACCCTAAACACATATGTATAAAAATATATCAGTGCAAAAATTTGCAAAGCCATGTAAAATAAGCTATGTGTGTATTCATTTACTGTACTAATAGACCATTAAATGTGTATAAATTAAATCATGATTACGTCATAAATTTTGTAGATCATACAAAAATAATTCATTTTAAATGTCAAAATTAACCAGGCGATTCATTCGATCGTTGAATATGAATATATTTATGTGTAAGCATATTATATTAAAGATCACTTATTTTTTCTACTCTTACGAGCGTTTCTAGTATGCGCATAGTTAATAAAACATTTCTCTTAAGGATTTATACATAGTTGATTTATATCTGTACGATAAGTTATTAAGAAGTCGTATACGTTTTACAAAGTTATTTTAATTTCACTCAAATTAATTTGAATAAATAGTTTGATTTATCGACTAAAACCGAATTTATTATATATTTACTATTTATATTTATATACAAAAAGCTCAATTCAAGAAAATAATTTTAAATTTCTAAGAGATAATATGAATATTTTATTTCGCAATTCTTTTCATAATGCACGTTTATTTAAAATCTACTTCACACATTTTACTGTTCTTAAAATTATACGTTTTTGCAGCTGCATAGCCTACAAGACATTAACTATTTTCTTTTCTTATTTCTTGCTCTTGCTCGTATTTGTGCAAGTAATTGCCTAATTATATTGTAACGTTAATATTAAGAATTGTACACAGTTATAAAATTTATTTTTGTTTTAGTACATCGAATAATAATAGTTCCGTGAAAATAATTATATCTGTCTTCAATGACAATAGATATAATGAAAAATTATTTAAAAGAAATTTTTTGTCTAACTAAAATATCAACCTATGGTGTATAAATTAATAATATATTAAACTATTTTTATTTTATTATCCTCACATGAGACGTTTTATTTTCAGAAAATTATTAATTATTTAATCTTTTACATTATGAAACATCTTAAAAATTTTATACGAGCTTGAAGATTAAATTATGAAACTGTCCAAAATATAAAATCTTAAGGTTTCTGTAGATTCTAATACAGGATTTATAATAAAAGATTTATTATTTCATTATTAATGATAAATAAATACAAATAATGACAATTTTATAAATTAATATGTACTACAGCGTAGCTACACGCACAGAAAATGAAATACGAACATGATGGACTTTTTGAAAGAGTATAAAGTATATGAAAGTATATAAACAGTACTTATTATCAAAATATATCAAATCTATTTTATATACAATATATCAACTGGTAAAATGCATTATTTAAGAAACTCAAGTTGAGCTGGAAAAAATTGCAATATTTTAATATAGAATAAGAAATTGTAATAAACTACGAACATGCATTTTGTAACTTTAATTCTTGTATCCAAAATAATATTAAAGATCATAATACAATCAGACTGATAGAAACATTTTCTAACAAGTAAGAAAAAATTAAACTTAAAAACTAAACTTCTTAAAATAAACTTTTAAGGTTTTTGATGAAATTGTCAGTTTTCAAGCAGATTTTTGTATGCAAACATACTTCTAAATCGAGACTATTGAATAAATGGCATTGAAACTATCATTTACATCTCAATCGAGCTAGAGTGCAACATGAAGAAGTGAGCATTTACATGCTCACCAACTGTCGTCCCTTGGCCTCGAGGAAGAAAGACAAAGGATAGTCAAGACAAGGAAGGGGAAAGAGAGTGGAAAAAAACGAAAAAAAATTTCTCTCTCTATCTTTTCCTACGAGCATCGCGCGAGTGCCGCAAAATTAGCTGCAATTAACCGCGCGCCTCACCGTCACGACATGTTTCACGAGTGCAAAGCTGCGCGCGCTGTTGTGTGTCCCTCTCTCCTCAGGGGAGAATCCCTCGCACCTCTCGGGGCGCACCGGTACTCTAATGCGGCGCTACTGTGCCGCGGCAGATTAACATAAATCGTAAAGGTCCGACGAAATCACTGCCACAGGCAACTGCGTGTGACAGGTGTACGACTGGCACTGAAACTTCCCTTTTACGCGTTCTCCTGTGATGTCGAGCAATGTCTCGTGGGCCATTATTTGCAAGCGCGTCTATCGCGTGTGATCTTTGCCTTCTTTCGCCGGCAAACTGCCACCATGAATTGTCTTTCTGTTAATGAATATGCAAAGGCTGTATAAGGTAAAAATGCGCGCGAAATAAAGCGAATGCTGACTGATCGGCGCGAAAAAACCTCATTTGATGAGAAAGCACGTGGTAAACCTGTGCAGATCACAATAGACAGGTTTATTCATCTAATGTTCTGTAGGGGTAACTTTTTCTTTGTCATTAATTTCTTGGGATTGCTCAATGCGAATTCCTATCATTTTAAAAACCCTAATTCGCATTTATTGTTTTAATGACCTCAAGTAAATTAAGGACATGCTCACATTGCCGGAAGATAAAGAAATATTTCTTTCTTTTCTGAGTATTATTTATTACAAGACAGAATACAAGTATACGCAGAGGATTTACGGTAAAAATATTTCAGAAATATGTGTAAACTTTTCCAAGCATTCCGTTAGATAAATATGTTGCTTAAATTTTCTATTAATGTCTTAGCAGAGGGAAATTTTCAATGTACAATTATACTGTTATCTTTAAATATTCTAAAATAAGAGCTTAGACAGTTTGAAAAAGTGTCAAAGTATTTTCTTATTGATTAGTGGATGAATAACTTAATTTCTCTGTGTTCACATAAATTTTAATAATATCAATCGAGATTATTTGAGGATGATTTACAAAAATTTTAAGCAATATGTTACGGTACGTGAAAAAAATTGGAATCGAAAGGTACTAAAACTTCAAAAATTATTTCAAAACTAACGATTGACAACAACCTGTGCAATCCCTTTTAAATCTAAGATTTCAAATTATAAAAGTATAATAAGACAAGTTCTACTTGTTTTTGTGATAAACAGAAATATAAAGAAATAAAAGTAGTCTGTAAAGGATCAACTATCGCGTTTACGTTTTTGTAACAAAAAGTAAAATGAAAAATTATTATTTATGTAAAAAGTTGTATACCATGATTTTAATTAACAATCTTATAATTATAATATGCTATACATATGGGATTAAATTTTGTGAAAGTTTTCATATGTAAAGATTTATGAATAATTTTCACTGTATCGACTAAATATTGCACTTTTATAAGCAGAGAAAACCAGTTTTCTTACAAAAAAAGAAAAGCATTCCCAACAAAATTGGGATGTAGCCGTCGAATGTGTTTATAATAGAGATGGAGGTTTCGGGGTCGGCAAAATCGCGAAATCTCTAGATAATAGGTAGACGGGCATTTTTATATGTGTGTGTGTGTGTGTGTGTGTGCGCGCGCGCGCGCGTGCGTGAGCGTGTGTGCGCGTGCGTGAGCGTGTGTGTGACTGTGTACATTGTAAATTGGGGTTAATGCTATTCTGTCTGAATTCAGCATTCGACATGCATTAAATTTCACATATCGATATATTAAAGCAGACTTTTCTTTCGCGTGTAAACGGATGCATCTATGCACTTGACCGAAGAACCTGATAACGTATATTATGAAAAAGGAAAAGAATTTCATTGAATCAGATTAACGAAGGTTCAAGACGTAGACAGGAAAAGATATACGAGTCTTCACTCGATAAGTATCAGATCGTTACGGTAAAATGAATATTAATCTTCCTTTTTCCTCTCTACTTTCGACACTCATACTCATGGATGATTACACGAGGAAATATTTCATTGTATAGAGTAAAATTAAAGTGTAATTAAAGTGTACAAAAATTAATGATACAGTTTTCAGGTTATATAGCTTAGATGTTCATGGACACGGGGTATATTTCTTTGTCGTTTGAAGTTGCACAAAGAAACAAGCTTTTAATTAAGAATATTAGCAAATCATCATTTTGTATTTTTTGTTAATTTTATTCTTTAAAATATAACTTTTATACAAGTACCACGTAAAATAATAGATCGTAATTTTAATTTGTTCCAAAAACAGTGTAACGCATTTATTATTTTCAAAGTTGAAATTAATGACTAGACCGTTCCAATCGTATAATTCTAACAATGCGAAAGCATCGTTTTAAATCTTGCATTTCCTAAGGCTCCTTTAATTTTTTTCATATTTTCACTGTGCATGTACCTCTTTATTGTAATAGCTTTTCTTTAATTAAAAAAGCCATTCTCGCAGACGCATTCGGCGAAAGTTAAGGTAACCTGAAAACAGAGTCGGACTTTGCATTCACGAGGTGAGGATATCAAGCAAATATCGGCATCTCTTCAGCCCTATCTAGCTTAACCAAACACAATCGCACCTTTCGCTTGCGAGTGCACGTACTCCCGCAGACGTCCTGTCTCCTTCCTCGCGTCATATTTCAAAGTCTCCTGGACTTACAATTAACATTGAATCACATTCTATAATCGAAGGCTCGAAGACCTCACCTCCCTTCGTAATGCATAATTTCCTCGTTCATTTTGCGCGCTCGAGGATCCATATCGCCTAACAGTATACGAATACGGACATCCAATCTAATCGTTTACCATCGCGCGAGCGACTTCTTCCACGCATCTGCGCATATACGCGTAAGTACGCATACGGGCTTTTGAAATCGCACGATGAAACGTGCGTTTCGCCGGCATGACCAGTGGCATGCAAATTATAACAGCATTTCCCGGCCACAGAATATCGAATCGAACTTAAGACGCGAACATGACGTTTCACTGGAACTTCACCGTTCGCGCGCACACCGCAACTGTTTCCTTGGATTTTCTTTCTTTCTCTCCTATCGTACTAAGGGTACATCTCCTCTTCCTGTTGAAATTAAAATCATAACTGTTCGTGCGATAAACGCAGTCTACCTTTTTGGTCTTTCCTTAACGGTTAAAAAAAATTTTATTCTGTTGGGTCGATCGTTTAAATTTACTTGAAAAATAATCTACGGCTGCGTAATGATACTTGAACCAAGAGATCTATGTTTTTAACAATATATTTGATGGTACATCGTGATTTCTAAAGAATAAATATTATGCAATAAAGGTATATTATGATTGGATGGGAATGATTTGTGAGAAATCAACGCAATTCTTCCAAGTAGAGTACGGTGAAGTATCATAAAATACATATTAAAACCAAATTCTACGGAATATTTGTTAACAGTTTATTTTTCGTACATTCGCTTACAGTTTTGTTTACAGTTAAAAGTTTTAATAAATTTATTCAAGCGTTAGATCGATTTAGTTTCACGTATAAAAAGATTATTTACAATGTTTTCCACGAGCCGATAATTGAGCTCGTTATCGCGTTTCCACACTGAATACTGCACAATTTCCGTTGCGAACCCTCGGTGATTCTTTTATTCAGAGAAAGGAGTTATAAGAGTACACATACAGTTCAGCAATACCTTATTGGCCAAAACGAACAGACCTTTTTTTAGGCACGATGATTTACGTCGTTAAAGGTATTGGCATAAACACCTCACGCGCAATTATTTTTCTTTACTCGTCACACTGAGTATGAGGGAAAATTCACGACCGATGACTCACGAGGATCTCGAGTCATACGTTATATATTCTCCCTCTCATTTAAACTACTCTCTCTCTCTCTCTCTCTCTCTCTCTGTCTATCTATCTATCTATCTCTCCCTCTATCCTTGCTTACTCGTTTTTCTCTTGCACTATTTGTTCTTCTTTTAATTTATTATCGCCGCATGTCAATAAAAAAATGACTTTATACCTATAATTCTGCATCAAATACGGGTTTCATTCTATACAATAATTCAGATTTCAATTCAAGTTGAGAGCATATATCATTTTCAATATTTTATTCTAATCAATTGTATGTCATTTTAGCAGTACATATATAAATATTTCAGAATAATCAATACAAAAACATTAAACAATAAATTACGATATAGCATTCAAGAATAAGAATTCTACTTTATTTTTCCATATATTATAATTAAGATCCAATATAACGATTAAATAACGTAGTAAATTATTATTTTTAATGGCATTTTATTAGACATGCACTCTTCGAAAAATCGTACGAGTTGAATATTATCGGAAATAAAAAAATGTGGGTCCATTGAATAATTTATGACCATTAGAATGTTATTAGTATAATGGTGCTATTTTATTAAAGTCTTATCTCACATATAATACTAAATAGTATATTTTATAAATTAATAATTTACTTGTCACATTAAAAATTAAAATTAAAATATTACATGTTAAATTTAAAAATGTCTAATAAAAATACACAAAAATAATTTCTTTGATATTTGCATTTTAACGATATGTTTAATAAAAGGAATAAAGCAGTCAGAAAACTGAGCTTTTTATTGTACTTTTGAAAAGCAAAACTCTTTCCGAGTATAACATTACTGAGTTTGTATTGAAATTTTTAGCTCATAAACCTCGATCGCATCTATAATAATTCGCATTTTCCATTAAATATTCATAAGTCACGAATTTTTAGAGCTGCTTCAAAATTTTATTTTTAACGAAAAAATTACCATTTTTTGGGTACCAATTATATGCTTTTTTCTTTCTTTTTTATTTTTTTAGATTTTATTAAAGATACATATATATTTACATAAACTAAAGAACTGTAGAAACGAATACTATAAAAAATCCATACCTTAATGTTGAAATTCTAGGAAATATCAAAAGCAAAGAAAACTGCATACATAATTTATGATATTAAAGAAAATATTTTTTTTTCATAAAAGAATCATCTAGTGCCCTTAAATCAACATTGTGAAATTATTCTTTAAATTTATTAAAGTCAAAAATATTATACAATTTTATCAAACATATATATCAAATTCGATTAGTTAAAAATCCATGCTGTTCGAGAAAATGATATAATTATATACATATATGTACATAACATTTTATAACAAAATGCCTTGTATTATATAAAAAAAAAACTTTAAATCAAGACAATTCGTCGCACGAATTATTCATAGAAATTTATTTACCAAGGCATCAAGTTACTGATATTAGAAATGCGGAAAATGAGTAAAATATGACAATGAAAGACAGGAAATATATGAGACTGACGCATAAAATTTCCCGAAAATGCGTCGATGGTATGAGTAAATTAACGATTATTCAATGCGAATTAAATATCTCCCCTCGTTAATAATCCAAGTAGATATTGCGATTAGAAGAAGATTTCACCCATTGTCAGTACAGAATTAAACACTTATTTCCATTAATGATTTTAGCGAAACGCTTTGGCTCTGATTCCTTCAATTTGACTATCGGAATCGTCAAAAGCCACTCTTTACAACTACTTTCACTCTCGTGAAACCGATAGCCACTAAAAGTTGTTAAATTTCTCGAAAGACGTCTTCACTCTTAATAGAAGCATGAAATCGCTATCGGTCACATCTTCAATTTAAGCGTTACAACGTAGAGAAATTTCTGGGAATCCCACTTTTACGTAATCATCGTTTACAAAAGATTAGATAACGCATAGCTGAGCAACTTGGTGACACGCAATCTCTATACGAGCTTTACTTTCAGTATGTCCGTATTTGTGAAAAGTACGCTCGCGAGCTATCGCAGAATAGATCTAGTTGGGAATGCCCGGAGCATCGCACGTGCGCGCATGTATCCCGTGCATGATAACAACGGAAAACTCCAGGTCGCGAGACAGGCGGCGAGGAAGGGACGAAGTGAGCGGCGTGCATGTGCGCGTAGTACACCTGTCGGCCGGAGGACTCGCGGATTGCGCAACTAGTGCGCGTACTTTCACTCGAGCCGATGGAGTCAGGCGCTAAAAAGGAGGCTGAGGGCTCTCTCTCTCTCTCCTCGCCGTTCTCGCCTTGGCGGCTGTCTCGGAACTTGACATGAATTCAGAGGCGACGCGTAGAAAGGAGAATCCGAAGGTGCGTGATCGATTAGTCGCTGGAAAATCGAAAGAGGCGCTGAGTCCGATAAAAACGGAAAAGCATGAGCATCGCTTTAACGTGTTTGCGAGAAAGAAATCGAATTAGAGCCGGACGTTTAAGCTGGTGCCGAAGCGGATAAATACTTATAGGGGTTTTGTTTCGAAAGGCAAAACGAACATCCAGACCAGAGCATGAGCTGGGACTTTGAAGAAGTCGAGTTATGTACTTAACTCATTTGCTTAGCCGCGACTATAATCACGCGCTTCGAGCTTACGGATACTACGACTCGAAAATATACTTGTAGACCATCAGCTGCTTTAACAAAATAAGGTTTACTTACCGATACGCGATTTTCAAATTTCCTGAATGTTCGTTCTGCTCAATATCCCACCATATAAACTCTCAACTAAAATTATCGAAAATAATTGAAAGAGCAATTAAACGCAGATTACAGAAATTTTCAGAAAAATTTTCTCCAATAACGTGGATGGATAACCATTGAAAATACTTTACCGAGATATTGCGCAAGAGGAACGGCATGCAAGTCTATATTTTGGCTTGGCGTGCAGGAACGCACATATTTCTTGCGCTCCGACCAATTATTCATTATTCCGCGAGTAAAATGCTCGAGTAGCAAGGGCGAAGACTCGCGCGCGTTTTTGATTAATCGTAACTGCCTAAGCACGAGAATGCGCCAACGCGTTGAAAAAACATTATCGCAGCCAACGCCCTCGGAGCGATCGACTCTTTATCTCATTCGCAAAAATGCGCAAAACTCGGAGAAATATCCAAGGGACGAGGATGCGGTAGCCGAGCGCATCATCGTAAAAACCCAACCCCGAGACGTAAAAGCTACTGCCGAGCCATATTAATAAAGCGCAACGCGATTAGGGAACGGAGAGGGGAAGATGAAGCAGCGCTCGGGAGCATAACGAAGTCGAAGGAAAGATAAAAGACAATGATGAGGCCTAACAGGCGCGCGCGATAGTCACCGAGAGATGCGGCGCTGCTGATAGGACGCGACGATTTTAAAAGAGAGCGACCACGTGGCGGGGGTCAACGTCATTGTCGTTGTCGACGCTCTCAAATGGCTCTCGTGCACTGACCCCGTAGTCGTGACGACTTACCTTCGTGATAATCCACGTGATGGGATGGGGGCGTGTTTTCCAGGGGTCGTTTTTTTCCTTCGGTGGGTATTTATAGAGGTCGAGGAAAACGCGAGTCACATGCGTAGGATTAATTTATTACGAGGCTTATATATTTCAGGGATATTTCTATTATTTATGCCATTATTTTTGCCATTATTTTTTCCATTATTTTTGCCATTATTTTTGCCATTATTTTTAACGTCGATGTGTTTAAAGTTTAACTATGCAATCTGCGTAACTTGCTTTTCTATTTCATTTGCGATTTTAAGTTGCCAATATGCCCCAACCTTCCTGTTTCATTCTTGAAACGTTTTATGCTCGTGAATGCTGCTGCGAACTGTAAAACAGTACTGCGCAAAATCACCAGCTCGAAAGTTCAAAATAAAAGAACCTGCTTTTAGTGTAACAGACATAAAAGAAAAATGTAAATCAACGAGCCGCGTAACAGTATTTATTTTTGAGACTCCAGCTTGAAAAACATGTTTGACGGTGTGGTTTCGTTCAACGACGCAACGTCATAATTATCATTGTAAAACTTTATAAAGTACAATTTTACTAACATTATATTAACAAAATATTATCATTGTATTATGTGCAATTTCTATTAACATGAAAAATTGATTGATAAAAAAGTTTGAAGTATTCTAAAATTTGGTATTTTATTTATTTTTCAATCATTTTTTAGATATTGGCAATTATTCAATAGAAAATATATTGCATAATGCAGACATGAAAATTTATATTTGCAAATCATTGTGCAGTAACTTTGCAAACAAGACGCCTTATAAATTCTCTATACGTAACATTACGTACGCGTGCATATACAGTAAAATCTCTTTATAGTAAATTAAAGGTACATAAACAATAAGCCAACGTATAAAAGGCTGTAAATTGTAAAAATTATTTTATAGATATTCTCTATCAAATATACACGTTACGAGATTTTTTCATTAAATGTTATAGTAACATAAGTTCAGAATAAATTTAATTTATGTGGAGTATTTACCACATCGGCATAATCATGAATAAAACTAAATAATTGCATGAAATACTTTAAATAAAAATTTGTTAATTAAATATGTTACTAAAACTTACGTTAAAATGTTCATTTATTATAACGAGAATATCTATAGCGTACCTGTATCAAAACAAATTTATCATTATAAAGTAACGAAGTAAACTAATAACAAACTATTTGTTCATAAAAACAATTCAAAGCTGTTAGCAAATTTATAATGTATTTGTTTATCAGTTTTTCACTAAAGAAATATTTATAAATTTTACATGAATAACTAGAAAAGTTCTTGACTTGAAGCGACTGAAATGAATTCAATAAACATAAATTTATTTTTAAAGTCAAAAAACAATTTTTATATGTTACGCGTAATACGTAATTAAGTTTTTTCCTTTGAAAAAAAAATTTATTTAAGTTTACAAGTATTTTGTAACTCATAATAAAAGTTGGTAGCAATTTTCTTTACCGAAACTGATGCAGATTTACTATGTAATTTACATATTTACATGTACACATACATTTTCCCATATAAAAAATACTTTGTAACGAGTAACTACTAAACTACTAGAGAAAAGGGAAAATTTGTTCTTCTATAATAGAAATAATTTAACAAATAAATAATCATTTTAGGTAACGAGTATTGAAATTATTATTGTAATGTATTAGATGAAGCTACGACATTCGTATAAAACAATAAAATTCAGCCATAAACTAATAAAAAAGTTAGTATTCAATTTTAATGTGTGTGTGTGTGTGTGTGTGTGTGTGTGTGTGTGTGTGTGTGTGTGTGTGAAAGAACCGCGTCACTTTGTAATGTATGAATTTTAAATTGTGAATTTTTCTTTAGCTCTTATTATATGTAGTTATGTCGCTGGCAGATATTTATACTAACTCGGCTGAACGTGCCTCGAGCATTAAAAGCATTAACATCTACTACGAAATAAAACTCGTTCGAGTAGTGGAAAATATGAAAAAATATCTCATTAGCAGCCCTCGGATAATATCGTTTATTTGATGACTGCAAAGCGAAACTTTTCCGATTCAAATCCACGGAGAAGCTTGCAAAGTAGTTGCAACCAGTTATGAAAAGTTGGAATAGCGCGTACAAAACTAATAAAGCGAGACGTGTATATTTCCTATTCTTGTGTTTTAGGCCTCGCGAAAGCGCCTCACTATTTAAGAAGAAAAGCCGCGAACAGGGAAAGCGAAATAAGTGCAGAGGGAAACGAAATGCCCGGCTTAGAGAGTTAAATGAAAGCTCAAAAACGTATTCGCACGGAATTTTTGTATTTACTTGGGTGGAGAATTTTATACGGCTATGATAATTCGACTGATTTCATGCAACGAGGGCAGCTTTTAAAGAAATTTGCGTAGCACCGCGAACTGTATTCACTTGAGATCTTCGCCACGAATGACTGGATCCGATCGGATAAGCGAGTATGATTTCGTTTTTAAATTCATGTCTCCGAATGAAGGATAAATATTTTCTTATGCCTTGCTTTATTTGCTTTACGTGGAAGGAATTATTCATTCGATGCTATTATTGTGCTGCACTCCCGTAACGCTGAAATTACGTCTTTACATTATTTTTAGACATAGTGTTTTAGTTTACAGTTTTTACGTATACGCGCATAAAAACAAAATATGGAGAAAATTGCAGTTGAAAATCACTCGCCGCATTAGTTTCAATATTGTAGCTGCCAATGCCGTTTCAATATAGGTAATTCATATTCGTTGCAATGATTTATTATTTACTACAATCTGAAACAATTTAGTATTTTGAAAAAATGAGGTCATTATACGTATTTTATAAATTTTTCTATTTCATAATTTTATAATTAAAAATACTAATGTATTTACACGCTATAAATCAAATTTCATACCGATCAAACATTCACTTAAGATTACTCTTTATTCTTCCAGTAATAAAAAGTATTACTTTTGAGTAATCAAATTTATTCAAATGTACAAAGAATGTTAAAGTAAATTATTTAATACGTTTTTTATCATCTCTTGTAATATTTTTTATTTTAATCGGATATATTTATTCTAAGAAGATAAAAAGGATTAGATTCAATTTTTTATGTTTAACAAAACGACAATAGTAAAGTCAATACAACTGTCTGTTGCACCATATCAAGTATCTCAAGAGATAATATGTAATTAATATTGTATATATTGTAATATGAATATTGTATTATACTATACACTAACGCATATATAGATTAAAAGTAATATTATAGACACATTTTATTTCATAAACACATTCTATATATATTGTAACCTTATTATATATTATTCACATACAAGTGATGAGACAGATAAACGGCACCGTATTACCTATTTTTTGCTGTGATCGAAAATTATCAAAAATCATTATATTTAGTAAACTTGCCAAATCATCTTTTATAAGAATAGATTCGAATTTGCATCACAGAAATAATCAAATAAATAATAAATCGAATATCGCATGTCACGCAGCAACAGTAAACATATCAGAATACTCTAAATTGCCAAGGTGTAAGAGAACGCCCAATTCAATCAATAAAATTTATTTTCTCATCTAGAACTGAATCATAATATTCTTAAATTTTAATTAATTTTCTTTTTTATTTACTATAAAGAAAATCTGCACGTTTATTATTAATACTCTGTTTATAATAATTCATTTTATAAATCAAACATGTTATTTTCCTTTTATATTGAAAATTTCCAATCACTTAAAAACGTGTATCCATATTGCATATATATATATGTATAAATCCCCGTGTACATTCAATTTCTTTATGTAATTCAAATAATAATTATTACATTTGTGTAGTTTCCAGATTAATTGGGATGTCAATTGTGTTCGTATTAATTCAACTCATTGATCGGAATAAAAAGAATATATATTTTTCCGTGTAGTACAATAGATTAAAAATTTAAATATTTATTTTTTAATATTTTGTTAAATTGTCAAACAACATACTCAAAAAGTACCAGTTAAGTACTACGAACATTAGACTGTAAATAGTAAATACAAATGAGAGATATACAATATTTATGTAACTTAAAATATTTGTTTCTATTTTAATGAGTCAAAACTATCTTTCGATAAATGCTTTTATAAATTACTTGAATTTTCATGTTGAATATATATCACCAGTTTCGACTAATTCATTACTACAACTTAAACATATTAAATACATAAAAGCAAAACTGAATATTATTTTGCATTGAAGTAACATTTTTTTAATTGTCTGTAATTAAAAGATTAATTCATCAAACTCAAAAATGTTACATAATAATACGATGACTGAAGAAAAGGTAGAGAAGCAATCGAAAATCCTATTCAAAGATTAATGGCACACAATAATCATAATTTGTCGCGCAAAAAACGACATTTACGTATGCCTCGGTCATACTTTTACCGTTGCATCAATTACTTTTAGGATGCCTCGGTTTTATGACATGACCGAGCGCAGTCAATCTTGTTTCTGCCATAACCTGCGCGACCGAACAACATTCCGGTAGAACGGAAATTAAACGATTAAGAAAAAGCAACGCGAAGGGAAACATCGAATCACAACTCGTCTTCGTGCTCGTGCTCCGCGCGGAATTTCCGTCTCGGGACGATCCTCAAACGAAAAATATCCGCGCGGAAAAAGTCCCGAGATTCGGAAATGGTGGTCCCCCCCCCCGAGAAAAGCGGAAATACCGTCACCGGCGATGACAGCGAGGGCCACGAAGCCATGGACGGATGGAAATAGCTCGCGCTGGTTATAGTTAGCCGCTGACTGTCCGCCTCCAGAATGCGAAGCGGGGATTTCGCTGATCCCCTTTTCGCATCTGGAGGCGGCTCTCCGAACGCTTCCTCTTGCTCCGTCTCGCGCACTTTTCAACGAGGGTTTCTCCATGATAGCTAATTCGATAAATGGAAAATAGAGCTCTGAATATCAAAAGATGTCCTTGGTTATCACGAGGAAAACTCGGGCTGACTGAGATGATACGTGAAAGTACGTCGATCGTTTTCTTCCCCCATGGGCACAAGAGTAATGGCGAATCGCCTGAAACGAAACGAGTGAGGACAGAAACGTCTGTACTCTCTTAAATTAATATTAGTTTATTGAATACAATTTATAAAAGCAACCATGCAAAAAATGCGAACTATAATTTAACTTAGCGATCGAATAAACTATTATCCTACTAAGTATATCGTCGTTATATCCATTTTACCGTACATAAAATTTAATGATTCAATTTCACACCTTGCGCATTAAGTGATATACCAGGGAATTCCGCGTTCCCTGTTATTTTCGATCTCGTGCACGGGCTCAAAAAAGCTACTCGATAAACAGGAGACGCGCAGTGGAAGGGTGTAAAAGACGTGCACTCAAGCCGGATTTCTCGCTGCGGATGAGCCCGGGAGTCGATTAAAGCTAAATGACCCAAGAAGCGGTCTGTACCAGAAGCCATATAAAACGTCCTACTTGGGGCGATCCGTCGTCCTTTCCTGGCTGCGCTCCCCGATGACTGGCTGCTTATTTTTTACCCGGACTTCGCGCGCGCCGCAGGAAGCGGACGATTAAGTTTTTGCTCCATTCGTGCGAGGGAATTAGAGACGGCACCGCGTAACAAGGCTTGTTCGTGCACCTGTTATGCTAGAGGAAAAGAGAAAGGGGGCAAGTCCTTCCGGTGCTTTCCGTGAACCATCGCGAGCCAGGGAAAACATCTTCTATTTTTAGGACACGGGATTTTTCCGCGTAAACCAACGACTCCGCGTTTAGGCACGTCGCGATACTGAAAATCTCGGTACGCCTTATACGTCGATACCAAAGCGAAGACACCTTTGCTTGCAACTCCATTCGTCATGGAATCAAAGTGTAAGCTCGTAGCTTTCTAAAACGCACCCGCACTACGTCGTCCGTTTTATAATGTAGGCGTCTTCTACTTTACTGATTTACTTCGCTATAGAGATCGTTGCTTTTTCTTGCAATGATATTTGATTGGCCATTATTTATCAGTTTCTCGTTGCACACTTAAAAGTACGCGTGCAAATTTTTAGCGTCTTTACCTGACAATTCTCTTCAGGATTGTATCCGTATAAAATCTCAATTTAATAGACGAATACGTAAAGTCTTTTGCCGATATAATATTACAAAAGAAACGTCATTATTTGATTGACTTAACCAAGCAATTACTATTTAAAAATCATTACTAGAGCTCCAGGATGCGCAAGACAGTGAGTCTATACTTGCCGTTGCTGGAATCACAACTGAAATTGTATAGTCACTTTAACTGTCAAGGCTGTGTTGTGACGTCGTATGTTATAAATTGTAATCAAGACTAATTGCTGCTGCGAGATCTACAATTGTAGTAGGCTCAATTGTAAATTGTTTATTGTGAATATAAAAATGACAGTTTTCTAATAAAAATGTAGAGTTGGATAGAAATTATTGATGTAACTAGTCACACTATAAGAGTTAACTTTAAGATAAGAGTGTTCTTTTTCTACTCAAATGAATCATACATTCAGTTTCAAAATAATTACGCAACTAAAACTGGATAAAATACTGATTAACGTCTCTATTCTTCGTCTAAGTAATAACAAAGATCGAAATATCGACAATAACAATAATAGAAAATATTAAGAATATTAGTTCTTAAAATATTAAGTCATTAGTTAAACATTATAAATACATTAACGAACTGCAATACTTGGTGATCTGCACCCGCAAAAATCGAGGCATATTGAAATGTAAGTGGGTTTACGCTGCACACGCTCATTCCTTCTCTATCTTCCTCGCACAGTTGGACAACCTGTTGCATTGCACAGCAAAACCAAGATAAAAAGATAAAAAGCTCACGAGTCAGATGACGCGCGCTAGCATTTTCTACCCTATCGGCTCTCCGTCTAGTACACATGGGAATGTAATTCTGTAAACTGTGAGGCGAGCTCCCAGTGATCAAACGTAAGCGAAATTGTTTATATTCTTTATTTTCCACGCGCGAACATTTGTAGAATCTCGCATGCGGGCATAGACTAGTTTTTGAAAGAATAGGTGTCTCGTGTTGTTTCTTTACGATTTTTCATATCGAGCTTTCTATTTTGACATCTGAAACAAAATTTCAGATTTTGTTATTTTATTCAAAATCAAAAATAGTGTTTCACTATTCAAAATCATGTAAATAAAAAAGATTCGTTATTTTGTGTAAATCACTGAAGGATATGATCGAATATATAAGCTAGCAGATAATGAAATAAATTAATTTGTTACTTCGTGTTTAATAATGTTTTCAAATAGTTAACTATTTTCCGTCATAATAAATAGTTGCACTTTGTGTTCACATCTAAATTTATGCGGATTCTATAAATATAAAAAATGGAATCATCTATAAGCATAGATACCTTACATACATTACAATTAAAACATAAAATAGTTTATCGGTGTATTTTTTATAACTTGTTGTTTAGAGAGATGCTTTAAATAGAAATTTGCCATTTCAACCAAACGAAAGCTATTGGAACAGACTAGAATTAGCTTGTTCCAATCAAATCGATTAAAGAAAATAATCTAGATATCAGTAATAAATATGATTTTTCCGAGCAGTGTTGTCTACCTCTATACATACAAATTTGTTGAAACATATTTATATCTTTCAATAGGTGCTTACCAATACTTGATAGATATGTTTAATTTTACAATGAATATTTATAAATTAATCAACAAAGATAATAAGCTCATTGATAAAGATTGACAACTTTTTAAAGTACAATATACGTTAAAATAAAATGAAAACCCTAGCTGTCAACGTTATGCATTTCCATCGATCAGTCCAAAAATTTCATAAAATATCAATTAAGTACGAGACATTTATCTCCATATTTATTGTGTTACTACTGGTAAATATGAAATATACTACGAATTGCAACGAGAAATTCATGCAAAATTAAAAAAATTAAACTGTTAGTCATTTTCTAAAATAGGATATTAATTGATTTATTTACCCGTATGAGCCAGTGCCATTTTTTATCATTTAAATGCTTTAAATTAAAAGTTGTTATCTTTTTTTCAAGCAATATTTATTGACAATGGAAACAATGGCGAATAATAATTTGTTTTAAAAATAATATTGTTCTAACCGTTAAAGTAATAAAATCCATTTTAAAAGGTGATCATCTTTTGAAAATGTTTCCAACTTTCTGTTTAAAGGTCCAATCAATTCGAGAATAAATATAACCAATGAATCACGATCGAGTGTCGACATACCAACTTTTCCAACTGCTATGTGGAGCGTTTCGTTTTATAACCGTCTGTGCCCCGTCCGTATCGGAATTCGCGGGAAGACTAACAGATGGAAACACAGTCCCAATTTTGTCATGGTCACATACACAGAAACGTGTTACGGAAATACTCATGGGCAAAATCTTATTTTTCTTCTTCAACTGTCTACCGCAGAGTTCTCTCTTCCTCTCCACTTCATGCCCGCATTCGTCTTTTACATCTTCTTAGTCTCTTCCTTTCGTTGTTGCAAATGTCTTCCTGTTTGCTTTTCTCTTCCATCTCTTTCACCCGCGCAACTTTTGGAGGTTTTCGTCTGTTCTTTTCTTTCTCTCACTTCCTCCCACACGCGTTGCTGTCTTTCGACTTCTTGTCTCCTCTTATAGCCCTTTCATCTATTTGTTTTCTGCATGCTGCTTTGATATTCTTTTCTTTATTCTTCGCAGTTATTTAACGCTTTCATGATAACCTACTCTAGAATCCAAACACTTGTATGAACCGTTAACATTTTTTTATGATTAAGATGCACTCGATTAAAACCTATTCACTTTCATTGCGTTTATTTTATTCTATTCGCTTTTCCCTTTTTGTCGTTTGCTATTAATGCGTTTATTAAGAGTGCGCTTATACTATTCAAGCTGCCTACACTAAATTTATTATATGTTATTATTTGTTGCTGTGAATGTTAAACATGGACACATCGTTTATAATAAACGTGATATTGTGAAGTAATTATTCTTGGATGTGCAGTAATAAAGATAACAATGAGAATTCCTAATATTAATTTAACAATGAAATTATAATTATAATATAAAATTTAACAATGAATTATAACAAGGAAACGAATTCTTGTGCATTTTACAAAAAGCTATTCTATTAAAACTCGGTAAATAAAATTTTGAAATACATCCATTTTTCCGAATTAAATGACTATATAAACCCCTATGGAATAAAAGCATATAGCCTTTATTAAAAAATGCAGCCATTTTAGCAATATAATATACCTGCAAACAAATTATATAAATATCGTTCAAATCTTTTTAAATCCAGTACTGCGTTCGTTAAATAATCCGTATTAATAAAGAAAAGTATTGGTCGTCGTCGCATCTTCGCAAATATAGCACAGGACTCACTGCATTTACTCGTAGCTTCACTTCCTCTTGCTTCCTCCGCTGCTTGTCTAATTCCACGTGTCTTTATAATGCTTCTCTCCTTCTATCCCATACATGCAGACACGCGCACACATACCCGCTGCACATTAAGAGAGTCAGGAAGCGACACAGGCGTACTGTGACGTTCGCTACCGGCAGACGAGAATGGAAGCGCTCCGACTCCGAGTAATTTGAATTATTCCAATCAATCATCTTCCCGATGGAGGAACGACGTGCTCTCTGTTCCCTCCGTGGTTGTGGAGGTGGAGAAGGGGCGATGGGAGGTCATTGCGCCTTTATATCAATCAGCGCCTTTGTATCGGCAAAAACGAAATATCTAGCGATACAAGTAATACAGCTTCCTTTACGTTTTAAGGTCTTTTCTGGACGTCGTTTCAAATGCTCCACTTTTCGCTTAATCAGCGAGGTTGGAAGTTTTACTTCTATTGCAAAAACACCGTGAGGTTGGAATGGAGACTCTTGAAATAAGGCTCCGTTTCAGGTTCGCAGACTTTACGGATGAAAAAACAAGTGGTAAAATTTACTTTTGTACAAAGCGAGAAATGAAATTCATCCATGAAATGAGAATACGAATAATAATCTTTCTTTATACAAAAAAAGTGCTAGAAAAATTATTAATAAAATTAATTATTTCGCTAAAATATTGTTGTTTTATGAATTATTTTCTTTTATACGAAACAATAACTGTCAATTTTCTCACATACTAACAACTGTACGACTATGTACAGTTTAGAAATATTTATTTAAGCGTCGGTAAATATTAATGCAAAGCATGTCTTGAAAAGTGAATAATTACAAAAACCAATAATAATGAAAAAAAACTCTCTTGTAAATGAAGAATCACAAACTTGCTGTTACTACACACGTATACAAATATTGATTTATAAAATACTAATTTCTAAGTACCCGTACAGTTTTATTAATTTAAATTTCACTTTCCCTGAATTTGTTCTTTTTATTACTTCGGCTTAAATTTAATAATCAGCGTTCGAAATTTTAAACGAATGACTCTAAAAGCATAAAAGAATCATTTATTTTACAATTATTTTCATTATTTTATCTAAAAATTAATGAGTTTGTTAATGCTAAACATTGTGATAAGTTCTTTTAAAAAAACAAATTCAATTTTTCTCAAAATGTTCGCTCTCACTCTCTTTCGATTTCTTATCTTCCGAATTTCCTCAAATTTAGACTTGATGGAACCATAAAAATATATAAAAAATAATTTACCAAATCTCGAAAGCATATATTACTGAAATTTCATTAATTAAATCAAACGAAAATGGTAATCAAAAGACGAAATAGGCTACAAAATAAAGTAAGTGCGATAATATTTGCCCATACATAAGTTTCACAATGGTCTTATGAGTTCCAGTGTCCACATAAAGATGAACACATTGATATTTTAAAATAAGCGGTCGACGATATTTACCAGTAAATAGTTATTTCATGCATATTCTCCAGTTTAAATGATGCGGCTGATTACCGTAACGTTTCGGAATAACTGTTTTTACCAGTTTTAGGAGCTCGTAATGCAATGTGTAATGCATCTCGTCCTGGCAGATACGCAACAGGACCTTTATGCCATGAATATTTCATTTCACTGTGAAAGTTCTTGGTTGTTCAGAGTCTAATGTTTTCAATTCGAAATTATCATAACAATTCAACAATTCTACCTTCTGCCACTATTCATAATTTTCTTTAAAAACTTTTCCTCTTTGAAATGGTAAGCAGCTCGGACGTGAGTATTTAATATTGCCAAATGTTGCGTTTAAAGATTGGGGATGCAACCATTTTGTTTTGGGTGCGTCTTCCGCTAAACGTAAATGTCACTGTTGTATGACCAAGTTATCTCTATTTAACAAGCATTATACAGTGCTTATAAATCGTTCAACCCCTGAAACGTCTCTCAGCGTTCAACATTACTACTTTTGAATTTCCACAACCTCAACATGTGCTTGCACTTACACATTTTCTCCGCACGACAAATAAACAGGTTTTTATGGCGCAGCTTTGCACAGATCACACCGAGATATGCTTGAGTTAGGAGCCACGTTGAAACATAATTTCATACGGCATCGGTTATGATTGCAAATTTATTATTTTCTCAAACTGGCTATGGTGAATCACTCTACTAAAATGATAAAAAGTAATTTAATAACAAACATGTTCCACGGCTACATCAGTACAATTCTTGTTGCGCCAAAAACTTTCGCTCTGCTTCAAAAAGCTTCGTCTGCTTTAAATTAAAATTCTTTGCTTTCATACGTATAAACTTATTATGCATATTTACAAAAACCTTCGGAATATAACAATATAAATAAAAATACACGAATAACGTGTATTTCAAATTTTGTGTGCAATATATTCCATTCTAATTCGACGAGCAAATTAAACTTTTAGTATTTAAATATCGAAATTAATTATATTTCTTTGTGTCAACACTATATAGCTACACAGTCTCCGCAATAAATTCTCTTCCTCTGTACAAGACTCAACGAAGATCTACCGTTCATCTCAGTCGTCGTCCATTTCCTTACAATCGATCGGCGACGTATCACAAGCTCCAGCTTATATATAATAAGTCGAGTCAAATAAGGAATAAAGAGAATCGAAAACGATTGCCGTCCAAGTGCAAATCTAGAGAAATCGAGAAAAACGAGGAACAAAAAAAGATCGTGATACGCTCGCCGCTATTTCTCACCTCAATCACTCGTGTACGTGTCGTCTTTACTTGTTCACATGCGGAGTCATACCGTCGCGGTAATATTGCAGTTTGCATTTTTACTTTATCTGGTTTCTTTTCATACTTGCCCGTACTCGACTAAATCAAAGCTGCTCTAGTGAAAGAAAGTCACATGGAACTCGGAGCATCCGCCACCATGAGTACCTTCTCTCGACCGGAAATCGATCCTACCCGCGCAAGCGCGTACCTCATGCGTGTTTAACCAGACGTAACTATTTGCGTTAATTAATTAGTGCTGATTTATTATTTAGACCAATTTATTAACTATTTAATTTCATTTATGAGTACGCGTAAGTGATTTTTTTATTTTTAGTAATATCGAACACGAATTTATAAGGACGTACTTATGCATAAAATCAATTCATAAACATTACACATTTTATACACTACTTTGTATTGTATAAAATTTATTTTAAAATTAAAAAAACTACAACATTATCCTTTATATACACATAATTCTAAATACCTTTAATATTTTTAGTAATCGTATTATTATTTTTATAGATGATTTACTGAAGTAGCAAAAAATTAAAATACTTTATTTATCAATAGTCTCGATGATTATTTATTCTATTGTGTTTCGAATTGAAGAATGTTTTAGTCTATTATACACTTGTATAATCTGAAATTTATTCAATTTTTTTTAATATAGACAGTGTATGCAAAATATCGTAAATAAATTTTCAATTGATACCATAAGTATCCATATGAAATTTCGAAATTTCCATTTAATGTACCAAAATTATCACCAAAATTAGTAAATTTCTAAATTAAATGTACTTTAATGATCAAGAATCCCGTACTTCGTAAGATATAGTTTTTTAAAATCTCGACAAAGAATTAAGAATATATTCTTTTTGTGACATCCAGGTGAACTCATCTGAATATTTTACGGTTTTAAGTGGAAGCACCTTTAATAAACCGTAAACCATAGGCAACTCGGTTTATAAAAAGCGTACAAACAAATTAATTGGTAACTCTGAAAACCAGTGAAAATCGAAGTCAATATGAAATATATAGAAAAATAAAAGCACTCCTATTATATAAAAAAAATAATAAAGTATTTGCAAATTACAAGAGACTCGATAAATATTAGTTAAGCAGTGTGGCTGGACCGATCGCTGAATAGGCATGCGCAGTAAGAATCTAAATTTTATGGACTATCGCTTTTTACTAGAGATAAATTTATCAAGCATTACACAAACTGTAACAAATTATCAAATCCTTGCAACCATTATGATGCAGAACTATTTTATAAATAAAATTTCGTTCTTGGCCATTTGTAACTTCTGAATTGTACATAACACTATTTTCCGTATAAAATAACTCTGGGGGACCAGTACTTATCATAAGATTACTTTATTGAGTTACTTTAAATTAGTGCAATATCTGAAAAATACCTACGAAAGCGATTAAAGTTTAGATGTCTACTTCGTGATTACATCGTCATATCATTGCCTGCATAAACACCCAAAATAGCGAACACGTTAAAACTGCTTAAAATATTTTGTACTTTAAAAATATAATTGTCAACGCTAAAACGGTGTAAAATTAGATGTCTTTCAAAGCAATTATAATTCTTTAAATATCAGCTATATACAATTTCAACATAATAGTAATAATAAACATAAAACGACACTGAATAAATATCACATAAAAAAACGGAATGTAATAAGCCTAAGCACACTTATGTACATGTAAACTTACTTTTTCGTAAACGGGAGTTGCTTATGACAGACCTTTAACACAGGTACTATAATAAGCGCGCCACCATACGGTCAAAGATAAAACTACCGTACAATACAAAGAACGATTCAGACTACCAGCCATAAAACAGACGTCAAAAGCACTGACTGTAGAGTATTAAGTATAAGGAAACAACATAAGCACGTCTTCACGTTTTTTACCAATTAACATAATTTAATGATGATTAAAGTTTTTTTTAAATAAAATTTTATTGCCTGATCCTAAAGTATCTTTTTCTCCTTAAATGTGACATTATTGGTTCTTATCATCGGTTGTATGTCTATATAAGTAATAGATTCAAACACACTTGCGAATTTCAATGTTTTTTAATATATGCATTTTGATAATGATTATAAGAAATAATTAGCACATTTATTAATTAAAGTAAACAACGTGCAATGAATAAAGTCTACGTGGAGACAAAAATATTCTGGTAAATAAGTATCAACATAAGAAAAATGTTATACCTGTGTAACTTGGATGTATCTTCGTCAGCGTAGAAAGTTTAGTACTATAATTTTTCCCGCAACTCACCTGAAACAAAAGCAATTACAAATTAATATAAATTCAATTAGATTTTATGCATACATGTACATATGTAATTCCTGTATATTTACACGATAAATTTGTATTTTTCATTTTTACAGATTCATCTCATTGCAAAAGAATGCCGTAATATTTAGAATTGTAATATTTTTACTTGAGCACAAGCAGGGGAAATAAAAATTAAAATTGAAACAAAATGTCCTTATTCAGGTATAAAAGTGAAAAAGTACGCGAGTGAAAAACGGCGTCATCGCTTTTAAAAGACGAATCCAAGAAGATATTGAAGTAGCATTCTTAATTCTTAATCATCTGTTATTAAAGTTATTTTAAAGAAAATAATCTCGTGCTTAACGAAAAATAATTTTGATTAATGTGTGCTCCTATGAACCTTAATTTGATTGGGCGACAATCAAATAAACTATTAAAGCTGCGAAACGAAGAAACGTTTTGAGAAAAACATGCTTGAACTATCAATCTCACAAGCTGCAAAACGTACGTTGCTCCACTTAAACTAGTAACCCTGTGAATTCCGACATCTGGCAGATAAAACATTTATAAAATTGCAAAACTTCGAAAGATCCAATAAAATTTATGATTTGCTTAAGCGGTCAAGTTGCTACTGCACGGAAATGCTTCAAAAGATATTCAAATCGATGGTTTTATTCAGAATACTAAATGCGCTCCTCTCAACTACAATAAAAATTTAAGCCATCTACTTAATTTTTCCTTTATCGGCATCATTCATAAACAGCCTCGTTTCGAATTATTATTAATTAAATTAACAACCGGGACAACAACAGTTGTCGAAACATTTTCCAGTGAGATAAATCGATCAAGGAAATCAACGGAAAATCCCAGCCTATTAATATAAAGCCTATAATAAATCCCAGCCTATAATAAATAAAGCGGAAGAGCAATCAAACCACTACGAATATCTAAAAAATCTCGCGAACGCGCAATAACTCAGTGTAACGGTCCAACTGACGTTGCCAATATACAAAGTGCTTTATGTTCTAGCGCGAACGCGCATTATTCACACGATATCGGCTTGAATAACAGCATGCTTCATCTCGGTCTCTGGTATTTGGTACTGGTATTTGGTTCTGGTATTTGGTACTGGTTTGGTAGTCAACGGACCTCCGCTACCCCCCTTCTCGTCGCATCGCTCAAGATAATAATAATTATGATAATAGTGACAAAAAGAATAAATAAAAGAGCAAGCGAGGCCGCATCAGTCGCAGGTGTCATCCTACACGTGCTTCAGAAGTTCGAACATCAGATATGACGTGGGGCGGCATAAGGCCGACGTGTGCAGTACCGAATTACGCGCTTTTTGCACGGGCGAAAGGGAAACGACCGCTCCCTCCTCTACTTCCTTCGTCGATGACCTTCTGTCGCTCTCGACTCTTCCCCTCTGCCCATCGCTAAGTTTACAAGTATATAATTTCAGGCGTGCGGAAAAGCCGCCCCTTCTTTCAACAGTCGTGGTCATGCCTATACCTCAAACTTCTGCTGCGTTCCTTTTATTTTCAAGATTGAAACCTTGCTATGCAGATTTACACATGTAGATAGAGGCGCCGAAGTTGTAGAAGAAAAATTAAACAGTTAAGGGCATATATTGAAAGATGTTACATGCTGAAACGGGCCGCATCGTAGTTCGTTAACTCGAATGTAGACATTATTTGGACCGATGATACATTAAAATAATACGAATCGCAATTTCTTCTTTTACAATTAACAAACAGCAAGCAATAATATTGTGCTTTTAGAATCGTGTCTGTTCATACGTACATATCCTATTATAGTCGTACAACGCCAACTACACCTGAATCACATCTACGCATTTCTTTGACAAATAACTATATTTTCCTACTCGGAATTATTCAAATCTAAGCATATTTAATATGAAACTCGATGCCACTTGAATAAAGACTCGTCTGTCGTAAATAAAAGCGGAACAAGACCAAGTTTACGTTCATCGTAATTCTGTTTTAAAAACGGAAAGCGAGATCAAGAAAACGAGAAAGTTTGAGAGAGAGAGAGAGAGAGAGAGATCAATGCCCCATGCAGAAGCTCGTGAAAACATTCAATTCTTGCGTTGCCGGCACTCGACACTCATACGTAAATATGTTCGACGAC
Organism: Wiebesia pumilae; assembly: GCA_018907045.1. NCBI lineage: Eukaryota > Metazoa > Arthropoda > Insecta > Hymenoptera > Agaonidae > Wiebesia > Wiebesia pumilae. The sequence continues at coordinate 13,661,571 of JACCHZ010000105.1, forward strand.
ACAAATAAAGGAAACAACTCAATTTCAAAGCAAAGCGCCGACTGAAACACACGCCCACGGAAAGAGAAGGGGAGAGCTCCCGAACTAGAACAGCTGTAAGCCATTTTTCCGTGCCGTATTCTCGTGTATTCGTAATATAGGCTCACGCGTGTACACACAAAAGGCAAAGTCAAGAAAAGGCCGATCAATCGCTTTCCTCAAGCCCGCATGTACGCACGGCACGCAGCGAGAAGAGAGAGAGAGAGAGAGAGAGAGAGAGAGAGAGAGAAGCTGTTGATAGAACAAGAAAGAGCTTTTAGCCGATACAACATGTGTGCTCGTATGGGTGATGAGTCTCTCTCCGTCGCCTGGTACAAAAAAACTGGTCGTCTCCTTCTTTCGCGCGCGCTGCGAAGCTTCGAAACGGACGAAAGGAAATAATCTTGCGATGGCGATAATAGTACGGAGGCAACTCAGCTTGTGACATAGCGAAGCCTTAGATGGTCCGACGCGAGAGGGAATACATTTGCGCGTAGACGCGTGACAAAAACTAGGCGGCCAACCTAGAACGTCGTCGCCGATGGATGTCACGCGGAAGTCCCCAGATACTGGGACCATTCGCTATTTAGCCCATTATAACGGCCCATCGCAGCGAACGATCGTCCTCAACGGCCACGAGCACACCCGCGTTCATATTCACGAGGATTGATTTGCAGAACGAGGGAGGCAACTCTAGTGTAATCGCAATGGACGAGGGACATTTTTTCCACAAAATAAATTCCGCCCGGTACAAATAAAGTCATTTAGGTGTGAGTCTCGGAAAGGTGCAAAATCTCGTATAGTTGCATCGTAAAACTATTTCAGTGGATGGAAAATTATATTTTAAAAGACCGTAATCGCCCGAAGGAACTACGTTGTTTAATAATTGTTAACAATTTGTTAAGAATTGGAAGTCTATACAAAATTACGATCATCACTTGTGATACGTTCTGTTGAATTTGACCCCGTTATTTTGTACATAATTTTTACGTAAGCATAATAAAACCGTTTTAGGGATGCGTTTGCTCCCATTTTAATTTGTTTGCAAATATTGGTTCAAGTTTCGACTATTTAATCAGGATGACTTATTTCTTTTCAAATAAAATCTTGTTGCATATTATTCGTAATATGATGTATTATTGGAAAAAATTTAATTAAATTAGCTTAAATTAGCTTAAATAAACTTTAAAATGAAATATGATCTTATTTTTGTAATATAATCTGATACTGCATACTTTGTTGCCTGCAATTTAATTTTTTGAGACATCTCGTCATTCAAAACTTTCAAAGTAAGTTGCTTTGTGTAACGTACGCGAAGTAACTAACGTTCGTAATAGTTATTGAAATTAATTTGTTTTTCGTTTCAATGGATTTATTTTGGAAAATTATGATGATAATCTCGTATAAATAATTTAAATAAATTAGCAAGTAATAACTTGCAATTTTCGTTTGTTGCAAATACAAGTACATAAATTAATTCTACAAATCTGTTACTGTGCCTTGGGTCAGTAAGCATTTTTCCATGCGCTCGTATACGGAAATGTTACGGCAAATACGAAACGATAAGGATTTATTAAAATAATATCAATTTCCGAACCTAATATAAGAAGAGCATTTGTTAAGCTTGTTTGTTGATAATTCAAATAAACAATAATCGAGGCTTCTGTTAATATTTAAATAAATTCCAACCAACATCAGTTCGGTCAATCCAACCAACAGAATGAAGTTGAAAATCTCATCGGTTCCCATTGAAAGTATGCGAGCAAAACTTTTAGCGATTTATATTAGGTATGTCCATCATTGTAAGATACGACTTCTGAAATGCTTAAGATTCCTTTTAAGCATCAACTAGATATTTTGTTAGCGAAACAATCGCGTTTATTAACGCTCAACAAATTATTTCAATCCATCGAAACTTCGAATTCTAAAGGTGAACAAGTGTTCTTTGTCCATCTTTGTTTCTTGCGCATTCTGTCGCCTCACCTGACAGAATTTATCGACGCAAGGGCAGAACGATGTAGTTTTGGTACGCATTATCCCGAAAAATGAAAGTACCGTTTTCACCTCTCGTGACAGAGAAAGGGGGAGCAATACGTACGTAATTGCACAAGCAAAATTACGCAAGTCCATTAAACCTGTTGAACGCGTGTTCGTGTAGTACCGAGAAAAAAGAGGCTCTCGAACTGGGCCAAAGTGCGATCTTCTCCTTGATAATAAGAGGTGTGCGCGCGCAAAAATAGGAAAGCCCGACGATCGATTCTTACGATCGACCTTCCTTTTTAGCGATTGGTAGTCGAGCACCTCGAGAATGCGGCTGCGCTAATCGACGAAGGTCTATCGACTGTCGCCGTCTTTAAACAGCTGCTGTTGGTTACGATTGCGATACAGAGTTTCAAGATGTTGCTTTATTACGCGCATTTTCCAACCGTACACTCCGACTGTTTCTGCGAGCACACAGGTGTAGCTACGGCGTCGACCGGTTTTATTACGACGGTTCGTCTCATACTTTCGATTTTTCAATCGAATCACAAACATTAATAACTCAACGATGAAGAAACGCGGACTGAGTATTTGCACTTGTATAAGCAATAATAAATAATAATTCGCGAATCATTTGCCACAGGATCTGTAAAAACTTTTATGTAACAATTGCGCGGGTGACTTTAGCTTAGCTTTCTTTATTTCGGCTTGTATATGATGACAATTACATCAGATGAAATTTTTATAAAATCATTACTTACAGCATAATATTAAATAATAATCTGAGATTTCAGAAATACCATAAAGGCTTTCAACGCGTAATTACCTTACTTTTTCAATCAGCGATTAAATAATAAGTACCTAAACTATAAATAACTGAAATTACCAATTGTCCTTTATTTTCGAATATAAAAACAATTAATATCTCTTAAATTACGAGGAAATTGAGAATAATCCTAATAAGTTACATAATAATAATGAGTATTTGCATGCACTACGACATAAATTAATATTATTTGATAAGGCTCGCCTAAGTCGCCTATCAAAAAAGTAAACCTAATTTTTATGATTTGGATTGATATTTTATTGATATTTAATACTGTTAATATGAGAACACTATTTTTAAGAATTTTTATTGAAACTTCATGTTGATTTTTACGTTAACTTTACATTGGCTAAATCGAAGATATTTCGTAAAGAGAAATTTAATTAAGAACTTTTCAATATTAAGATAAAGTATTCAAAAAAAAATTCGAATGCGTAATGATCTAACATCTTATATTGTATAATAATAGTTATTCATAGAATAAAGCGGGCGCACGTATTTTTAATTATTGCGGAACACATTACGTTTTTAAAGCTTCTATTCCGATAATAAAATCAATCAATCATAACTGACAATTACGTAAATAGAATTCCATTTTCAAATATTTAAACGAATCATTGCATAGAATTTTTCAGTCGTTCCTCATAATTTTTTTAATAAAATAACTGAATACATCTTTATTATGAACTTCGAGAAGATACCGCACCCATCGAAAGAAAAACATGTAATCCAATAGATCATGCAAACATCCATTGTAAGAAGAAAATCATTTTCAAAAGAAAAGGAAAGATTGCTTGCACAATTAGCTAATTAATTCAATACGAATTACATTTTCATACTTTGACCAATGTACTACAGAAGAATCGGAATGCTACGTAAAAGAACTTTTAAACATAACGAAATATTAAAAGAAATTATAAAGTTCACGTTGAGTACAAAGAAAGTCAAGGCTACTGACGAATTTAAAATCAACGTTCTATGCGGCAATGGGCATATTTAATATGTAAAATCGAAAATGATTTAATTTTGTCGAGAATAAGAGAAAAAATTATCATGAAATCAAACTATTCGCTTAAAAAGAAAATTTTCTATCGTTGTGTTATTGATTAAATGCAAAAATCTGTGAAGTTAATCTTTGAAGATCTTTGAAAAAAGCGATTAATTAAAATTTTTGGGTATCGATAGGTAAAAACTAGCAGTTAAATTTTGAATTAGATTAAAATTAGTTGAGAGAGAGAGATAGAGAGAGAAACAGCGTTGGAACATCTTTCCTCGCATTAAAGATCATCTCTTGCATGCATCAGCTTAGAGCGTGACGAAAGGAAGAGGAGGAAGACGAAAAGGACGAAGAAAACGCCGAAGAAGTGGCGGGACCGGAGAAGTGCGTCGAACGATATAATAGTCACGTTTGTGTACCTATCTATAGCTACCCCGGAGACTCGTGTGCGTACGCGCCTTGGCAGCTCCTCTTCCTCTCCTACACATGCAGGAGAGCGCACGTGTAGAAGAAAGAACGCTCATTGTGAACAGAGGGAAAAAGAGATGTAGCAGCCGTCGCTACTGCATCAGCTACCGCACGCTGCTGCCGAGCTGAGATGGAAGATGATGCCTCCGCTCTGGACAGTGCAGTGAACTTGGCAAGAAATCCAAGGTTGCCGCACTGGGTCTTAATGATCTAGTTTCTCTTCGCCGGAAGATGATGATATTCGTTATTATGCATTAACCAGTCTCTCTTTTCCTCCGTCCAAGTCGTTCTTCCTCGCCCACAGGCACGTACATTCTCTCTCTCTCTCTCTCTCTCTCTCTCTCTCTCTCTCTCTCTCTATCTGTCGATCGTTGGTACCTAAGCCCTTTAATATCAGGATGGAAGTTCGGTCAGAATCTCCTTCAAGGTCGATTCGTTCGGTTGTTTCTAAGACACGAAGTTTCTGAGCGCACGAGTAAAACGGCTTTTTACGTGGAGTGGAATCCCATTCACGCGTACGGCAAAATCAAAATCTCGAGCGACTGAGTGGTTCCTCAAAAGTATCCCGGCTATTTTGAGCGGTGGCTTGTCTGTTCAATGTGAGCCACATCTCGCGGAGATTCGATTAGATAGTCGTACTATTTTTATGCGATGCTTGAATGGGATCTCGCATTTCGAACTTCCCATTTGCATGAAAAATGCGATGCTTAAGTTTGCGCGTGGTAAATGGGAACAAGTGAAACGACTCGCAGCGAGTGGACGCCCTTTTTCGTACTCACGTAAAACTTATTTGAAAGGAAACAGATATACACAGGCGTTTGCGATCGAGTTGCAAGGTTCGTCGACTAATCCTCTGAGTTTACTTGCATTTTCGAAGAGATCGTTAAAATATCGTTCCTAGATATTGTAAATTTTATGAATTTTCAATGCCGACTGTCCATTTTCATATTACCAAGGGAGAGAAAGAGAAAGAGAGAGAGATTATTGAAAACGAAATTCAACAAGTTGACGCGTTCGAAAATTGTATTTATTATGCAAATGAGCATTCGAATAAATATTCTAATCGAAAATATTGACTTCTCTGGGAATTCTCATCAGAAATCCTGTTAAAAAAGAGAGTCTTCACCAATATTAACACGGCTTAATAATATATTTAGCTAAATACGCGAGGTTCAACGATCCTTATTTTAATAAGCTCAATGAAGTAGCTTCGCAAAGTTCTTGTATATTTGATGAGACCACATGCTTCTTTGAAAAAATACGCGTTCAACTTGAAAATAAAACCAGTATTTCTGTAATTAAACTGCAATTAAAAATCCAGTAGTACGGAACTCGTGGTATGAAAAATATATCCGAGCGATAAGCGCACTCGATTTGCCCATATCTATTTCCCTAACGCCTACGTTAACCAAACCACAAACGTCAGAATTTTTATTGGGCGACGAAAAATCACGTACACGCCACAATAAACGAGTAACTCCCTCGTGAGTGTCTTACGTAATGAATGGCTGACGTATGTGAAAGAGGAGAAATTACGAGGCGCAAAGCGAAATCATTATTCCGTTCCTGTCAGATATAAATGATCCCACCTACGTAGGCTAAACGCGCGATCACATAAAAGGTCGCTCGTGTGCTGCCGCGATGCACGAGACGACTTGTTCAAGGAAAGGAGAGAAAAAATTAGATCGCCGACGTACTCCATACATATGTGTTGAGCGGGGCGGGAGGTGTGTGACGAGAAGAGAAGAAGAGGACCGTCTGTCGCTTCTCTGTAGAATGATGTCATTATTAGCGGGAGTCGAAGATTTACGCCGTTTGGATACGCTTGATGATAAATGCCGGGCACAACCTCGTAGGGAACGACCATTCACTGGACTGTGAAGAGGGATGATGGACACAACCGATTGCGATGGGCTCTCAAGGATCTCATTGATTTCGAGCACCCGGACGCGACGGTTCGTCGATGCTTATCGCGCTCCCTCGCATCTCACCCACGAACAAGTGTATTATTGCACGATCTGCGTTTCGTTATTTCGCGGCATTTCGCGCGATGATGAAACAACTCGCATGTTGATTTTCTCACGACTGGAAATTCGGGTGGGCGTCGTCGGACAGTGGCGCGTCTGTTACATCGGCAGTCGTTGCTCGTGCCTATAGTAAATGTTATACTATATGAAATAGTTTATTTGCTCGCACGCGCGCTTTCGAATAGCATTTACACATGAGACTAAGTGGTTCGGAATTGAAGAATTTGTTGATTTCTGGAAATATGAGGCTAAAGCTAAGTTAAATCCAACTAAATGAAATCCCTTTAAATCTACGAATCGATTGACGCGCATTTAAATTTATATGGTCGCTTTTTTATTTACTCTCGAACGCTTATTTCAATTTTTTAGTACAGTATTTCAAACGTTTATAGTTGTTTCTTAATCTCCATATTTCATAGCTGTATTTATATTTCGTGTATATAAATTAATTATCAGACAGTTATTGTAATTTATGGGCGGAAGTGTATATTTGTGTAAAAATTAACTTCTTGAACAAGAATATTATTTTAATTCTTATTGATGAGATATATGAAAGATTAAAAAGTCGTTTCAGTTTTACAACGCATTCCTAAACTAAGAATAAATATAAAAAGCAATTTTATTGGCGCTTAAGAAATTTAATTGTATGCAAATGTCGTATTATAAATCCAATTCTTATAATCCTATGTGGAAAGTATATCGCAGTTTATATACGACTAGCCAAACCACCAAAATTTATCTATGCGAAATAAATTTCTCGGACTCTTATCTAAAGAATGGAAATTCACCCATAAAGTTCGTGCAAAACACGAGAATGAAAGCCATACAAGATGTAGATAGAGCCATAGATTAAAATATATTCAAATTAGAAATCTGAAATTTCAACAGCACGTGACTTTAACGGAAGATAGTATTAATTCAACTTGCTGTGCTCGCTCAATTGCTTTCTTTATTTCTTGTATTAAGAAAAAACATCAAAATTAGAAAGATGTTATTCGCTTCTAAAAGAAGTATTTAGGATTAGGTTTATAATACATATATGTATGTATACGTATATATGTGTATATACACAAGGAAATTAAACTTCAAACTCCTGCTTTTTAAAATAGATTAATTTCAGAGCAAAACAAAAAATAATAAATTTCTAAATTATAGACAAGTTACTTCGTTGTATAATAAAAGAATCGATCATTTAAAAACTTTTCAGAAATTCCGAGTATTTTCTTAAAATAATAACGTTCGAATAAATATATGATACAAGGATAAACAAAACACCTTTCAACCACATCTTCTGAAATACCGTAAAGTGTCCAAGCGATGTCGATATCAAATTGAGACAAGAAAGGCGAGAAGTGCGCACAAGATTGATGTAACATTCCGAGTTTAACAATCGCATCCATCCATGAGTAATCCGACGTAAAGTCGTATTTTCTCCGCCTTGGAAATAAAAAACGAGGGTCTCTCACTCACAAAATTCGTCGATTTGAATGGCGCGAGCCATGATATTATAATATGTATATTCCTTAGGACGGATCGAACGCGTGCTTTCTCGACTCGGGGAAAGAAATTTATTGAGCCAGTGACGGGCGTCGAAATAGATCCTAACCGACGGATAACCGCGCATCTTTGTCATTCGTCACTTCGTTTAATGATTCGCTTGAGAGTTTGACCGGCGACGATGATTTTGTCTTGAAGATTGACGTTGTAGAGGCACAAGCAACATAATTTTAAATGATGTTCTGTCTTTCTTTTCACGTCCACGCAACGTTTGGAAAACGAAAATGTTAACCCAATCTGACGCGAAGATACGTTCTTTTTGACTCACGAAAGTGTGGTTTTTTTGTGGTAGTTTTTCAAGGGCAAACCGTGGTATTTTTATACTTGTGAAACTACACTACAGAAAAATGTGTAATTAATATTATGGTTCTTTTTTTAGCGAGGTAGTGTAAAAATTTTGGAATATACTTATAAGCTTAGTTATTTGATTTCGAGTTTCGTATTTTTGCTTGTGTACAGAATTACGAGATTGAATTATTTTTTACGAAAACTCAGCATAAAACCACGAAATTTGCAGTACAAGTGGAAACCAAATCACTATTACAATGTTTTGCTTAAATCTGGCTCTCCTAATATAATTACTCATACTACTCCTGAATTAAATACTCATAAAAATAATGGTAGGTATTTTTAATAATTTAAAATTGTTTTCCATAATCGGAATGAACTTAATTTCGCTGTTAGTATAAGTTATGTCTTCTTGATAATTCCGTGGAACATATGACACAAATAATATACATTTGGAACATATTACTTTTATGAAAAGCTCGTAAATTCAAGAACATCTAACCGTGAAATTTCATGTGAAATGTAGCTATGCGACTTTTTGAAATAATATTTGATTGTGCTTTGGGCAGCATTGTATCTGGTAAATGCAAACCGAAAGATTACATTATATTTTATGCCTTTGCTTTGGAAGGTGCAAATTACATTATAGTTTTATCAACGGCAGACAGTCATTATAGATAAATTACGTTTCACATTAGACCTAACATCAACTCGTTTATTTTTAAGAAGCTCACCGAATTATAAAACTCATAATCACTTTATTTAAATCGAGTAAAAGTTCTTAACTTAAGACCTATGCAAATGTCCATAGTACACGATAAATATTGGAAGTTCGTCGAAAGCGAGTCTCCCGCGAATATCAAAGATGAGGGGCATATACTTTTAGCAGTGGGTAAAATCGATAATCGAACATTGCGAAATGCTGCGCTATTTAGCAATAAGTTAAACAAACAACTGCACGAGCACATTTCACTTTCCATTTTAGAAAGCAAGTTTTCTCAGTATAAAATGTTTCGAATCTATCATTGAAAGCTTCGCAGCTCTTGCACTTCCTTTCACAACAAATAACTCAGCTTGAAAACTCTCCGGTAAGTCTCGGCCAGTATAATCGACTCCGTAGAGCGCACAATGCCATCGGTCGCTCCATAAGAAAGTCATTCTTTGATAAGGATCTCCTTTCCCCCACCCCGGCGGGTATGTAACGGCGCCCTGCGTCCGAAACTCGCCATTTAACGATTCACCTGAGAGCCGTGAATACGCGGTGTGGCGGGAGTTAGACGGACTGCCGAGAGGAGAAAGGGAAAAAGCAATCCACCGAGATAGTCCGCGTCCGTCATGCGGATCGGCCGCAAGGCTGCTTGGAGGACGAAGCTCAAAGCGCAGGAAGTGCCAGCCCTTAGGAATGCTGTTAACGATCCGCAAACAAACGAAATTCACTCCCCTCTCGCATCCACTCACTCTCTCGCGGACCCCACGGCCTGCTGCCTTTGCCTTTCTCGTCCACGCAGGACTCATTCTCTCTCCCTTTCTCTTTTCTCGATGCTCGGGTCCCGTGTGTCTGTGGGAGGAATCGAGTTTGGAATGCACGCGCACGCGCCTGCGTTACCGAACGATTACAATCGAACAAAGGCCGAAATTCGAGGATCCGAATGCACAATCATTATGTATAGAACGAGTTTATCGAGTTTTCGACTTTTTTTATTTCCTTTATTTTTAGACGATGGGCCGAATGAATAAAAATGATGGGGCAAGCGCGGGAGATGGTGACACTACGTTTGACCTGATGAGTTAGCTGTCACTTTTGGATATCACATCTACGATCTTTGGATATGGATATGCGTGTCTCCGGTAAAATATGTCAATGAAACACGCCTGATATTCAGTTTTACGGCCACGCAGAGGCTGTATTTCATTCGAATGTAGCTGCTTAAATGATTTTTATCTTTTTATCCTAATGGTTTCTTAAAGATATATTTATTTGAATGTCTTTTCAGTGTATCTAACGTTACTCACGAGACATGAGAAGGTGATAAATATGTGTAACAATGACCTAACAAAGACTTTACACAAAATTAGACTTGAACTTAATCTTTTAGAATGAAACTCCAATTCTGTCGATATCGTGGACTATTAATGGAGTGGTTTTTGAACCTTCAGCAAATTTTAGCTTTATATCAATAGGCATAATTTCTTTTCCGATGTAATATACATAATTTATCAATTACTTTTCTCGATAAACTTTGTAATCAAACATCATTCGGATTTATATTAATCAACTCGTACAAGTAAATTAACAACTTAGCAACTATTTATAACTTGTAAAAAATGACATGTTTTTTTAAATTAAAATTCTTTAAAATCAGAATAAATCAATTAATATGATTTTTCAGAGACTATCCATTGTTAACGAATAGATAGTTTTTTCTTAAAAATATTTTCGAAAATTAAAATTAAAATTTCCATATTCCACACTTTCGTATTATGATTTAAGTTAAATCGAGTATATATTGCATTGAAAGAAATGTCTTTTAGTTTTTACAATCTAGTCTGTAATTAAAATTCAATACTCGTTTGTAATGATTATTTTTATCTGCATTTACCAATTAAATGCTGTAGTGATTATAAGGGTGAATTTTTTATTGGTTAGTTGCTTTTATTTATCAACTTTTTTACAAGTTCTTCAAGTTATATTTATGCAAAAAAACTTGCTAATTGTATAAGAAAATCATATAAAATGAAAACTATCCGTTCGCTTATTTGGATCGATCTTATGACATTCGTAATGAAATTATATACAATACATTTCTTTACACGTGTTTTTCATCCTAATTATTTTCAGTGCTCGACTTTTTCTTTAATTGCATTTCCCATTTGACCTTATTAAATATAGTAATTGTTCATAAATTATTTATCTAAATACGTAATGAAAGAGCATTGAAAATGTTATTATAATATACTAAAGAAATTAAGTTAACAAAGACGCGATGCTTAGCATATGCAGGTAATGTATTAGAGTTGAACGAAATGCACTGTTGCAAAATATTATCTTCTTCTTCTTTGCTTCTATAGTTGTCCATTAATAATAGACAGTTTTTTGCAAGTACATTATTCACATATAAAAATACAAACAGATCTACCTTAATGATATCAAGGTATATATTTATACTTACATTAATTCGATAAAAAAATAACAAGTGTTTTACATAATTGTAATTTTTATTAACATTTCAAACAAAATAATTTTATAATTAAGCAGAACAATTACCGAGAATTTGAAATACATATAAAATAAATGTAATGCGAAATCATCTTTAGGCACTTAGGTAAGTGAAAAAACATTTCAAGAATAATGACGTAATAGTTCTCAAAGCAAACATAAGTTTTTATAAACAGCTTAAGAACAAACCATCGAATATATTCAGACTGATCGATATTTTCGTGAAATACTTAAAAAATGAATAGTCGTGAAGCTTGCTTATTATAAGTATTTATCATATCGCAAATTTTGTATGGGTACATTATAAAACTTAAAGAGATGTTTATCGTTAATATGTGCCAGGTAATTATAATAAACATCTTGGATGTAATACGTTTAATTAGTGTTAAATAAAGAAGGCTACTCAGGGAATACAGAATAATAGCATGCAACACAATAAATAGTATATTTCTAATTGTCCAATGTGAATAGTAACATTTTCCTACAGTATTTTATGTTAAAAATAATTTATTCAACATTTGTCAGAATTATGTAAGATAAAAAAGATCTTTTCGAAACGATCCAATTTATTATTATTTAGAGCTCTTTTTAAGATGAAGTTGAAAAATTCAAATCCAAAAACTATCTAAAAGTGAAGTTTTCTATTTTTTCAAAAAATCAATGACAAATACAACATCAAGATTACCAGATATTTTATGTAACAAAAATTTAATTTATTGATTTGAAAAAAATTTCTAATTTCCCATTCACTTCCTGATTATTGAATATTATAATTAATTTTCCTAGTTTAATTCTAATAATACGCCAATCATAAAATATCATAAAAGCTACGATAAAATCCGAGTGTATTTATTTATTTGAAGTCTGTCATTTGCGTTTGAAATTTTCTAAGTACTAGATTTGACATTAAAAATAACATATTTTGCAATACGTTATCTTTTCTCCAATGTATTACGATATTATGATATGATAAATCTTTTCCTTTTATTAAAGTATTTACATCAGCTAACAAGCTATGATGTTAGTATTAGATATGATTATGTCAGTAAATAGAAATGTATACAAAAAAGTAGTTTTCAACTTGAAGAAATTACAATTTAATATAAATGTGTTATAATATAAAAGAATAGTCTAAAATATTAAATATCGTAAGAATCATTAATTTGAGGATATTGTAAAGGAAAAGAGCCTCGCTTCGTTCGCGCTTAAAAATCTGACATGGCTTTTTTCGTAGAGACAAATGAAGACTCACGCTACACAACGAAATGGTATTTTCATTCCCCTAGAAACGACGCCCGAAAATTCGTCTCACGCGGCTAGCGATGAAAAATCGAGCAGAGAAAAGCTGAGAATATCGGTCCTAAAGGAAATTCAAAACGTCTGACTAAAATGTAAGATACGGCGTGGCCAGTTATGCGAACGAGCAACGTGCAAAGAAGGCCTGCCTGGCAATCTTCGTCCTCGGCCCCGTATTCGCCTGCTGCCCGTGAGCCCGCCAAGAATTCATTTTCATATTTTACAGCTTCTGTTTGGTGGCCAATTGGTGCCTTTTTGCTCGATGCCCCGTGGGGAATCATCTCCCAGACAATTAAGGGCGGCCGCCGTTGAATTACGCCCTGAGGGCTTCCGGGACCTCGTTTTCGATCGGCCAGCAAGCGTCTTAGTGGGTGAGCGGTGCCCGTCGTTCGCGACAGGAGCTCCCTCATATGAGCGAGATCTCACTCCAGTGAAGGAGCGGTTCTCGTAGGAGCCGAAACCGCTCACCCTGGGGCAGCTTTACTCGACACGCTTGATGATAATAACGAATTAGCGCGCTAGATCGTCCGATCGCGTTCTCGAAAAGTACAAGAGACCAGCGCCGACAACTATTATGTGTCCAGCGCCCCGAATCTTTATAATTTTACGTCAGCGCCGCCCCTCTTTTTTCTTTATACGGGAGTAACGAGTGCCGAGCGATTTGAAGAGGCGCCGACGAGTGAACGGGAAAACTATATTGAAGAAATGGAAGAGAAAAAAAGGCTAAGAAACGTGGATGGTCTTTGATCTTTTTTCGGTGTCGGCTATTATGTACAGGTAGGTGGATATGATGGGATGTTCTGGTGATTTTAAGGATGGTGAAGCTTATGTTTTTTCGTCGATGTAGGAAAGCAAATATTGGCGGATTTTGTAGAGTGATACTTTAGAAGCGATGATCTTATTATGTTTGTCGTGCGTAGATTACAAATTCTCATTTAGACACCTAATGAAAATTTATTGCGCACAAGGTACTTTTGTCTAAATGTCTCTTTAGCCGAACTGTTTGTTTTATTTATATCGAATAGACTCTGTCGGCTTATTCCTTAATTATAGAATTATGATTCTATGATTCTATGGGAAGTTTTTTGCTTAAGCTTTTCTTCCAAATAAGACAATGAAAATTCAACCTTTCGAGAAATCACTTTTTTCATTTTTTGCTGGTTATTCCTAGGAGTTCTCTTCGTAGCTAATTGTAATAAATTTTATTATTTTTTTTTACAAAATGCAGATCAGCAATTCGTCATAAACGAAACAAATAGACTTCAAATCAATTGAACCTCAAAATTATGCGGGCTTTTGATGACACGCGATCGATTAAAACTTTTGAGCGAGTTTAAGATTTACACTAAGTATCGTAAATGCAACACACAAGTATTGCAAAATATTCATATCCAAAAAACATTTAACGATTGCGCGCATTTTTGTAAGACGCGTTGTAAAAAGAACAAAAATCCTAACGCGAGAGAAGTATACGAGCCAAATGTGCCGTAGAAGAAAGTAATTGTTTTGAAAAAATCTCAAGATTGTGACTCTAATTGAAAAGCTTTATGGACTAAGTGCAGGGAGTGAAAAGAAAAATCACAAGATTCGAACGGAGTGGGAGTCGAGGTACGGGAAAAAAGGCCGGGGTAAGAATCCAAGGAGTTAATTACTTCTCGATCCCTTTTTACCCGGTGGTTCATAAAGAAGTCAGAGCGTTACGCAAGGTAACAAAGGAGAAACAAAAATCATCGGCACTCCCCGCTAATGGAAGTATTTCACTGAAATAAACGATTCAATCCCGCGGTCGCTGCTGGTTTGCCCGTCCCATTCAAGAACGCGACGTACATAAAACACGAGCATCGATTGTACGACGGGGATCGATCTCCTTTTTCGAGTGCGCTCGCAATGTGGCAGCGAACGAAACGCATGCGCAAGACTATAAAAGAAGGAAAGGATATAAATATAACACCAGGAGGGGTAGGGGACAGTTGTACATTATCGTATGCTTTACCGCTGCGACTCGTCTTTCGCGGCATAGCAGGAACACGCGAAAGTTATGTCCTTAACTAATCTCGACGACGTTCCAAAATAAAAAGAACTAAACGAGAAGCGAGAGCAGCGAGTGCTACCGGTCTCTCTGTGCCCAAGCCAATGAATATCAGCGGAGGAAGAGGGAGATGCTCTTGAAACATTATTATAGCTGTTTGATGCGAAGAGCGACTTCGGTGTGTATTAAGCAATGGCGGAGGGGGCAGGGAAAGGAAACCAGTCCGATACACTGCACCGGGAACAAGACGAAGTGAGAGATTAGGGCAAGAGAAACTAGATAAGAACAGAGACAGATAAAGTATCGTAGATGTACGAGCGGTTGTTGTATGTCGTACCGGTTATTGAAAGGTTATGCGTGTATGCTCTTGATATATAGCAAACTAATAGGCACTTTGATATGTGGGATTAGTTAGGTTCGTTCCATAGAAAAAATCTTACACCAAAACTTACTCCCATAGTACTGATATCATCGAGTGAGATTATATTTCAGGAATGAAACGTTTTTATAGGTCGGCTCTTAATATAAAAAATATTAAAATTCGTTCTCCAATTCGGTTATAACCGTTATGACTGCATTGATACGTATCTTGGTTATGATGCGTATACCTTAAAACTCTGTAGAAATGTAGAAATTCAGTGGCTTATACATTAATGAATACACTGTCTTACCATCCAATACAATCCAACTCGAGAAAAAATTATAGAGTTATTAGAAATAACGCTTGTTCTTTTGATCAATCATATAAGCTGAATATAAAACTAAAGCTTTTTTTAATTTTATATGTATGTATAACTTAATAAATTTTGTTTGAAACAAAGATTTGTGAAACATCGTATACTGAGCGATTGTTCGAGTATTCGATACATATAAAACTCGTGAAGAAACATACACAAATGTCAAGTGCCGTAATATATTGTTTGAATTGTCAAATAAATTAATTTCAATATTATATAATTTTGATTGATCGTGAAATTTAAATTATATTGCAATAAAGACATGAATAGTGAAAACTCGAATGATCCGTTAATTCAATAAAAATTGCTAAATACCAGGTGTTTTTTAAAGATAGACGATTCAACTTTTAAATATTTTCATAAATCCTATAATAAATAATCATTTTGATACATTTTTGACACAAAAAATCAAGTTTGATTTTTGTGTGCTACATTCAATAGCCATGTGTAGTTTTTTCGGAACATCTAGATGTCTTAGGACTTTACACGACTCATTGCATCAACAGGATGATTTTACATTACACTCAGATTTTACAATTGGAAATAAATATATAATTGTATCAAAACAGAAAATTATATAGAAATATTTGTACTTACGTATATGTTACCACGATTTTTTACTTTTTATATTCACAATGTGTCCGACAGTTAGCCACAAGTGAATAATCATGTACCATAATCAGATGCGAACTTTCCTTCTTTCTTTTTTCCTTTCTTTTTCTTTTCTTTTATTTCATTTCTTTGAATTAAAAAGTTCAAATCGAAGCAATAATCATGCATACTTGTAACTTAAACTTATAATGAAGATATATTTTCGCGTGACAGAATGATCCATTTAAAAATTTCCATAACAATTACTAGTTTTTGAATGTTCACAATATTAGAGCTTATAGAATTGTGCAACCACGGTGTATTTATCTAGTATACTGTGAAAAATTGCCGTTAAACGCGATTAATAATATGTTTGAACTTGAAATGACATAAAACATTGTAAAGATTGTAAAGATTGTAAAAACAAAAACGAAAAAAATAGGAGCGATCGTAACAAAAAGTGTTTAACAGAAAGCTATATGTAGCCTTGGCAACTACGGCGCGTATATTCCATAAAACTTGAGCAAAAATTATCAACACAAAATCACGACTTATGATTCACGTCAAAATATTCTGGGATCCGTTACGATTTTACGACGATAATTTTCGATTGCAAAAGGAAAAAAGTTAAGTCTTACAAGAGAATGATTGAAGCAAAATTAGAGTAAGACTGGCAGACAACGGAGAGACAGAGAAAGCCGCACGTCGAAGAAGGATAGAAAGTACTAGCAAGAAATGAGGAAAGGAAGAAGAGAAAGATAGAGATCGGCACTTGGCCTCTGGAATGCCGTGTCGCTGCTACGCGAGCGACTAGTTATCTCTCCTAGTTGCTCGTAGTAGCGCTCTTGCGGTCTCTCTTTCTCTCCCCGCGCCAGAAAAAAGGAGCACAGTAAGGAGGAGAAAAAAGACGAAGATGAACATGAAAAAGAAAAAGCGAGGAAGAAAACGAATCAGCAATCTCGCCGGTCTGCTTGATGTAAGAATTCTCTCCCTCTCTCATCTTTGCATTCTCTCTCTCTCTCTACTTCTTACTCTCTTTTTTCTTATTGCTGTTCTGTATTTCGTCTTACTCTCTCGAAAACTGGTTTTCCCGCAAGAAGATCTACGATTTTAGGGTTCAACGTAATTTTCTTAAAACCATCACAAACAAGCCACAAAAGAGAGAGAGAGAGAGAGAGAGAGAGATCGCAAAAATGGAAGAACCTTTTGTGTTTTCTTCCTTGCTTATGTTTATTTCTACACGTGGTCTTTATACGAAGATGCGCACTCACGCGCAATCGGATTTAGAGAATAAGAAGAAATAAAAGATAATAAAAAAAATGAAAAACCCAAGCAAAACGCCGCATTTCAAGGTGGATGAAATTTTTACGCAACAGCGAATCCACCTTCAGATCGGGAAATAATTTTGACGGCAGTCTAAAATAATGACGAAGCTTTATTTAGAATAATGTGGGCTTATTTCGAAGACGAAAGAATAAAGTACCGCTTATATGGTTCGCAATGTCGTTACTTACAAGAAAACGATGTGTGTTATTCGATCGTTGACGTACGGGATTAAAAATGTAAGGAAAAGTAATGATGATGGTTAATTTAAGGTTTTATAAGCAATTTAAGTACACTTTTCTTTACTTGAAATCTTAACAGATTTTTAATAGTTAATTTCTCAATATTACGTTATGACTGACATTAATTACCGCTTTTCAATAATTTAATTAGTAGACTACATCGCGATGTATGTTATATATTAAACTCTTATATTAAGATATTAGAATTATGAAATTTTTAGCTTTACAATATTTATTCCATTGCAAAGAGAGAGTAGCAAGAATTTTCATCGAACAAGATTAATCAAAGATCCAAGGCTTTCAGTACCAGGTTTCATCCATCGAAATCTATTTAAAATAATTTCACTTTTCAGCATCTCAATCCTTTGATCTACAATTCATTCATATCAGCTTTCATTTGTCCAAATTCAAATGAAAAATATGAGAAGTAAATGGAAAATGTTCTATTGGAGGTATGAAGATAAGAAAACATATATATTTGTCCTACGAATATTTATCATATACAATAGTTGATGTTATAACCCATAGAGTGTTCCGCCCTGGAAATATTCAAACTTCGCAGTGACAACCAAAGTAGCGACCTAAAACTGAACTCTCATTCCTGCACCCGAAGGCGAAAATTCACAAACTCGATGTAGAGTGCTCAATGTTACACCAGACCCCCCCCCCCGCCAAACAGCTTCGTACCGCAGTGGCAGAGCACGTCAGATTGAAAATTATGGTACTTCAGCAATACTCGCTAGATGACGCTGCGAATGTAGTCGCGACTGGTTCGAAGGAGTCTACGTCTGCAATCTAGAAATTTATCCAAGAGAGCCGAGTTGGTACGACTGACACACGAGTATCCTCACAATTTCTCCAGTCTCGTGGAAAATGGTGTGTACACTGACTTATGCCGCGAAATCATAATGACCGTCCCACCGGTGTCTCATCATCCGAGGCGCTCCTACGAAGGTCGCAGTTCTGCCGATCATCGGTGATCGCAACGACTACATCCACCTCTCTTTCCTGACCACGACAACGCGCCATGCAGCATTAATGCACTCTCGTTAACGAGTTTCTAACACTAATTATTCGCGGGTATGCGTCAGATTTCGCGGTCGTTTTCGTCAAACTCCGAAGACGCTAATTAGCGCGAGCGATTTACTCGCAAACCGATCGACCTTCCTCTTCGTATTTTTGTCCCGAAGAGTCTCGTTTAATGAAGGTGCAGTTTCCGTGGGGAGTACACTGAAAAATCAGCCTAGTGAAAAAATAGGTTTCGCTGTGCAATAATATAAAGCATTTATAATTAAATCTGACGGCAACTGTTAGTAACGACGCATGTTGATTCGTTTTAATTTTATCAAATTCAGATTTTTCTCAACTAGTCGCCTAAGTATTAAAAATGCCTTTAAATATCGTTATGTAGAGAATAGCGTCAATCATTTTATTTAATTCTTACAATTATATTTGTTTAAATATCCCTTGTAAATTGAAGCTAAATTCAAGAACTTCGAATTGGTTTTGTCGACATTTCGAACTTGAAGATAAGACTCGAAAAAGGCCGATCTAAATTTAGTTGAGATTTTTATTTTGTATATCATTCGCACTTTAGCACTACGTTGTGGGTATTGACTGTGTTGATATAATTTTTTAGCGTTACGTAACAATGTTTATACACCATTTAATGCAACTGTAATCTACATTAGTAAATCTAATGTTTAACTCATAAATAATATAATTTATATACACATACATAATTGATCTCTGTAATAGGAGTATGTATTACAATCTCGAGATATAACTTTGTCGAATAATATATTTCCGATTAATAAATTTTAGTATTTAACATATTTTATAATAGTTTCAGGATGTAGCTATAACTTACAATGATAAAAGTACTGTAAATAATGATAAATGCATAAGCAGAAAAACGTTCTTCATGTAGTGTTCAAGAAATTTTCACAAATAAATATTATTTTTTCATTCTAAATATGATAAAGTTATTTCAAATTTCTATAAACGATTGGAACGTATGTATTTCTTAAAATTATTGAATTTATATCTACCTGATATAAAAAATCTAGCTACAAGTAATAGTATAATATAATAAGTAATAGTATTATTATAAAATTATTTACTAGTTTTTCTTCTCTTTTATATAAGTGACAATTCTAAAAATTATGCAGAAAACATGTAATATTCCACTGTACAAAACATAATGAATAATTACGTGTCATTACGTTAATTGAAAACCTTTCCATAATTGCTAGTTTCTGAAAAATGAGAGCTTATGACAATAATCATTAAATTTGCATTACGGAGCCACATTAGGTATTGTTCAGAATATAAAATCGAGAGAATTTTACTACTCTACGGAAAATATTAACAAATAGTTTATAATTTTCTCGAACTATATAAATTCCAATTTTCTACAAGTTCCTTAGTCATCTAATACATTGACAGACAAACGTAAATACTATCGATACATATGGTTCAAGCACTTTAATATAATGATAATGTTTAGGAATATTATCCTATTTACGCCAAATTTTACGCCAAAGAAATAAGCAATACATGTAACATGGATATTCGCTATCTTTGAATCCAGCACGTCTCCAACAATATTTTTGAAAACATTTTTTACATTTTCGTAAACAAATTTAACAAAAAACCATTTTGAAATATTACAGAATTTTCTTTAATAGTCGGTTGTAAACGTTTTCATTTCTTATTGCCAAAAAATGGCTGCCACTTTCAAACGCGTATTCTTAGGTGTTTTGCTTGTAAAAAAGGACGCTAGTGTCAATGAATTTTTCGGATCAAGAGATATAATCGAGGGATCGAGGAGTCTGCCAGTCGCTCCCAATAAGAGCCGATCCGCGATTTCTCACGTATACGAATCCACATCTTTAATTGGAGAATCTACTCCATTTACCGATTTATCGGAATAAAAAGAGTAACTTTATTAACAATCTCAGGGCATCTATTTCATTTTCAATCCGATATACTTTATTGTCTATGATTGCCTTTCGAATTAAACATCTGATTTAAAAAATGGTTCCCTTCAAAATTATTGAACTATTTATTGATTAGTTGAAAACAGCCACTAATATTATTCATATTCGATGCGCTGAAATATATTTTATTCGGGTGATAACTACTTGTTATGTAATTTTAAAAGTAGGTTTGCTTAATATCCTAGCATGTGTGTTTCTGTACTAGTTCGCGTTTTCATTTTTCTTTATATTCCTGTAAATAAAAAATAAATGATCTTCGGAAGAACTATTTTCATCGTCATCTCGCTAAAAACGTAATTCAGAAGATATGTGAGTAATTAATATATTGTTTTATGTAATTTACAACATTGATTCAAAGAAAAGAGTATTTGAACATTCTTTTAAGAAGCCTTTAAAGTTATCTCATTTTAGCCGCATTGCGTAAGTTTTATTTAAAAGTTGAAAGTATTGATTTGATTTCAAGCAAAAATTTCAAGCAAAATCTACAAGACGTATCGAAGGCTTTAGCTTAAACTTATAAATAAATGCTACAAATACGTGATATCTATTAAGGAACCGTACGTAAGTATATATTACTCAGCTTTGAGTCACGAAATGTGAAATACATTTTCTCGTTAAAATACGTAAAATTATTGTTCTTTTTTATTCCCAAATCGTCTTCACGCCGATAAAAAAAGTACAAATAGCTCAAATAAAATTGACGCACATTAAAGTCATAGTAAAAAGATGCGCTAAATCATCCGTAGAATACAGGGACAATATCTCCTGAGCGCCATTGTCGATGCCTCTGAAACAGTTTACAAGCTGAGCAACGTAAAAACGGGAAAACGAGATGACGCGCGACGACAAAACTAAAAAAACTACGGACACGTATGTATTTGCTACGCAGGGGAGAAAGGATAACATATGTCTATACATACGAATAAGTGACGGACAGAGAAAGACAGAGAGAGAGACAGCTCTCGGAGCGTACCGTGTATGCCATCTTAATACGCGCGTTGCATTGCGCCGCTTTCGATGGTATGCAGCTATGCAGTTAAGCGTGTCGAAGGATCATTTCGTGGGCAACACGAAGCCACCCTGGGCGATGACGGTGACAGGCCTTCTCTTTCTTTCTCTACCCGTCGAAAACCTTGAAAATATCTTGAAATTTGCGTATGTATGTGCAAAAACACGTAGATATGGAATCTTGAAATCTCCCCTTTTTTATCACGACACGTAATAGAAGGGGGGGGGGCGTTAACATTTGAGATGGTCCAATTTTCAACAATTGTTTTCACGCGTGGGCAACGTACCTTGCATTTCTCTATCTCGAAATCTGTAATTATTAATTTTTTATTTGCAACAATCAGCAGAAAATTATTCTTCAATTCAATTCCGTAATTTACCATTTTGATTACCTTAATGTTTACTTTGATAGAGAACTAGAAGGCGTAAGAAAATTGCGTTGATAAGAACATTCAGTTTTTGTATTCGACACTAATTTTCAAAATTTTTATGAATACAAATGGTTTGATTATTTACTATTTTCATTTTTATACCGATATTCGCATCAAATTTTATTTCCTTTCAAATATATAAGACACAAAATCATTAGTTTCGGTTAGTATTTATGAGTCACAAGACACTTATTATATACCAAAAATATGTTGACATGAACTACTACCATTATGCAATCAATTCTTATGCTAAGTATTGAATTATTTATTAAACATACAATAATTACTTTCAAAAATATTCGGCATAATTGAATTTGGTATTGTATAACTAATGATTTATATTAAGACGTGTAAACAAAACCTTTAAAATGTACTGATTTCAAAGAAATTTAAGAAAACGATATATGTATGTAAAAATGTTTGGATATTTGCAACAAGAATTAATTAATAATTGTCATAAATTTATATAATTTATATTTAAATACTCTTTATGTAGAAAACATAGGTAAATAAAATAAATATATAAATATAACTAAGGAATTTGAATATAAACCTGACGTAATCCAAAAGTTTATTATTACTCATTATTTAAGTCTTTAAACGTTTACTTTATCATTAATACAAATCACTATTGCTTTCTTTTTCATACTGTTATTTAAAAGTATTTTTAAATTCTTTAAATTATATTATTTCCTGATTTTAATGAGCATTTTGTATGTTTATCAATATTATATACATATACATGATACAATCTCTTAAAAACATAATATAAGCAGGAGTGAGATGCCGGAAGGATAATTTAAAGATTTTCGAACGATCAAATATTATAATAAAATATAGGATTCAGCAATAATTAAACACAGTTTAGAATAACCAATTAAACAAAGGAAAAACCAAAAACGTACCTTGTAAATAAAGTTACAAGATATACTATTAATAATACACGATAATCACAAAAGTTTCAATGTTGAAGTAACCAGGAAATATAAAAGAATTGCCAAACCTCTTCGATTTGCAAACCAAAAAAGTGAAGAAAAAAATTGTTAAAAAAAGAAAAGAAAAGAAATTTAAAGCGACAAAAGCGTCGTACAGCAAATAACTGCTCTCTCCCTCTCTCTCGCTCACTCTTTGTTACTCTCTCTCTCTCTCTCTCTCTCTCTCTTCTTTCTTCTCTCTGCTCCTCGTTGCTACTCTTTCTCACTCACGCACGCGAGCTTTATGGCGAGTGCGCCAAATTTTATCGTTACTCCCGCGTGCGCGCACGCTCGCTTTTATTTACTGCCTTAAACTCGTTTTTCCTGTTTCCTTGTCGTTTTATTGTCATTTTAACGAGTTACTTCGATTAGTCGCACACACAAGAAAAAATGAAGGAGAAAACGAGGGAAAGAGAGAGAGACGGAGAGGGGGATGGGGATTTCACGTGAACGAGTACATCTACTGTTTATGTTTATACACTTCTCTCTCTCGTCACCAAAAGAAAGAGCGCGAACACTCGACATTCTCAATTACGCGACCGATGTCTCCATGAGCTTGGTACCGTTAAAGCATTGTCAGTTTGTGCTTTCCAGACCCACGTGCTGCGTTCACGTACGGCGTCGACTCGCTCCCGATGCGCTCGTTAACGAAAATAAAAGTGCGCTCCCTTCGAATGCCCGTTCCGCAACGAAAGCCGATGGGTGCAATAGCTGCGCGCACTCCAAGGTGACGCACCAGCACGACTTTCTTCGAAATCCTCGTTGAAGCTTTTTCTGGATGCGCGCGGATTTCGCAAACTTTTAGATCGAAGCGCAGATAACAAAGGCATCCTCCTCCCCCGCCCAACTCACATTAACGGTATACCATGTGCAGTTGTGAACCTTCCGTACATAAATGTCCATTGTTTGTTCAAGAATTTAAAAGTTATGAAGGCTTGAAAGCTTCTGAGCATCATCACTTTCTTGAATCGCTCGCTCTTTTCCGCAGGTACCACACACGTATCTGCTGTTTAAATTACACCGTAAAACTTG
Organism: Wiebesia pumilae; assembly: GCA_018907045.1. NCBI lineage: Eukaryota > Metazoa > Arthropoda > Insecta > Hymenoptera > Agaonidae > Wiebesia > Wiebesia pumilae. Next base: position 13,685,614 of record JACCHZ010000105.1, read on the forward strand.
TTATATTTGGCAAACTACAATTAAAGACGGGAGTTTCAGCTTATAAAAGAAAACTTTTAAATTTTAGTCACGAAAAAATTGCGACTTTTACCTTTTACATTAACACTGCCAATTTCGTTTAAGTATCATCACCGTGCTTCTTTTCTCATTATAAATCCTACAAACCAAATTAGGTATTAAAAAGAATATTTAGTTGCAACGGTCATACGAACATCATAGTATATTTCATCGGAAGCAACATAATAAATAATAAAATAAAAACTTTATTTCAATATAATATATTTAGTATATAAAAGAACATTTTTATACTAACTGATTAGCAAAGAAATATAGATGTATATATTGAGTATTATTTTCGTTTTATGGCTTATTCAACGCCACGTAAGAAAACTTAATTTCCTTAAGTGCAGGTATTACTTATCTTCCAGAGAAAAGTCGACAGCTGCTGATTAATATAATAACATTTTCATTAAATAGTGAAAATTCAATTTGATACGACAATAAATGTGGCTTCTTTTTAATAATACATTTGTTTGGTTTAGCCAATGAAAAATAATAGTCCTTTTTAAGCGAATATTTTTTAATAAGGGCTTCCCAAAAGTTAAGAATAAATGCGAATAAACGGTTATACCTCGTTAAAGATTTTTAATATTATCTTCTTAACGTCTCATTGTCAAAAAGTAGTAGAAAAGATGATTCAAGTGCTCACACAAAGAAACATTCGCATAAAATTTTTATTCTAAAAAAGTTCTTTCACACGGTTCGACTAAGGGGAAATATATAATTGCGTAATGTGAAGATCCAAAAAGTTTTAACGGTATACCGATAAAAAATATACTTAAGAAGTACTATGATTTTAGTAAATAATACATAGAAATAATATGTAATGACAAGGATACTCGTTTTGCAGAGCAAACGAAAACGGAAAAAATATTAGTTTCGAATCTTCTTACGGGAAAATGCAGTAAAATGCGCTATCTTCCTGCTTTTTAGTCTTGTGAAACACATGGCTCATGTATTATTTATAATTTACAAGTTTATTCGCACCTTAGGTTCGTACCTTTGAATCTGTACGACTTAATCTTTCGTCATTTCCACGTTCCGAAAACGAAATTAAACCGTTTTCGGTGTGCACCAACACAAGAACTCATATACACCACGAACGAGTTTGATCTGCGACACATTTTTTAAGTGGATTACGCGTTCACGGTTAAAGTTACTTGTGAAAGGGCGAAAACGTGCACGATGAATCAATTAATAAAGTTCAAGCTTGGAGACCTCGTTGAAAAAAGTACAGAGAAAGTACAAGGTCGCGAAACTCCAACGTAACAGTCGTGGCCTAACGATTGTTGACGATGCGACAATCGGAAACGAATGAATATTTGAAAATAACGCGAGACATGTGACCCATAAAGCAATCTTGTAGTTTCAACGCTTTTTGTCCCTGCATAAACTATATTTATACACATGCACGTGCGTTTGTTGCATTCATGAATTTTACACAAAAATTACATACATAACGAGAAAAGTAGGCATATGTAAATGGTAAGAAAAGTCTGGCGCTCGTCAAGACCTTCGTATAATCAACCGAAATGATTATGCGCTATTTATGGAGGGAAAAATGCCGTTGCCGAAGCTTGAAAGGTTCCGCATAATTTTCCGAATGTAAAACACGAGCGAAGAAAAATTGCCGCCCGTCTCACGCTTCATGCGGAAACTTTTGTGTTCGCGTTAAATACACGCAAGAGTCACTAAATCCACAATGCTTCACGAGTGGTACGCCTCTTCTGCTGAATAAGACTCGGAATAAGAGGCTGACTTTAAAATGTAAATTTAGCCGTAAATGCGCCAGAAATAGAGAAAAATAATTTCATGAATAGACGACACGGATGCGCGCCTGCCTACAATGCGCCCTGTATCCTCGTTAACTGGCGAGTGTCCACGCACTATCCGCCCGATCGATATCGCGCGAACTCACTCTCGAGTCCCTCCGATCGCGGAGTGCTTCCCCTTGGCTCTGCTAACCTAGCAACGAGCGCCGCGGCCGGGAACCTCGTGGCCAAGGCAAAACGGGGACCGAGATGTCGGCCGCTCCTGCCAACAACGAGCGAACAACAAGGGCCGCTCGTCCGGGGACTCACCTACGGTTATCCGTGTGCCTCCGCGGAATCCATGGTGCCCGGGACGTGATCACTGGCCGCGGGTATGAGCGACGCCGGGCGGTAGCTGTCGGGCGCGTACGCGAGGGCAAAAAACACTATAAGCGAAAACACCCGTCCAACTCGATCTATGGTCGTACGCAGACTAACCTCGCGAGTCTCGTAGCAGTGGCGGCGCTCGCCTCCAGCGTTGTCGCCTTTGCCCCCCACCAGCGCGCCGAGCATCGGGACGTCCTATATGTGTACCGAGTCGAGCCAAGGGCCGCCGCCGCCAACGACGACGACGACGACGACGAGGCTCCGTTCTCCTAGCGTTGAAGCTCGCTCCATTGCTTCTCTTAACGAAGTCTAAGTGCCCCTGACTTTTCACCTCCCGCCCACCGACTCTTCGTGGGAACCCATTTTTGAAAATCGTTACGAACATCCTTGAGTTTAGTGCTTTTATTCGTGGACGTAGTCGCGAGTCCGAGTCAATTAAATTACGTCATTTTAATAAAAGATAAAAGCCTCCAAACGAAAAATTTTGAAAATCGACGACCGACAATGAAATACAATTATTTCATCCAAAACCATTGTACGACTTCCCTCGCGTCGCGCAACGACGATCGAATTCTCTCGTTTTGTCACGTTCCTAACAATATCCTACGAACCTAAAAAACACGAATTTTTACGCGTTCTTTTAGCTGAATTTTAACTTGTGACTTTTGTTAACAATAAATTCTTGACTTGCGTATTCCATCCGAAACCTGGCATAATCAAAATGGCCCCGGCCACGAGGTCCGATGTCAATCATAAGACTGGAAAATTTGCAAATACCTATTAAATATAAATCGGATGAATATAAAAATGAATATGACATCCCAAAAAATTAACGTATATATGCATTGGAATAACTAATTTTCTAACATTTTTCAAATCATAAAGCAATCTTCTATATAAATATTGACCCAATGCAAATTCAGTCGCCTTCCACAAGTTGAAGCAAACCTTTTTTTATCGACAATAGCAAACGAACGTTCAAAGAACGCCAGCAACATTTTAAGGATCTTGGCAAAGCTTCCGTACCATGTATTTTGATTCGAATGCGGATCCTTCCGTTGCCGGGATGTTGCTGAAACGTTCGCGTTACCTGTTTTCTTTTAGCTAGTGATCGTGTATTCAGCAACGCGAAATCTGAACGTGTGGTAACAAACTCCATTATATGGGACTAAATTTATCATTTTAAATATTATTATTAAAACCTCAACGTCCGGAACAAAAACAAACAACGCGCACATATATAAATATGAGTGTGCGCACGAGTTCTTGCAACGATTATCAGAGCGACCAGTTAAAACCAAGAATACATATTTATATCGACTTATCAAAGTGAAAATACAAAGATAAAAAACCCACGTGAAAAACCTGTATTTTCGACACATGCGATTTTACGTGGGTTCAATTTCTGTAACCACACTTGCCATTACGAATGAATTACTTTCGAGTGCGTTTTATGCTCTCAAATAGCTTACACAAAAATCAAGCAATTTATTAACGGGCGCTTTCCATCTCAATGGGTGTAAGCTGTAATTTATTGTCGCGATCGACACGATGCCACTCTAAAAGCAGGGAACGCGTCTTCGCGCAAAATGCAGGAATTCCCTGTTGTATTGGAATCGCTTACGGACAAATGACAGAAGCGTGGTCGGGGGTAGAAAAAGTCCGGTTGGGAAAGACGCTGCGCGCTTCTCTTTCGCGAGCCCCGAAGGGGAGGGAAATACGTCCACTCCTTACATCGAATGTTGAGGCGATTCAGGAGGACGACGTGATTGATTGGAAATTTCAACGGCAACCGTTATGCTGTACCTAATCGAGTTCCTTGACGCAGCCGAGCATTAGGAATTTATTATGCGAGCGGCGATGGACTCTACGTCTTCGAAATATTTCCAGCGATGTTTATGAAACAGTGTCGTGAAATATGAACATGTTAAATCGGCTGCGGACGAGGGCAATACATTTTTGGAATTGATAAACATAATGAAATATTTGAGTGGATTGTCATTCACCTTTTTTTTTACGAAGATTTCCCTAATAGAACTAAGTTCGATCATTTAGCACGCGTTTATTCTTCTCGAGAGTTGGATTTCAAACACGCCTTTTCTCGCTGGATTAAGCCTGGCTTTAATCTCTTTCAAATTATTAGCGCTGTCAATAATTTAGAAAATATGCGAACGTAATAACGAGTTATAAATAAGCTGTGAAATTATAATATGAAAGCGCTAATTGTAGAGATTCGAGCAGAGGATTATGCATAACGCAAAAAACATTATCGACTAACACGATAAAAGGAAAATTAAGAATTTCTTAACGTAATTCAGTGATATTTACATTTCCAAATAGTCTTATGTACTATTACAATTTACGTTTGATTAATCCAATGCAATGTCATTGGAAAATTTCGTGTATGCATTGCAAATACACATTTCTTTTAAAGAAAAATTTATTAAATAAAAATGACAACCTCGTATTTCGAAAGATGCAGTCAAGAATAAAAAATTAATAAAACAAACTAGGTGTACTCGCCCACCTCGTGATGTAACAGACACTTCATATTTTTTAGTAAAATTTTGATATGCGATTCAGATGGTCGCGTCCACGATACATCCTATCGCTTCTCCTCAAATTCCGCTGATGAAACGCTCTCACAATTCGAATTGCCGCGGCGATAAGTAACGCGATATTTCGCAGATCGTCGGAAAGGAAAACAAGGAATGGTGCCGGAATCAGCGTGTTTTCACTTGCAGGTTCGTGTTGATCGCGCAACCGTGTCTAACGAGCGCAACAGTGCAAGTGAAAACCTAGGGGGGGGGGAAATGGCGGGGAGGAAAAACTGTAAGCACCCCGTTTCACAAACTCCTTAAATGGCAACCTCCAAAATAGATGACCTGAATTTAAAAAAACTGCACGAATATATATGTAGTGAAATTTAACTTAGATTTTTCAAAGAAACGTTGAGCCTATGAAACTTTACCGTCCAGTGAATAGGGAATTTATAAATCAGGTGTGTATGAGTGCATTTAAAATTGTTTATCAACTATTAACTTAGTCGGAAATTATTATTTTTATTACGTTCGAAAAATCTCAGAACCCATGCTGTACTGCACTCCATTACGAAATCTTTTAACAATGTCTACTGAAATTTGTAAATGTATGAAATCATTTTTAATTGCTGAATAAACGTATTTGTGATAAATGCGTATGTTTTTTAAGATGGAACACTAAGCACAGCCTGACTAGTAAATTATAAAATAATACTTATATCTGACACGAACTAATCAAGTGTGTAAATAATATAGAATTCAACTAACAAATTTCAATCTGTAATTTAAAACTTTCTGCTTATTAAAAAAAATCACTTGTAAAGATCTAATCTAACGAAAAAATACATTCAGACTTAGATTTTTATAGGTTCAACTATAGGATAAACCTTTGCAAAGTTAAGATCTATGGGAAGCAATACTTGTTCCGTGCTCAGAGTATAACGAACACAATGTATACTGTTTTCAAACGCATGATTATTAATTTAAAAATGAAAGACATATTAATTATGAATAAACAAGATTAAATTTTGTAATTTATTATAATATTTTAAGTACTTTTTTTATAAATAAAAGGGCAAGTATTATTTAAAATACGCTATTTCATTAAAATCATACTTTATAATTTCATATTTTTAAATTATTTATGTTTTCAATGTAGTGTACAAAAATGAGATAGTGTAATTATAAAATGTAGAGTGAAAAGAATCTTTTACTGAAGGTTTTTTATTTATTCGTAAAATTACAGACTCAAAGCTTTTCGATATTCTCGGGTAATTCTCTCCATGACTTAAAACGTCCAAATGACACAAAGCTTTTACTCATAATGATACAGTATTAAGTTAATAAAATTGCAATTTTATTTCAATGAATATCGACCATGTACAAATTGCAAGTCGACGTATAATCGGCGTCTCAGTTTCCATAATTATTCAAGAGCTTCGCGTAGGGAGTTCTCCTCTTCCTCCTGCCTCTGCTCATTCGAGCTGTAAAACGCTCGCGTACGTACGTATCGGCAGTGCACGATCCCATTCGTTGGCATACTTCGTTGAAAAGAAAAAGTGAAAAACATTATCCAAACGGAAAAAAGAAACGTATGGGAGGTGGGTGATGAAACGATGAGAACATGGAAGACTTGAAAATAGTAAAATACGCGCGCAGTTCAATTAGTGAAAAGCCCCCGTAAGAAAGATCAGCGACGAATATCCGGGAGAGAGGCTTCAGTGCATCGGTGTGGCCCCTTTGTATGGTCGACTCGTAGCTCTCTCCCCGTTTCTTTTCCTTTGCATTTTTTTCTTCCTTTTTTATCTACGTCTTTCCCTCTCGCTCGCTCTGTCGTCACCGTGGAATCTTAACGACCTGTCACCTGCATGAAATCGTTGAGCATTCAAAGCCGAAAGCCTACGAGAGTCACGAGCACCGCCTGCGCACTCGCTAAGTTGCTTAGAGTAAATCTGATTAAAAGTGGGGGGTGGAGGAACGGAAATAGATTCTAGCCCTTTTTCTCTGTACTTTATATAAATCGATGCTTCGGAGCGCTAATTCGATTTTGACGAATACGCAGTCGTTTCATTAGTTGCTTGCACCGTGAATAAGGTATCCAATAAGAGGAAATCTCCGTTGGAGATTTTACTAAATGGCATGCGATCCGGTACTTATTAATGTAAGAAATTTTATCGTGTTTTTTCAAGGGACACGCGAGAGAATATTTGAAAAATGACGCGCGGTCGTGTAATTATTAAATTTGTAAAAAATGAAAGGGCGGTAAGAGGCGCGTGATTCGCTTTCGGATCGAGATAGTTATCTAGTCATTGAGTAGCTGCTTGCTAATTGGTAGGTTTTTGCAGATGTTCAAATAATAGGTAGCGAGATTTTCAGCCGCGTCAAGTTAAAATTGAGTTTAAAAAAAGAAATGTGCTCCAGAGAGTTTCTGAGAAGAGACCAACTTAACAGGTTAAAGCTTAATGTATCACAGTAAATTCTGACTCAAATGTTTTCTGTACTTACAATTCATCGCCTACAATTTTCTTTAATTTTAACACTTATTGGCTCACCTTGTTCAAAACTAGGAATATCCTGCGCAAATTGTCGAATTAATAAGGATAAACTCAATATTGTAAACTGGAACGTTTAAGAATTTGCTACATTAAAAAACATATAAGTTTCTATACTTTTTTCAATTTCTACATATCACTTTGGATTACGCATTTTTTATGTTTACTGGTAAAATGAATTAGGCAGTTTGGAACTCTGTGTATCTCTGCTTATATATATAACTTTGCATAAAGCAGAGTACCAAAACTTCAGAGATGAAAAGGCTAATTAAAGATTTAATTAAATTCCATAAACATAATATTAAAGTAAGTAATTCTGATCTAAGATTAAAATTTACACGATATTCGGTTATGAATGACTGAATTAAATGAAAATAAATAAGAATTCCTCGTTTCAAGTATGTTCTTAACTTTCAAGATTATCATTAAATGCTTTAAAAACTTAATTTCTGCTTTAGAGAGTTTTAGTATAATTATTATATTATTACATATTAACTTATTTAGATAAAAATTTCTACTCGACACATTAAGTTTGCTAAGAAAATGATTCCTAATGAAGTACAACAAAATCTAAGAAATTTAGAAAGCAAATTATTTTAGTGAAATCTAGATCATCATACTTATTTTATATCACATTGTCACTTATTCTTAATAGAATATTAAATTAATTTTGTTCCACATGGAGTTTAAGTGTAATTGCAAAAGAGAAACCTCAATTAATTTTATTTACCAATTACACTATTAACATTTACTTAGAAAATGGTCTTTTCATTATTTTTCATCTTAATGGTAGACAGACTAGTTGCGCCTATTGAATATTTAAATTTTTTAATTTTCCAAACAATTCAAAGAAGTGTGAAAGTTCAACAAAAATGTAACTACGATACACCTCGAAAAAATTCTATGTCTGTAATAAACGAACATTACTTCGATCTTTGAAAACTTTTTTAAGTGATATTGAGAACAAAAAATTGCTGCTCAAATTACATATAATGAGTAAATATAGGCAACAGAAAAACAGATATGAAATATATTAATGAGTGGATTCCTTTCTATTTGTAATTCCCATCTTTTGCTTAAGACTAGTTTAAGTGATTAAGCGGGTTTTGATCGTTTCAAACGCTATAAAAACGTATCCATTGAAACGAGTTCTCTACTTGACAATACACAATGTAAACATAATGCACACTCTCGAAGACGAAATGAAATGGTTGAGCATATAGAGAAAGAATGGGCGTGACACGCTCCGGGAGAACTGAAGCGCGAAGTGTGATATATATATGTATATTTCCAGGGCAGTTCAGGAAGGAAAGCAGAGTGTAATTTTTAATGGAAATATAGCCGAGCGTTACCTAGATTTTTCTACCACACATCCTATGAGTGTGTGCTACCAAACAAAGCGAAAACTGTCGAAAAAATCTAGAATCAAGCATAAATAAGAGTACTTATGCTTTTAGCGATAAATTTACAGCTACATGTATCGGCTACATATCTTTAAAATATTTGTTTTGTCAGAATCAATATTTTTAGACGCTATAATATGCTTTATCTTCACAGCCGCATTATTCAATTGGATTTCAAAGTTAGAAATATCTCATGGAATTTTGACTTTACGTTTTTGCTTCAAAATAAAAACGGCTTGTAGGAAAGCTTAAGAAACAATATTTTATACGGAAGCGGTAGATGATATGGAACGACTAACGGATTATGAGATATAATTAGAATAAGATAGTGTAGTTCAGTATTGTATTATTTATACGTGTTGGTAACAATGATTTATAAAATAACGTATATGCATATATATATATCTAAAGGGGGACCTACTATTTAAGAAAACGCCAACTTTATATCCAGTACTGGTAATTACATTGCGTATATTGAATGACAAACGAATTCAAAATCTACAAAAGATGCCGTTTATATGTAATAAAAAATATATGTTTACTCGAGTATACATTAATACTATAATCATGCAGATAGAAAAGTACAAGTTTTAAATAAAGTTTGACTCATTCGTTTTGTAATATAATTATCTAGTTAACTTAATTAAAATAGTCAAGTACTGAATTGAATTTTAAAAGGCATACTAAAATATATAATATTACATAATAAATATATTTTGAAGAATTTCTATTGATATGAAACAAACTGGTATATAATCTAATGAGTTGGGAAGAATAATATCCGTTTGTCGTGATTTGTCTCATGACAGTCATAAGGATTGCGGTTATTAAAGTATGCGAAAAATCGTATACCTCAACATTAATTTAGTAATAAGCTTTAATTTTGTTTCTTTACAATCAAAAAGTGTTTCAATAACTTTTAATTTTATCGTAAAGTGTTAAATAGAAAATGTACGGTTATACAATAAAATACATGTTCTTGAAGATTCTTTATGTTTATTCAAATTATTAAAAACAGCTTTTACCGACTATTATGTCCTATTATAGTATACTCAAAAGAAAGAAAAAGTTGAAGGACTTCGTATTTTGATTACGTTCTTGATTTATAACAAGCTATATCGTAAATAAGACTTTTACGAGGTACAGCTAACGTTATTTAGAATAACAAAACAATAAATAAAATATATATTACGAAATCAATTTCTATTATTTTGTTACATTTAAGCTGTACTTGTTTTATATTTTAATTTGATAAATATATTAACCAAATACATTATTCAAATTTAATTTAATGTAAGTCTTCCACTGTCGAGTGCACCTGCAATGCATAGAAGCTGTTTAAAATATATACTGGTTTCTTAAAATATATCTTTTATAAAGATGTAGATTTTATTTTGATAATAATTTATATTAATTACTTCTGTCTCCATAAACAGGAACCGATTTGTTTTCATACACAGGAAGAAGTTATTTTATTCCTAGTATTATTTTATTTATTATTATTTACATGGAAATTATAAACTAATCAGTATTTTCTTTATAAAATATCCTTAAAATATAAAATAGTACAATTAATCTCTATAAAAATAATTGTAAATTGTAAAAACCAAAAATGCGTTACTATTCCATTACTTTCATCCTTACTTAAAGCAATTTAATGAAGTCAGAGTTAAATAATTTAACACTAATTGTATGATTATAGTATATCTGATCAAATAATAATAAAATTTGGCTTATCTCAGTAACACCTAGATTCCATTTTAATTATTACGATATTTGCCGTTATTGCAAGGATAAGAATGATTTCTACGTTATTAAATGCTTCAGGTTTTGCATCAAAATGGCAAAAAGAGACTAATCGAATACTTAAAATTTAAATATGTAAATGAATCTAAATATTCTTTACTTTACGTAATACTTAATGTGGAATTTTAAATTAAAAAGCTAATAAGCAATTAGGTAGATTTATAAAAGGCGATTGTGTTTTAAATACAATGATTTGAAATTAAAAAATGTATGCTTTTCATAACTGTTGTTCGACGTTGTATTACCAATAACTTACTAAGCATTAACAATTTCGTTTTTAATATATCACATATTGCATCATAAAAACAATACATTTGGATGTCTAAATGTTATATAAATATATAAATATTTTATAATTTTTGCAAATTCAAATAGCAGTTTACTTGATTTCATGCAACGTAACTAGCAAATGTTATTCAAAGAGGATATATTGGATTGAAATCATCGGGTCAAAACTTTAAATCTTTGAAATTCTATAAATAAAAAATGTTCTTATCTAAAGATGTAGAGAAAAAAAACATTGAAATTTTAGTAATCATCAATCATTGAACAATTAATTTTTATACAATAAACAGTCGGAACATTATTGGTATATACATATATTAAATGCTTATAAATTAAAATGTCATCAAATTTAATATTTACTATAAACCTTTATCATTGTAATTCAATTAAGCACTTATAACTTTCGAAGAAAAAAATTTAAGCACTTGGTTATTATCTTATGCGTTAATCTAATATGAAAAAAATGTTTCTGTATTTATTTAATTAACTTGGTGCACTTAATTGCAAGTAACAATATTTTATTACATAAATTCTTTTTCGTATGTATACTTATTTAGACAAATTGATATTTCTGACATAAAAATATATTACATCCCAGATTTCGTGCAAATTATTCAAAACTGATTTAAACTGATAATCGATTTTAAATTATAAAAAGTTTTGCAAATTATTTAAGCCATTAAAGTTATTTTGTTTATCGATGTTTTAAAAATATTTAAATTAGTGTAATTAAATTCTTATTCGTTAGGAACTTTGATGAAATTATGAATATATAATATATAATACTGCAAATTATGTAAATTCAATTACATGTTGTTAATTTTCAATGCTAATTTCTTATTGAAGTTTTTTAAAAAATTGTTGTACATTTTTAGTGAATCGTGAGAAATTTTATAAAAAGATTTTGTTAGTATAATTTTTGATATTATAAATAATTATAAGTATTATCGTTTTTATGAAAATAATATAAAATCATAGATGCTTTTTCTGCAAAGAAGCTAAGAAATATTTTGTATTGAAAATATTTGAATGTAATATTATTTGATACTTTTAAATATTATTAATATTTTATATGTATTGTTAATTTTAAAAAAGTTTAACATTTACATTGGAATTTTGAATTTACAAAATTCTAAATATTAATATCTTCAAAAATCGCTAAAAATTAATTATTAGATTATTCCATAAATAAAAGATTTGATTAAATAAATAAATAAACTAATAATCTGTATTAAGATGCTGTATCATAATATTAGAAGAATCTAATACATTGTCACTCATTAGAATATGAATTTTTGGAAGAATTTGAAAGTATTTTTCAAATGTATATAACATGTCTACCTACTCAGCATCCTCTTTAATAAATTTAAATATTTTGTTATATTGGAAGTATCAAAATGTGTGTTATATCTTGACAGTCACGTTATACAATTTTCATTGTTTACATAAATTTTCAACTCCTAGATAAGTTCCTAGAAAAAAGTTAAAAAGTACTCAAAAACAACAACTCGTTACTGAATTTTAATTTTCTTGTAATTGTCTAACCATACAAATGAAAACGGAAACATTAATTCCTTCTAACACCTCTAAAATATAAAGCGTTGACTTTGTTTTTCGGCAAAATTTCTGCACTTCAATGGAAAGACGCATGAGAAACTGCTGCTTGAATCTACAGAAGAGGGCAGGTTATATGCAACGTATATCATAATGAAAGCCTGTCTAAAGATAGATGCAATCATATTATACGTGGTGCCCAGATGTGATAAGTTCTCGATGACAGGGTTTAATTCCTTTCTCACTACACGTAACATAAATCGTTATTAAAAAAAAATTTGTTAATACAGAAAGAGTATAATATGATTATTGATAGTATAAGTGAGAAGACATTTTGTTATTTATAAGATATATACTACACATCCGAAAATGAATCTTTCCAATGTACCTGCTTTATTACTACAAATCATATATTATATTAGAACTGCAATAAATATTTTTGGTAAGCAATGGTGACACAATAATTGAATACAAAAGTTCGCCAATTTTAATAGCAACGTATAGATTCATGCGAGGCGCATATGTTTATATGGCTGAGTGAAATAGCTCTCAGAAGTTGTCAAAATTACCTGCGATATTACCTGTAGGAAAACCTATTCAAGGAATTCCCGAAGTCTATGAATTTAAAGAAAAGGTTGAATGAGGGATCATCAAAAAGCATAATACACTTCCTGGCAAGTAAATTTTTTAGAAGTGAATATTTACGCCCATAACAGTAATGATTATAAATAAATTACTAGCAATGTACTATACCTCCATTCTCTTCAAAACTTATTGAAAATTTATTACTAATATTTTTTATATGCGCTAATTGTGGAAGTAAGATAAACCATAAAAATAAAATTAAATGACTGTCACGACTAATTATAAAAATGGAAAATTCGAAAATGAAACGGATAATAATAAGCATAAATTAAAAAACAGATGGAAGCAATAACTTTTGTAAGAAATAGAAAAAAGAGAACCAGCCTAATATAATTAAGTAATATACTTTATATTAAATAGAGACCTTTATTAGAGTATGTTAAATCATTAGATGTACTATATATTATCTATTATTGGCTAAATGGTAACATTGATAAACATTGCAAAGGAATTTAGTTTCTTAATCTTTACAAAATTAATTAAATGAAATTTGGGAAATTGTAACATATTTGCAGTTTTTTCAGCCTAGATATTTACTGTCAATATATTATGATTTAAAAATATCAAATTGAATACGCATACCGAGAAAATTTGTTCCTCGTGTAACATGATGACTCGATTTATTACAAAATTTAGTGTACGAATAAGTTAATATATTTTTATTTATAAAAATAAACTAAATTGTATCCTGTGAAGTTGTATAATTTTTCTATTGAAAATTTCAAAAAACATTCTTATATCATAATGAAAATTTTCCGGTTGAAATGGTTCGTACCACTTTTTCTATTTTCTCTTTCTTGTTCTTTATTGTTCTTTTTTGACAGAGGTTTATCATTCGGGAATTCAAAAAGTTTTTCAGTTGTGCAATAGATTTTTGTGTTGTTGCAGATTGTATCTAGAAAGGAACATGAGTTACTGTCGCTTCCTCAACGACTCAAACAAAGACACTTTTCCCTTCGCCTTGTCTAGCAGGTACCTGTAGCTTTTGTTGCCTTTTCTAAGAAGTACTTTAATCAACAAAATCAGTTCTTTCCTTTCAAACTGTCGAAAAAATGCCTCTCCAACAATACTAGACTCATCTTGTCGTAAATTTTCGGGTGAAATATCAGGTAGTACTTATTTATTAAGAAAATATAACATTTTTTGAGCTATGACGCTACATTTTACTTTTTCTAAGGTTTCTTTCTTCAAGGCTCTCTATCCTGCTTTTACATTTATTTCGCATTCTTAGAAACAAACATTTAGGCATCCGTAAATTGCTAAGAGTTGGATCTAGATATTTTATACATATTATTAAATAAAAATCATTAAAGTGGAACACTGTAAGTGACTGTATAGGTATGTTTTAAGCTAATTTTATTATCATAAAAGACTTACAACTTAGACATTAATATTTAATAAATCAATTTTGTATTTTAAAATGTATTTAAGAAATTGTTGGTAATAAAACACTAGGAGTTACACGAAAGACATACCGCACACTAGTTTAAAATAGCTTGACCTTTAAAATTCCTTGTACGAAAGAAAAAGAGAATAAACAGCATTTATAAATATAGATTTTAAGTTGATGAGTTGACAATCAATTTTAAATTGTTAATTTCGTATTTAAATATTAATTTTCTAGTTAAATGATAGATTTTTGAAAGTCAAGGATTGACAATCTTTCAAAATACATTTGAAATGATATGAAAATATCAAAAAGAATCTTGTTACCGATTTTACATTTATTTTTCGATTTTTTACACAATATTAGAAAGCACAGTTTTCTATTAAAACTATAAATACTTTTAAAACTAGGTAAGAAAGGTCTTGATTTTTTCTTCTAGAGTAGATATCTTACCGCAGATAAGATTAAATCAAATAAATTAGTTATAGCTGAAAAATCAATAACGATTATTGATCAATAAAGTAATAACAAATTAAGTATACTCAAAGTAAATGAAAAATGTTATGCTCATTACAGGCATAAAAATTAGTTGATTAAAGTTTCGCTTTCGTTCAAGACCAGTTCTTAATGGAATATTATCGAGGTAGATAATTATAGTGTGCTTCAAATATTTAGAAAATATAACGCAGAAGCAGCAGTTGATCATTCGATGCCGATTACGTTCTGCTTTTAGTGGATGACAGTGATATAACGTACAATCTTTTCAATATCGGTATATTCAATGCTGTTGACAACGAATCAAACTATTTTTCAATCGCCTATAAGAATACTGTTTTATAAAAACGCTCGTTAATTTTGGTTGTTGTTTCATTAATTCTGTGCTTATATTTCACTAACTCTGTAAACTTGCAAAATTCATGCTGTTTATTTCGATTAAAGCAGATTCAGCTTTTTATTCGAAAATAAAAGAACACGTTGAAGATGCATTGTTACAACTTGGCCAGTCGAGATAATCGGTGATTACAGCATGCGGTGCTGGCGAATCAGGACATACACATCTCGAGGTGCTGCTTAACGGTAGAGCGAAAGAAAAAAAGGGAATAACATCCAGTAAGAAGCCCGGAAAAGTCCACTTAAGAGTTTTCGGTCGCGTTTTCCAGAAGGTGCGCAGCCAAAGAGACAGCTTGCCTCCATCGAAAGCGGAAGCCCCGACAAGAGGTGAAAATTACAGCAGCGCAGAGTCCCGACCTCGTAAAAGGCAGCACGTCGCGCATCGGCGTTAGTCGCGCATGCACATGCGCATTAGAAGCGCGTAAAAGCCGCAAATTGCGCGTAACGGCGGATCCGTCGGCTGCGTTGAAATCTGATCGCGGCCAGCTTGCAATCGCGGCAAGATAAGGTGCGCGCACGCGTGTCGATATGCACGAGCGCGCCCGATCGAGGGAAAAAATGTCCGGTGCGCTCGTTTTATCGTTACATATCGCTCTATCGTACTTGCGTCGGTTTGCATGGCCGGGCGTGCGTACGTCCGCCGCGAATAATTTATTATTCGCAGCGAGTTCGCATTTTTTGATCCCCTGCTTCGTCGACGACGTATCGCCTGGCAAAACAAGATATACGTGTAAACGTCTAGATTTAGAGAGCATAAATCGAAGCCGAGGTTTGATAACGTTAAAAGGAAAATGGAATTTACTTTTTAAATGTATTTATCTAGATAGCGCAGGTTACCGGGCAATTTTCTATTACCCTCGTGCCATAGATATTGCGATCTCGACCACCATACATAACAAGTTGGATAAGGAATTCTTTTGTTTAGACTCCTTTTCAAAAAGTTGATCGAAATTGACCAGTTCGCGGGCAAGGAATTGGTTTTCTAGTAGAGTCATGGCTGCATTTATCATAGCCCGTGAAGAGAGATTCTTCAAACTTAAAGCTTACTGTGAAGTAATAAAAACGACATTTTGTATTTCACTTTAGGCGATCATTGTTATCTAGGCACGGTTCGCCGATACCAATTCACGTTATTATTTGCAATTGAATCAGATCACTTAGGCATCGTAAAAGAAACGATCGATATCAGAGATGCCCTCTCTCGACGTTCAATGGTACTATGCGTTGATGGTTAATTAAATGCTAAAGAAAGCCAAGCTCTCATTGGAAGTATTACGAAAACAAATATTCTTTGAGATTAAATTTTAAGCCTGTCGTAAACCGAATAAATCTAAAAAATCCTTTACCTTTGCTCGATTTATATCAATTTATGTAATTTGAGGAAATTGGAGTTCTCAAAACAGTAATATCGAGGGCAAATAAGGGCATGTTTTTCTGGCATAATTGGCAAGAAAATCTCAACTCGTCTCTAATCGATAAGAATCACAAATCTTAAACAAAAACACTAGATAAATCAATTAATTGTCTCGAAAGCGTAACCGTTAAACTTGTAAGCCAAGGATCGGTTCCGGGACATTATCATTTTCAGGATCTCGCGACACAATGCGAGTACAACAAGGCGCCCAAGCAATTTTGTCGTTTGTTTCCAAAAAAACCTCAAGAGAAAAAGGCACTCGCGTCGCTACGAACAGTTCCGGGGTGCCAGGTAAGCGCGGCAGGTGATCTCGTTGAGGGGAAGCGAGAACGACCTTAGATCGTTCAAGATCCTAGAAGGGGAAGAGAGCTTTTCATTGGCAGAGGCGACAGAGCTCGCACGTTCGTCTCCGTGCATGACTGACGCCATTTTTGGGATGCTTATCTCGCGAAACCCTCTATAATTTCGCTTGGCCGCAAGCTAGCAGATGACACTCCTGTACGAGGCGCCTTACCTTTGCGAACAGTGCAGTGGCCATTTTTGGAAAGCGATGTCGCTGATTTTCTACTTCGATCGTTTCTTTTGTTAAGAGTGACCTTTTGATGGCTTTCACGAGGCTGCACCGCTGGGACGGGATGCACAACGAGGTGTCGCCTTTTGAGGCTTGTGTATCGCTTTACAAGATGCTGTGCCCGAGAAAGAAATTCGAACTCTTTTCCCGATTTGACGATAAATGCGATTTTTTACCTTCGATTCTGAGAGAAACATTCGTTTAAATTATTATTGTCGTTTTGTGAGTGTGATTTTTTTTTCATGTTTCACTTACTTAAATGCATTGTTCGATAATTAACAACGATTTTTTAAAAAATGCTTTTATTTCAAGATGTAAAATAGTTCCCTGTCCAGCAAAACAATCAAAAGTTACTTTTTTCTGAAGCTTAAAGCTTAAATAAAGCTCTCGTTGAGCTTGAAATATTGAACCGGTACTCAAGTTTACCAAAAAATCAATATTACTTGATGTGCAATCGAGTGCAAAAAAGAAAGTTCTTTAACTATCCGTTAAAAACTCAATTCCTACAGTATAAATTGATTACAGTTATTCTTAAGTTTTTATACCATCTATAAATTTCTGTAACTACATACTATTGATATGTCGTAAAGATAATTTTAAACTTTTAGCGAAAGTTATAAACGATTCTCTTAAATCAAGTGAAATACTGTTAAACATATAATAAATATATTTTGATTTCGAAATTCTTCAATTTTTATAAAAATATAATTCTTAAATCGAATATAAAATTGAACAAATAAAATAAAAGATATGTTTGCATTATGTTGAAAATAATAAACTTGGATAAACTTAGCAAATGAGCATGTTTCGTGTTTAAGGGAGATTTAAAAAAAATTTACAAGCAATTTGTTACTTACGGGTAAAATTTTTTCCTTAGGGAACTTGATGGTTAATTTTATGTACGTGGAAAACTTCGAGAAACTTATTTAAAATTTTCGAATATTTACTGTAATCGAACGTTTTACGATTATTAATAAAAGCAGTATCTAACAATATTATTTAGTAAAAATAATTTGAAAAATTTGTATTCTCCTAATTAATTATCATTAGTTCAAACATTTATTTCTCTTATAAAGAAATTATTGCAATACATCTAAATACACACTAAGTACATATTTAAGTATTTTAACTTTATTTAAACATTTTAATCCGAAATACAATACCGATGCATACATATTTATTGAAAAAATTAAATTTTTCATAAACCTTTTTGTACTGTTTTAAAAAAGCGTAGAAAAATGATTTCAATTCGTTATACGCTTTTCATATAGTGCACCTTATAAATTATATTTCAAATTTATTCATCGCATTGTTAATAATTTTAAAGTATATATTTTGATGTATTTTAAATTTAAAATACATGAAAATGTTTTTCAATCATAAAAAATAATTTAATTTGAAAATATAAATTTTATTTTATTATATATGAAAGTTAACTAAGAAACAAAAACAAATTAACAATAAATCATTATTTATTTAAACAATTCACATTACTTGTTTATAATTTCTTTTAACCTCGTAGATTACCATTAGGCAGTCATGATTTCTGAATTGTCTATGATACATTAAAACGAACTATTATATATAATGTAAGTATCAAACTTAAAAAGATAAATAATGTTTAAAACCAGATTATGAGTATAATATTTCTATAATACAAATATAAATAAAACTAATGAATAACGAAAGAAAATATTTAACAGCATTATTAAAAACAACAGAATGAATCGAAATATAGTTTATCCGGTACTTCTTTATTATTTAGTATAAGTTTTATTCTATAAGCGACGGTTGAATTTGTTAATATTTGAAAATTCTTGATAAAATCTAATATGAAAAATGAATATATTATCTTAACATATCGCTAACCAATAAACCAAGAACAGTCATAAAATCTCAACATTATCCGAATGAGTATCAAATAGTTCAAGACCGTAAAAAGGCTTATCTGTAACTAGTTCGGACTATTAAATACGGCAAAATCAATATTTTTTTATAGTTAATAAATCACGCCTTGGATATACTGGACTAAATAAGCGTTCAATTTGCCTTACAAACAATATCAGAATTTATTCATAGTTATGTAATTCGTTGGTAAATTCGTCGAAACTTCTTCATAATAACTAGAATTACCGTTTACAACATGTACAGACGTTGCGGCATCACCGAATTCCTCGTCTTATTCCTCGTAATAAAAGTGTCGAAGCGTAAAAGAAATGCGAAGAAATCCGACAAGTAAGTTCGCTGCTCAACATCTTCTCTTACAACAATGTAAATGAACGCGACATTTTAAAGGCTCAAAAATGAAGACACGATTTTGAGCGTGATAAGATTTCGTATAAGATAAGACCTTAAAAGTTCGATTGCTCGACGCGACTTTCGGTGCTTTCCCCTTGCGGAGAGGTCGACGGACTCACCCGCTCGAGCTCGCGGGATACGAGGACGATTGTAATAACGTACGCGAGAAATAATTGCGCTCAAGGTGCGCGTGCAAGAAGATGGAGAAAAAGGAGAAGGAAGAGAAAACGGAGGGTCACCGCGTGTTCCAGCTAATACCGGCCGCCTAATGAGCCGAGCTTCCGAGGAGCGCGACCATGGATACCGAGAAAAGACCATTTCACCTAAATTAAACCAATTAGCACGCGGGTCTCAGGGGGCGTGTACAGCCTCGAGAAGAATCCAGTGCGGATCTAGAATTTTCACCTCCGGTCAAAGTAAAGATTAGTGAGCTGTCGCAAAGGTGGGTTCGAGATCTAGTTTGAACCGCGGGTCGATTTTGTCGTAAGCCGAAGAAATCGAACGAGTTCGGCGTACGGGCTTTTTCTATGAATAGTCGAAGCGCACCCAAAGTGAGATTTTTCTCGTCGAGCTGTGATTTCAGGAGTTTGCCGCGAGGACGAGTTCGTTGAGTCTCGACGGCAACTGAGACCGGGACAATCTAGTGGCCGGCTATCGGATTGAAGATTTTTTGCAACTTATGCCGGCGCTAACTATGCGACTCTACATCATAAGTGCATACTATTCAGTCGCATATGTAAAAGATTTTAACTAAGGCAGTTGTTGAATTTTTCTAATGCTTCGATCGAACGAGAAGTGAAATGTCATTCGTTCTTTTTAGTTAAAACTCGTATCAAGTATGAAGAATGTATTAGAGATACTTTAGTATGAAGAGGAAAAATTGTAGGGTTATTATGTTAATATATACAGTATTCATTAGCACGTATCAGTTGCGTATCTGTTATATTAATTTACGTAATTTGATAAGCCTCCTTCTTGCGTAATTGTAAAAAATGTTAATAATTCATTTAGTCGTTCTTATAAAACACTTTGTTGTATTATGCTTATGCGATAAATTCATGGAAACAAAGTAAATAAATTTCCATTGTAATGTATCGATAAATTACAATTGGCAGTGTATTGAGATTAAGTTTGCATCAATCTGCAGAAAATACACGGTTGTTATTACATCTGTGTACGATGTGTCAAAACCGAGTATTTCTTATAGCTTTACCATGATTCTACGTTCATAGTGTATTATCAATTTGTTGAAATATCGGATAAAATGAAAACGAGAAAAATAATGATACAGACGTAATTGTAATATGAATACACTTTTAGTTATAAATCGTAACTGCCATCTAAACAGGTTGCGCCACCAATCCAGCAACACTAAATACTCCTAAGTATAATGTGAAAGATGTTTGCATTCAAAGAATGAAGTAGTATATATTTTATTACTGATATTTTTGTTTCTTCTAAATTCATAATAAAGCTTCTCTAAACTAATACATTCCTAAATTTTAGGTAATAAAATATCCTATATCATATAACATTAGATTATAACAAAACTTTGCAGTTGCAATATAATAATAAACTTGACTATAAATGATGATGTGCTTACCTAGAACACTAATGACAACTCATCTCGAGATCATAATACATTCTTTGCAAATCTTACAAAATTACAAAACTGTAACTAAATTGACAAATTATTAAAAATTAATTTCGTTTTAAATTACTTATTGCAATTGTATTTTAATTGTTCCATTCATTTTAGGTTATATATTCATTTTGTACACATCATAATACAGTGTCATTCATAATTACTCTGAATTTATTTCTAAATTAAATGACAATTTTTCTAATGGTCCAATGTAAAATATTTATATATATAATAATAGTCATAATACTACTTACTTAATAGTTGCTGTTAAAAGAACAATTACTGGTTTTCTTGTAAGATTTTAAAAAGTGACATGTAAGTTTTATAGTTCATAATTTTTAAATTAATATAATATATTAATAACACATTATAATATTATTGTAGTTATTATTCTAATTTTATCGAATAACATTTACAACTATGAAATAAAACCATGGCTGTGATAAGAAGAATTCCTAAAAAGAAAAAATGTCAGATTTCAAGTGTCACATAAAAGATCGAAAGTGTAAAAAATGCAAAGCAATGGATAGAAGTAGAAAGAACAACAACGAAGAGAGTAGCATCAAATGAAAATATTAATAATCTCAGTTCATTGAACAATTGATTACTGATCCTCATTTAGATATGTTAAAAGAAATTACAAGTTCGGGGTGAGATGACATGTTCATCCCTGAATGCTAGTACTTACGATATCTTCG